>BSYO01000034.1:2228713-2828713 GCA_033239525.1 Nepenthes gracilis | reverse complement strand
GGGTTGACAACAGGTTGAGTTTCTAATACTATAAAGTCCACTAAAAAGTAGAACTGGTCTACTTGGTCTAAGACATCCTCCATCATTCCCTTAGGGATTTTAACAAATCTATTAGCCAATTAGAGTGTAATTCCAATGAATTTGAGTTCTCCCAAATCTAATTGTTGATAGACTGTATATAGTAAAAGATTAACACTAGCCCATAAGTCAAGTAATACTTACTCAACTCAATGATTACCAACAATACATGAAATCATGGGACTTTCTAGATTTTTATATTTGGGTGATGTTTTAAATTATAGGATAGAACTTACCTGTTCAATCAAAAAGGATCTTTCCTTGATATTTAATTTTCTCTTCACTGTGAACAAATTCTTTAAAAATTTAGCATATAAAGGAATATGTTTAATAATATCAAGAATGGGAATATTAATCTTGACTTGTTTAAAAACATTATAAAATTCATAGTTTAACATTTTATTCTTAAATTTTTTAAGCCAATGAGAAAATGATGTTTTCTGAAATTATTCCTTTTATTTCTCTTTATATTTCAAAGATTCACTTCGTGGTTCGATAACATTATTTTTATCTAATAATATCTTTTCACATTTAACTTGGACTTCATTATCATTTTTAGAAGTTTCTTGAACTATATTTTTTTTAAAATTTAGGGATACTCTAAAGTGTGGTAATAATTTAGATCTATTTATTATTCAGCTTGCCATTTGAAATCTCCCCCATTTGAAATTGGGTTTGGGGGTTAGGTCTGGGTTGTGTAGGAAATTTGCCCTTTTCATGAATACTTAAAAATTGTATTTATTGAGTGATATTGTTACCAATGTCATCTAATACTCTAGCATGTTGAGTATTGATATTCACTTGTTGTGCATTCACTCCACTTTGTTATTGCATGAATTATTGCAATGTGTCCTCAAGTGTTCTCTTGTGCAGGGTTTGATAAGTGCGTTGTGGTGGTGGAAGTGGTGGGCCCTGAAATTGTGGAGAGGTGGAAGGTCCTTCATTTTTTCAACAAAAACTTGGGTGATTTCTCTACCCTGAACTGTAAGTTTCTAAAAATAGATTACCACCTTGCAAAGGGCCCTAAAATGATTTTTTTAAAATTTGGTATCACATTTGCTAGGTTTTATAGGGTTTCTTTAAGAACAGTTAAAGTAGGACAATTTTCAGGCTTGTGTAATAGATTATCACAAACACAATAAATTGTAGACATTTTATTAGATACAAGGTGAACTTTTTTTGTTTCTAGTGCTTCCAATTTTCTTGTGATAATGGCAAGTCTAACGTTAATATTATCTAAATCTTTTAAATAAAATTTACCATTAGACTTATTAAAAAACTTTCAATTCATAATTGGGTAGACAAGTTGAATTCTAAGTTTAAGCATTTTCAACTAAACTCTCAAAATATTCATAGGTTTTATTGGAATCCTTATTAAAAAATTTTCATTACACATTATTTCAACAAATTGACGTATTTGAGGAGTCAAATATTCATTAAAAAATTAATAATATGCTATACCACAAATCCATGATGTGGGCAAGTATTAAGTAGATCCTTGTATCTATCTTAGCACTAATAAAATATTTCATTAGATTTCTGAAAAAAACTTATGATTTGTCTTTGTAAAATTTGAGTCTAATACGTAAAAAAATATTTTTTCAAAAATTCTTTTTACATTTCTAACCATGTAAAAATTGATCTTGATTTAAAAGAATTTAACTACATTTTAACTTTATCTTTAAAAGAAAATGGGAATAATTTTAAATGAATTGTTTCTCAGAATAACTATTATCTACAAATGCGCCACAAACCTCTTCAAAGTCCTTTATATTTTGATAGAGATTTTCAAAATTCATTCTATGAAAATGAGGCAACAATTGCATCAGCCCAAATTTGAAATTGAAGTTCTGTTGATGTAAAGATAACATAATACAAGATGGAGTATCATATCATGCTGGATGTAAATAGTCTCAAAACGTCCGAAATTCACTTTCTTGTATCCTTAGGAGATCAGCATTAATATTATTTTCTTCTACCATCCTTACTTTCTGTGACATAAATATATATATATATATATATATATATATTGAACTTCTTTTTTAAATTTTTTTGATTTTTTTTTTATTTTAAGTTAACATTTTTTTTCCTTTCTTTGGTTTCATTTTTTTTGTTTTAGTTTTTTTTTCCTTAGTGGTGGGTTAAAAAATTAGTAATTGTAGAAAAATACAAACTCCCCGACAATGGCGCCAAAAACTTGACCGAACCTCAATAGGTGTGGTTCTTTTTAACCTCGTAAGTACGAGAATTTGGTATAATTTTTTCCTAGCCTGGTAAGCCTGGTATTAATTTTATAGCCCTAAAACTAATTTAGCAAAAATTAATACACTAAATGATAATCGGCAAGAAAATACTCAGAAGTCATTTACCATTTAAAAGATACAAATATTAGATAAAAAAACACAAAGTTGTTAAAAATTAAAATTTTTTTATAGCCTACCTGTTGTCGAGTAACTGTAAGTTATCGTATTAAAGTATAGAACTATCCTTGCAATAAAATAATGTCAGGGCACATAGATTCAAAACTTAGAATTAAAAAATAATAAATAAAATATAAGAACTAAATAATATAAATATAAAATTATAAAAGTGGTGGTGCCAAAATCATCTAAGGCTCAAAAAATAAATAAAATATAAATAATTAAATAACAGAAATATAAAATTATTAAATATTAGATGTTAGGTGATTGTAATAGTTAGTCATAATATATTAATTTTTATAACACAACATAATATAAAATTACGAGAATTTGATATTAATTTAAAATTAAACTAACCAATAAAAAAATAAATAATATAAACTAGTGGACTTAAATCAGACTCGTTAAATTTAAATATTAATTTTGTGAAAAAATTGAAAAGCAAGAAAACAAATCCCCAAAGCCAGACCAATCCCCTCTCTGTTTCTCTCTCTCTCTCTCTCTCTCGTCTACTTGCGCTGCTCGCTGTTTTTCTTATTTTTTTTTCTTTTTCTTAAACCTCCTTCCCTTCTCTGCAACTCTCAAAATTCCTCCGATTACACCTTTAGATTCTTTAATCAATAAGATTAAATCAATTCATGTAAATTGAAGATTTAGCCAAAAATTATTATTCCTTTTGATTCTACAATGCAATCAAAAATTTGTCCTTTCATATTTAGTTTATATTTATGAGAAATAACAGGAAAATTTATTAGAATGACCTTTTACCCTTATAATTATAGGGTATATAATATATTATATAAAAAAATAAAAATATGTGCATATGTATTCCATTAGTATTTTATATATATTATATGATCAAAATACCCTCCCTAATTATATATATATATATATATATATATATGTACATATTATTATGAAATATTATTTAATATATTATATTATTGTATCATGTAAAAATACATATTTAATAAATATATAATATATTACATATTATAAAATAATACAAAAATTATAAATATTATAATTATCATATTATTATATATAATTAAAAAATATAATATATTTTTATTATACATATTATTTAATATACATAATTTATTATTAAAATAAATTTTTACAATACTGAAAATTAAAAAATATCATCATACTCCAATTAAAATATATACAAATAAAAATAACAAAATCACATTTAAAAAAATATCAATGTAAAATTGTTTAAGGAATTAAAATTTTAATAAATATAATAGAAAAGCGCAAGTAGTAATATTCCGTTGGATAATTTACCATTTAACCCAAACTTGCATATTAAACTTTTTCAAAACATCACAACCATTCAAACATGCGGTTGTGGAACGTTGGAGTAGTAAAAGAAAAATTACAAATTATTTGATAGCCACATGTTTTAAAGTACAAATTATTTGATAAATTTCAATTTTTTGTTTTTGATTTTTAATAATAATCATATTTTCAAACAAAAAATAAATAAAGGATTTTTTCATATATTTTGTATTTTTTTTTTTTTCACTTTTTGGAGATAATTAACGATTTAAATCTGCCATAGTATATTACCATATATCTCCCTTATCCTAGTCCCTCAATGTTTTGTGTCTCAAGCTTTTGGGTAGGACATTTCACCGAGTCTTCCCAATTTTTGTAGTCAATGAATATATAATTGTAAACTGGATGATAGAATATGCTTATTTTTGTCATAATAAAAAAATAAAATAGGCTTGAGCTTTCCATTTTCTTTAATGTCATCCTGTAATTGAGTTGATAAATTTAGCAATTTTGAGAAATCATTAGTGCCAAGTCTTCAATATTAACATCATTCACACTTGCTATTGTCAAAAAAGAATGATGTCCTCAAATTAATCTTTACCATATTTAGATCATTGAAATCTTCAAAATATGGGAACGATTTTTTTCTCTGATAATAGTATCCTTGACTCTATCTCTAAACACAAAATATATCATAATATATAACGAATCTACATTAATAAGTAACTTTAAGAAGAAATTAAAAATGAAGCACAACTATTTTAGTTTTAATTTTTATTATTTCACACGTGTGGTTCAAAGAACAACAATTTTTCATGAATCATCCCAAAAAGTATTCATACCCTTTATCATATCATAAAACACTCCAAATTATCCATGGCTAAAACAATATTTTGCCTTGAAAGACGAATAATTTTTGTAGTTTGATCCTTGATCTAACTCAAAGTAGTAACCTACCGACTTGAAACCATTGTCCATACTTGATTCATCCCTAAGTATTATCATAACTCAATCATACTAGCAACAAGAATTTAATCTTCATGGATCTCCCATCTTCTTTTTTTTATCTTTTTCTAATTGGATATGTTTAACTACTTTTTATCTCTATTATAATAATGATGAAAGAGTGAATCCAAAAAGTTTTAACCATCACCAGATGCCATATAAATGATATGAAAAAAATTTTGATAATTGCGACAACAAACATATAACATTTGAAGAAGTAAATATAAAATTGATGATATGGAACAACAAACACATTAATGTCCGTTTTAAAGATTTAATTTTGACAAAATTCAATGATTTCTCCAAACTCACACAATGAACATAGAATTTGCCAAATTATTCCTAAATTTGCACTTCAAATATAAAGGATCTAGTTGTCATCATATGTGATAGCATCTTTTCGTCACTAAGTCCTCATGATGCATGTCGTTGTATTCATCAGGATCATATTCCATCTCATTTCTTATAAAATTATTTCTAGAAGCAATGATAACTCGATTATGTGTTCCACTCGGTTTAGATAAAATGATGGACTTCTAAGGATTTTCCACCGCATTTTCTAAAATAAAACACCTTTCAATAACATTAAATATTGAAAAATTTCTCCACCGTTTTATCACTGAAGATCATTCATTTAAATAGTATCTCTTATAACCTACCTAAATGGTGTTAGAAATCCATTACAATTTGCATATCCCGTATCAACTAATTAATAAGTACCTATAAAAAAACATACTATATGATTATGTAATATAAGGTTATTGTAAACACTATGATTTATTCGATTATCTAAAGAGCTTACCATTTGGAACTTTGAGTCCATGCATTCTATTTAGCAATCTCGTAAAATATATTTCCTTGAAGATCCTTCCCAACCCGATAGGACATATATAAACTCATGTCACGGAACATACTCTAACACGTTTGTAGCTATATCTCCTTTTAGTTCGATTCTAGGTTTGTCTTATTGCCCTTATTTTGATGTATGTTTCATCCAAAGCACCTATACAATTCTACAAAAGCGTATATGGCTCGTCTTAAATAATGACTTAGTTGTTATATTTGCTATTTGAATATAACATCAAACATATAAAATAAGTATCATTTATAGGAACCACTTCCATCGGTCTCTTATGCAATTCAACATAAATGGGTTTCTTGGCCAATTAAAATAGTTGTGCTTGAAGACGATCTATCGGGTATTATTAAATATTCTACTCATCGCATCATCCGATAAAATTATGAGAACCATCCTATTTTTCACATACAAAAGATGTGCAAGAATGTGTTTTAGAACATTGCCACTTGTTTATCAACTAGCATGTGTTTTGATGGATGAAGTCCCCTTACTTTCGTTAACAGCTCACACAGCCCCCTACACGAGTTTACACATCGTCAACATGTTAAAGATAGTGACCAATATCACTACCATGTATGATTTTATTGATGTATTCTCTTTTACGTAGGTCAAAATTATAAGATCTCATAATAAGACGTTTAGATGCCTAACAATTAAAATTGCACCTAATATACATAAATACCACCAAAAGGTACAGCAAACTACAATCCATTGGACTATAATGATCATTATCTTCTTTTTCTTTAATTCCGTTGGAGTGTAATTGAATAAACTGCAATAACAAATAATAGATACAATTCAAATAATAGTGATTGAAGTTATTTTTATGAACCTAAATCTACTGACTATACGATTCACGGGAACATACTTCAATCTAAAATTTAACAAAGAGGATAAAGATGGGCATGTAATCCAGAAAGGCACCACATGAATCAAGCAGAAGAAGATCCAAAGAAAGCTTATCCATTGCAGTGTTGGCAACTGATAGAACTGGACACATTTCTGCACTTCCTTAGTTTAGGTAGAAATTTTAGTTTCTATATGTGAAATTACTGGAAAATTAGGAGATGCATGCTATAAAATTGAGCCAGCAATGACGGCTGACAATGGAATTTGATACCAGAGAGAGGTGCTCTCTTTGAACACGAAAGAGAAGGATAGAGACAGCTGGGGAGGGGAGATAAAGAGAATTAGGAAAATGCATTGGAAGAGTGCTCTTTTTTGTGGGGAAAAGTTTCAGGAGTTGGAAAATTTTTTTAATTAAGTTTTTTTTTTAATCTGTTTATATCTTTATCTCTGGCTTTCCCTTCTATGGTTCAATCAATTATGGCGTGTTGGAAAAGCAATATAGATATTCTTAAAACTTAACACCATTTCTCATCATAGGAAGGATACATTCAACGTTTACATATAAGTGTGGACAGTAATGCAAGACTGTGAGAGTATCCAAAATCACAATATCTTAGCTGGTGGGACTTTGAGTTGTTGAGGGAACTAGATTTAGTGTTTAAAATTGTTGAGATACCATGAGAACTTATGTGAACAATTTCATGGATGTCTTTTTCTATCAGCTCTCGTCTTCACAAAAATGGGCTTTTACGTTTTCGCAAATGATTTTCATATCCTTGAAGCCTGAATATTCTTGTTTCTTATTGGTAACGTCTAATTCTTGCTCGTTTCTGGTGGTGCAGAAACTTAAAATGTGAAAACTATCAATCCAGCAGACAGAATTTTAACTGCCAACAACAGCATTATGGAGCCTTTGGAAAGTGATTTAAAGGCTTGCAGTCAGCCAGATTTCAATCAGTCGCCTTTGATATGTGGACTTCCAGATGGCATTGTTTGAGTTTCCTGCTTAGCAAGGGTTCCTCGGAAATACCATAACACTGCTTAAATGTGTATCAAAGGGATGGAGAGACTTAGTGTGTGGTGAAGACTGGCTGTCTTATCGTCAAAAGCATAATCTGGGAAACGTGGATTTATGCTTTCTTCACGTAGAGACAAAATTCCTGATTAAGTTTGCTGCTAATGTTAGATCCTAGCTCAGCTCAAAGATGTTGGAAGCTCATAGGCATTCCCGCTCACAATTTGAAGAGAAAAATGGCATGGGCTTTCAAACCCTGGGTAAGAAGTTGTACTTGTTGGGTGGCCGTGGTTGGGTGAAGATGCTTTTATATTTTCACTCACTGATGAGGTTTTATTTTGAAAGGTTTATTGCTACCCCTTCCTGCTTTTCTTGGTGCCATTTATAAGCTATATGGAATTGCTACACACACACACACACACAGACGCACCCACACGCGCAGGCACACACAGTGCATATATGATTACAAATGCTTGCTCTTCCAGTCAATTATAGATTGTTGGAAGAATTAAAACAAATTATTGACCATAACACACCCAGAACACACCAATTGAACACAGCCAGTGTTCATCTCAATTTCATGTACAAAACCACCAGTGTACATCTCAATTTCCATCTCAATTCCTCCACCTGTGTCCATTCCTTTTATGAACCAGAACACACCCATTTTTTGCATGAACACAGCCAACACTCCAATTGAACAAAACCACCAGAAATGTGACATAATCAATGGCTATACTAACAAAGAATCTAACAACAAAGTAACAATTTTCAGACGTGTGTAGAGAACAAAGACAGAAATTGTATCAAATCGAAATCTAAGCATACAAGGTACACCCAAGCCTTGCCTCCGTTTCTTGTGACTGCTCAATCGAAATCGGAATCCACCTCTAGTGGACATTGAAATTGTATCAAATCGAAATCCAAGTGGAGCCACAAAACATAAAAGCATTTTCAAAAGCTCACAAAAAATGCTAGGGAATCGAAATCGATCCAAAATGATTAATTCCAAATTTCAAAGTATCAAACTTCGAAAAAAACTAATAATTCTCCAATCGAAATAAGAAAAGAGAGAGAAGCTTGTATGGTTTTGAAGGAGTTGATAAAATATTTCAGAGAGGATTTCGAGAGGATTTGTTTTGTAAAATTTTGAGAGAGGAAGATTGGAGAGAGAGAAGGTATTTTCGAGAGAGGGAGGCTTGGCAGAGAATCTTTAAGAAAAATTTTAAATGAATTGTTCTAGAGTATGAATAGAATGAATGACAAATTTGGGTTTATAAAAATCTTGTGTGGGAAAAGATTCTTTTTCTTCCTTAACAAAATGAGGCATAAAAATACTCATGTATTATTAAAGAATAGTTATTCCTTATAATCAAGTAACTATTTCTTCAGATTTTCCTAGATAAGTCATTAGAAGATTAGCATTAATAGAACTATTCCACCAAAAATAAGGAGTGAATAAAATTTCTATTCCCTTCAATCAAACATGGGGTTAGTCTCATTCTGTCTCTCACTGTCTCTCTTTCTCACTCCCCTCTCTAATCTTTTCTCTCCTCTGCCTTTCGGCAGATTCTTCCTTCTCTGCTCCTCCCAAATCCCCTGTTCCCAGTTTCACTCCCCTTTGTTCCAAGCTTCACTTCCCTTTTCTTTTTATAGAGGAGAGGGAGGGACCTTTGTTTTTTCCTTTCTCCTTTTTTCCCCGCTTCCCCATGCTTCCCTGCAGCATTCTCCACGGCTGCCGTTTTCCTTCTGATCTCTTTTTTTTTTTTTTGGTTTTTCTTTCTATATATATATATATATATATACACATTTTTTTAAAGATATACATATATTTTAATTCTTTAAAATTTTGACTTTGCTCATTTTTTTTATATTTCATCAATCAGTTGAAGAAATTGATAAAATAAAAACTCCATACGGTTTATTTGTATGCTTTTATTCTAAAAATTTTCTTTAAAAAGTAAAACCTACATGATTAAAAATATAATTTAATTACGTAATTTATGTTGGGGGTTACTTCTGTATGTAAGACCTTGTAATCGGAGAACTTGGACGGAGCATGTGGACCTTGTGTCTTTAAAAGAATAAGGGAAAATATAGTTGATCAAACCTTTAAGACAAAGAGAAAATATAAGTTACCCAACATTGCTAAAAGATCCCAAAAAGACGACCGATAGATCAACAGAGGCATTGATCGGCTATGTGAAAAGGACAATCAACGGGTATTGACCGATCACGTGGAGACGACGGTCAACGGGTGTTGACCAGCCTTGTGAAGAACGCGGACAACGGAATGTTGGCCGTCTGCTAATGAATCCAGAAAGGTGCCAACTCAGAAAAATTACTAAACATATGTGATCTCATTTATGTATTTCTAGTATTTTTACGAGATATTCATATTGTTGGTAATGATAGATTTTATCGAGGATATAAAATATTTTTTAAATTTGTCAGATATCAAGGCCGGTATTGAAAGAAAAAGAAGAGGCACTTGACATTTTTTTTTCTTTTGGAAGTGTATAAAAAACAGAGAGAGAATAAATGGTAAAAGAAGGAAAGAATTATAGTATGCAAAATATAGTCTTGATTTTTCTGTTTCTTGTTATTATTTTTGTTTATAGTAGCGTAATTAATTAAAATAAAATTATTCTCAACCTCACATAATATGGAATTTAGTTTCATCGAAAACAAATCAAGATTGAATATTTTTTTTCATTATTATTATTTGATAAACCGTCTGATTTTTACATTAAAATTTATTCAACTGATTGATGAATTTTTCTTTTAAAGAATTATTCTTTATATCTTTAAAAAAATGTGTATTTGTAATATTTTTAAATCCCCCCTATCCTAATAATTTAAATAAAAATTATTATAAAATTAATGGGAGAGAAAAGACCAGAGAGGGGATAACTATATTATAAATATAAAATTTAGTATTCATCAAAAACAAATCAAGGAAAATATGAATATGGCAAATTAAGGAAAGTAAAAGATTTGACTCATTATTAGGCAAAACTTTGAGGAAATTGTAGATTTATAGTCCCATTGCTTACTGCAATGTAATTTAGGTTTGTAATTTGGATTAAACAAATACATATCAAACAAATTGTAAAAAAAAAAAAAATACAGTCAAATATATGAAAATTTTTGTGTTTTAGAGCATAGGATCAACTAGGGATACATGTTCTTATACAATTTTTTTCCATTTATTATATTTTGTATTTCATAAGTAGGCTCAATTATTATGTTCAATTAAAAGAAAAGACCCATTGGGCAGTATAGTTTCTTTGGTGACGGAGACCTTTGCCTCCATTTTAAGGACTAGTAGGAAAACCAATGTGTAATCTCACCCAAACATATCATACATTATATAAGTTTATGTGTGTAAATTATAATAATTTTTACTTTTAATGACAATATATTTTATCAATATTAGTAATAACTTTTTTATTAATGTTATATTTAATTGTTAAAATAGAATAAAATATAAATAAAATAATTATTCTTATAGTACGTTTGATTGTTGGAATAGAATAAGGTGAAAATAGAATAATTATTTTCAGGAAATAGAATATGGTGGGTATATAGTGAGAATTGTTATTTATTTGGTTGTTAGAATAGAATAATATGAGAATTAGTATTTTATTATTTAGTTTGTAGAATAGTATGATGAATAATATAGAAATAATAATAATAATAATAATAATTTTGGCACTAGATAATATATTAGTTTTCTTAGTGGCAAAAATATTTCAGCACAAAATAATATATTACATTGATAAAAAATAATTTTGCTACTAAAATATATTTTTAGTAATTATAAATATTGCCACTAATATCAATTAAATTAAATGGGTCATTAAAATATATGTCTAGTGGCAAATAATTGTGTCACAAAAATATATAATTTTGCCTCAAAATTATATACATTAGTGGCTAAAATTTTACCACAAATACCTGAAAAGGACGTTTCGTCCCAAATCGCACAAAAATATTTCAACCCGTTTAAAGATTAATGGAAGTAGTACAAAAATAAATATTTAATACACGTAAAGAATATTTATATCTAAATGATATGAGTAATATGAGAATATAAATGAAGGCAGTAAGTAGTAAAAATAAAGATATAATTTTTTATAACGAAGAAAAAACTCGATACCCATAATAATCGAGAAAAATTCTCCGGACTTCAACAACCAAGGAAGAAAATGCGCTATGAAAATTAACTTACAGATCGGATGGTAATGATATGCTAACCTAACCGACTTACTTTCGTCATATGATCCCTACCAAAGAACTCATTAAATTTGCCCACGGCAACGAAATCAAACACTTTCCGATCTTCACGTCAATCTTTTTCATGAACCGCTTGAATTGCTGCACACCTCCAAATCCCCTTCTTCATACTACCCACATCGCCAACAAATGTAAAAGGATATGAGTGTTGAATCGATAAAGAGTAAGAGGTGAGAAAACCGTTAGCACATTAAATAGAATGATGTAATTTCAGTTTTCTCAATTTTAAGCATGATTAATGGAATAAAAGTGAAATTTCTCTCAATGGGGGCGCTCCAAAATACCTCAACAAAAGTTAGGATAACTAAAATAAGGAGAAAATTTATAGAGAGCTCCAAAAATGTATTTAAAATTAATAATCATTGCCACGGCGTTTAAGTGTGGTTCGAGCGCGCAGGAGCTCATCGACGGTTTTAAGAAAAAACCCTATTTGGGCTCGAGTGAGAGGACGACAAGTTTCGAGCTGATGTTATTGGAATTTGAGTTTGAGTGTCAGGCGAGCGCACAGAAGATCCGAGGCTACTAGAATTGGGGCTCAAGTGGATGGTGAGCGTACGGCAGAGGTTGGGCTTCTAAAATCGGAGCTCGAGCGAGTAGCGGGCGAACAACAAATGTGATGCTCCTAGAACCTGTGAATGGACAGTCACGAAAATAAGTTGATATAACACTTCAATAAATACAACCCAACAACAATACATGACTAAATATGATTACGGAATATGTCAATCATAAAAATGGTCCTAACTATCTCAAATTTATATTAATTAAAAATATACAAATGATATTTATATAATAAAATAAAATTATTTTGCAACAATTTAAGAAATTTTTTTATATTTTCTAGCAAATTTATAAACAAATTCATGCAATATCATTCTCTTAGTCTCCCAAATCATATCGAGTTTTATCGCATCGATGTAACTTTATTTATCTAAGTAACCTGCAAAGTAAATAAAATAATATTATTCTATGTATTTTCTATTGTTTAATAAAATATATTTAAATTTAAAATTCACAATCTAAACTTTTATTTGTATGCATGCCTTATTTGGATCATAAGATCATCTAACTTAGTTTTTTTTTTTTTTAATCTCCATCAAATTTATCCAACAATATATTCAAATGAGTCCTGCCATATGAAAAAATATTGAAATAAGAAAGAGGTAACTTTACAATACAAGCTAATGTCTCGAATCTCTATTGCATTATTGACTGATCTCAATACAAGTTTCTTGGTTTGCCGTGTGACGTATGCAAATTTCATTGACACCCATTACACAAAACTCAAAGCAGCATATCCATTTCTAGTAGTATATTTATGGAAACCTTTACAAGAAAGACTCAACTCTAACAGGTAGATTGTGCTGCTGGATTTGAGGTAACATGAATCTGATTGGTAATGCCCATCGCAGGTCTGCATACATGGTAGGACTGTTGGATATTCAGTCACTCTTTTATAGGCAATTTAACAAACGAAGAGTCACTGGAGATTCACATAAGGCACGTGTGAGGATCGGAGCATTCGCATGTGCGGCAAAGGGCCAGGAGATAATATCTAGTCACGCGCTTGAGAGGCACTCGAGCTTTAAATTGATGGAGGATTGTTACCACTCGCCTCGCGCTCATGCGGTGAAGAGGCGCGGATTCCAAACTTGGTGCGCCTACTCCGAACTCGACAAGCGCTCAAGCGTGGAATTCAAAACCCGGTGCGCTCAACCCATATTCGCTTGGGCGCTCGATCCGTAGCTCACAGTTTTAGGGTTACGATTCTGAAATCTTTCGGATGCCGCACATAGAGATAAAAGAGAAGAAAAGAGAAGATGAAGAGGTTTGACATTTGATTGAGGTCCGATTTGAGTTTTTTTCTTCGTCAAGGTTAGGTACATCGTTCTAGAAGTAATTCTAGAAACGTATTTTCATTTGGTTACTCTTTTTTTTATTGTATTTCTCTTGTGAATTGTCGAGTGTATTGATAGTAGATTATATTCAATCATTCTTTACTCGAGTTCTGAGTAAAGGGGTTTCAAATGGGGTTCTTGTAGCTAACACTTTTTATAATGAATTTGTTCGGAATTTGTCCCGTAATTTTTTCTTTGATTGAAAAGTTTTTTTCACATTTAAAATCATTATATATTATTTGTTTCTTGTGCTCACAAATTTGGTAGCCGACTGTTAATGGAGGGTTTGGATTTATTCCGCTGCATCGGATCCGGTGTATCCGGGTGTCGAATTCCTAACAAGGACTTCTTAACTTTTTTCCCTTCATGTCTTCTTCTCTTAGGCTTTCTACTGTTTGCCTCTTTCTGTTCGATAAAATAAAACAAATACACTGCTTTTCAACTCAAGTTGTCGTCATAGTACACCAATCTCTTTTGGGAACACAATTCTAGTTGCAGCCATCAACAACCAGAAATGGTCAGCCTTATTTAGAGCATACAAATGGAGCCACAGAAGGATGGAAAAACAAGAGGCCAAATGAAGTCCCACAAAGAGCAAAGGTCTCCACTATGTTTTCTAAGTGATGGTACTTTTTTTTTTTTTCCAGATAAACAGAAGACATATTTTGCTAGCAAACAAGTGACAGTACTCTCCTTTCCTAAATACTTGTTTCTTCTGATACAATGTCATTGAAGCCTCAGTTATATCTCTTCATTCTCGTTAATTTTCTCATTAAATGATCATGAACAAAGTCAGCCAATCTCCATCGACCCTTTGCCTATTGGCTAGGTAGGTAAGCTACCTCGATCTGTTCTCAACTTTGATTTGTTACACTTAATAACAGAATGTCTAGGAAATAAATTCAGCTTATTTTTCCAAAGAAATAGAGCATATGACGGGAAGCCAGTGCTAGAATAGTTACACAATTTATGAACAAATTTAATCCCCATTCAAAGTAAATTTGTCTACTTTTGCTACCCAAACAACCCTCTACCTCAAGATTCTCATGGCATACTGATAGCAGATATCTAAAAAGAGTACTGTTCTTATCAGACTCCCAACTCAAACCACATGCCTGAGAACAAGGATCCAATACCAGTGGGCAGATTTCAGCATTTATCCGAAATGCCAAATTTTACCATTCCATATTCACCATCAATCCATTATAATTACAAAAATAAATAAATAAAGGACACCCATTTCATATAGTGAAAAGTGAGAGGAAAAAGAGAAAAACCATCGATTATCCAAAGCTAACCAAACTCTGACACAATTCGACCCTGATGGATAAAGTCAGCTTCAAACTGAATCAACAGAGCCTTCCAATAATGGACATCACAACTAATCTCCATCAACAACTTCCCTTGTTAATTTTGTCTCATTTCCATCACGGACTTCGGCTGATTGTCAAAATATCCTAGCCAAACAGGACCTCAAAATTTCTAGCATTTTCAATTGAATATAACTTAGGTTATTCAGGAGCACGCAACCACGCAGCCCAAAGACATCTAGATAGACGAAAACCTAACCAAAGCTTCCACACACAGACACATGCATAATAATGCCATACCATCACAAGCCGCAAATGTCATCCCACTTGAAGCATAAAAAAACCAACACTGTCATTGTCTTAGAACTGCCCTTACTGCAAGGAGAAAAGATATGCCCTTATTTACATAGGAAAATTTAGAATAGATTAGTGTTTTGAGCTCTGATCTATTATCTTGGCAAAAAATAATTTTTGCAGCTTTAATTTCCATAGTTTTTCTCTTTCTTAATCAATCAAATTTATTTAATTTTTATATTAAGTCAAACAAATGAAGTACAAAGAGGTGGACATAAATTTATCATGTTTTTTTGTATATCAGAATGTATATTAGCTTTTAACTCAATGAATAGTCTAGCACAAAACTCAACTTCTCTTTAATTTATTAAATCCATTAATCCTCATTGTACTTCAATCTTATTCCAAACATTAATGTCATTTTTAGATATATGGATGTACCACTATAAAAACTTTCCTTGTAATTATGAGTATTTTTGATTGGTGGAGGGCTTTCTTTCATCCCTCTTATGTAGGTAGAATTATAACCAAGAACAATTGAGAAAGTACCCTCTTTCATCAAGTTATTGACACAATATTATTCAACTTGAATATCATGTAATTCTAAGAGTTTGTAATATCTATCTTCTAACTCATTATAAAGCCAAGCTTTATTTCTCTTTTTTTTTAATAAATAATTTCAAATATTTCATTAACTCTATGAGTTTTTAGGAAGTGGGGCACTTCAGTGTTTGTAAACCTTTAAGTACTAACTAATAATAGAGTATGCCATATATTTGAAGCTCATAACTAGATTTGTATTAAGGATAGAAATTACCATTTCATGTAAAATTTGTACAATAGATTTTATACCGACGTAGCCCATCATTCTTTGTTTACTTCTATTTTTTGAATTGTTCTCACTCATATTCTAAATTTTAAACCAAGAAGCAAATATTAATCATCTAATAATCCATGATTAGGTCTTTTATAGTTGAGACCATTCTATATTTTATGGATAAGATAAAAAATATATATATACAAAGATACTAAAGTATCTAAATGTATGGGCGTTGGGATACTTTAGTTTAGCCCCTTTTTATTCGATATCGAGACCATTCTAGTAATTTGAAGAATATGTTTATATTGTATTTTTTTTGATAAAACTTATGTAACTCGTTTAGATCTTAATATCTAGGATATTTAAAAATATGCCATACCATCAAGGATTGTTGTGAGATGACCAATTAAGAAGTGATGAAATTACATAGGGTCATACCACAGGTGGTGATTGTGATGCAATTAAATACCACTCTGGGAGTGTTGGAGAGTCATTGAAACTATAGATAATCCTAACATTTGGAATTGTTGTAAGGCTATTAGGTCATACTCTAAGAATAATGGTGAGTCAGAAGGATTTTTAGTTATAAGTTGACTATTGTAATGCACAGTTTCCATCTGATTTAAGTATTATTAGTATATTATGGATATATTGAAATAAATTGTGTAATATGAATTTGACAGAAATTCAAAGTACGAAAGCAATTTTGGCAAACTTGAGATGGAGTATCCGCCCAAGAAATCAAAAAGAAGAACTCTCGAACAAAGCAAACGAAAAACACTAATGTGCATTTGGTAGTGTAGGCGTCCTTTTGCTCGAGATTACTCTCTCGAGTGCCTAAGGGCAAGGCCTGGGGGCCTGGCCGCGTTGTTTTCTAAAATGCGGCGTGACGGGATGGCGGGATAGCGGCTCTAACACCTTAAAAGTTGTAGCCTTGACGCACATCAAACACATGATCATGCACCGATTCTATTATATAAAGGGCAGTGTGTACTGTTTTGGCTATTTTGCATGGGAAAAGATAAAGGAGTGAGAAAAAATGAAAGGAAGAGAAAGAAAGTGAAGAAGGAGGACTTCAAGGTATCCTTTCATTAAATTTATTAGATTAAAGGTGAAAACAAGTATCTTTATACTCTATTTTGATTTATTTTAGTCTCTATTTAGTTTTACCTACATTTGATGGATTTAATATACATACATACCATTTTACTTACCTTATTTGACTTCCTCGTACATGTATATCACTTTTATTAGTTATTTTAGAATTTTACTTTTATTTTGCTAATATTTGAGGATTTTATTTATTTTATAAAAAATAGGTAAATATTTTGAGATATTTTATTTAAATAAAAAAATATTTATAAAGAAAAAGTAATAAAATTTACATATGGGTCATACATATGGTATCTATATATTGTGCTTCAGGTCAAGCTTTATCTTCATTATTCAATTCGATATGTAACCTTTTCTGAGTGAAAAACTATATATTTGACATTTTCAAGTAAAAGTTTTGACCTTTTTTGTCAAATGAGAAAGGTTTGGACTTGTAATATAAAGATCCTCTATTATTTATATTTTTATGAAAACTATCATAATAAATTAAATTGAACTAATATATTTAAATGTCCTAATATATTCAAATAGATTTTAAGATTGCATTTATCATCCACGAATGATAAAAGAAAGTGTGTTTATTCACATTTATAGGGAAGAATATGTAAATTGCCCACCTATAAGTCTAAATAGTAACTTATAGTCTAAGGTTATCGGTAATACGTATAATTCTTCCTTAAAATTAATATTTTAGTATTTGGTTTTTCGATTTATCTATGTTTTTAATTTTTGATATATTTTACTTGTATTTGATTTTGAATATTTGAGACTTGATTTGAGATTTGCAAACCTTGGCCGACATTAGATTTGGATACCGGATTTGATTGGTCTTATATATTTGGATCGTTTGGTTTTGTTTTAGATTATGGACTTTGCGTATGAGACCATATTTAGACACTTTGTTGGCTTGTCACACTTGATGTTTAGATTTTGATTTTCATGGATTTATATTGGTTTATTAATTTATTTTTTTCACTTTGATTGTGGATGTATTGTTTGCTATATATTATATATTTATACTTATTGATTATTCAGCTCAAGTTTTTATATTTCTTATCCCTTCATATTAGAGGACTATAAATATCTTGCTAGAAGCTCGAATATGGATTTGATTAAAGTCTACTTTATATTTAGTAAGTATTTGTCTTGTATTCGAATTGGATTCTCTTTAATTGTATTTTGATATCGTTTGGGCGGTGGATAAGAAGATGATGTGTATGATATATTGTTGAGGGGTTAGTGTTCGGATCATTCTATTTATTTAATAATTGTAGTGTTTGGTTTGTTATGAATCTATGAGTCGTATAGATTGTCATTTGTCACCTTTTTTCTTATGGACTTTTAAGCTGTCTATGTGTATTTTGACCAAATGGATAATTTGTATGATCTTGTGATGATTAATTATTCTTATTATTAATGGGTTGGTTGAATGTACCATTTGGTCATGCTCCTGAATTTGGATATTCGATTTGGGTTGTTATTATTTTAAAATTTTTTTATGGATTATAATTATTATTGATTATTTATATTACATACTTTTGGATTTGGGTCGTGACAGTTGTGGAGAAAAATGCAAACCTTGTAGCTTTTTCTTGTTGAGCTTGTTGAGGCGAATGGTTTGACTCGACGAAGAGTCGACAGGTTCAACTCACCATATTTCTATTAAGATTATTGACATGACACTATTCAATTCAGGGTCGACGTGTCTGAGTTGTTGTATTCTTATTGAGCTTGTTGAAATAGATTATCCATTACGATTGGAAGTCAATGGGTTCAAGTCATCACAATCTTATAGAGATCATTGAGTTTAGCTTATACAATGTGATGTCTTAGAGTCATATTTCTTGGGACTTGAGATATTTATTTTTATATTATTAATTATATTAGAATTTTCTCAATTTTCTCTCTATTGCTATTATATGTCTTCATTTTATTGTATTTTTAGTTTATAGAGTTACTTGGTAAGCATTTATCTCATTTGTTATTTGCTTTTATTCTTTTAGTGTACCACATATTACCATACAAAAGACAGTAAGACTAGATAGTTGGGAAGACCTAGAGACTTTATAGTATTATTTTGATTATTTTGAGCCAAATATTTATAGCTACAATTAGGGACTATATTGGCATGTTGTGAGTTGCTTTAGCTATTATACTTATTAGAATTAAGTTTTATAAAAATAAATAATATTATTTATTAGATGATGTGAGTTATATGTTATTATGGACGGAAAAAAAGTGCAACATCACAATTTGTAGTATTGAGATTATATGATTGTGTTTCTCTCAGGTAGTTATCGTTTGCAATTATCTGTTAAATTGTAAAAGTTGTCGGCTGCTGAGCTAAAACTATAGCTGTGAGGATAGCTCACTAGTTAACTCTAATTGTCTATTTATTGCTGATGATTTTAGGTCAAACTATCTGTATCATCTGTAATGCCTTTTGAATATTGGGCTCAAGGGTCTCACGGTGGGCCATTACTATCTGGGCATTTTTTCTTTCAATAGATTGTGTCTTGAGTTGACCTATAGAACGCGATACCTATTATTACCAATCAAAAAATTGCAACTTTTTGATAAAATTAATATAAAATCACAATTGTATTAAACTAAATTATGCCCAGTAGTTACCCACTTCACTATATCACTCCTACGTCCCAAAAAAACTATATAATTTAAAAATTTTTAAAACCCTTCATCATTAACTATTTGATTTTAGTTTAAACAATTTAAATAATTTAATTTTTTTTATTCATCCTCATTAATAATACACTATAGTATATAATATAAGATATTTATTTATTTATTTTGCCTGCAAAAATATCTATATTTTTCGCCTTTAAAAAAAAAAAATTCTCTTTGTCTTTTTAACTTCTACGCGACCTTGCAAAAGATTCTTTGACCAAAAATATCTTCTCCTCTGTTTCGGATATTTTCAACATCATTCTCACACAGTGGGATTGGTGAGACTCTGATATTTTCTTTTAAACAGATAAAGACTTTTAGTTTTTATAATTTTAATTATTTATTTTAAATAAATAATTATAGTTTAATTATTTTAAAATAATTATTTTTAATTAATATTTTAATTTTTAAAAATTATTTAAATTATAATTATTTATTTAAAAATAAATTATTAAAATATAAAAAAATTGAGTCACTCCCATTTTTATAAGAGATAAAACTCTTCCAAATTTTTAACAATTATGCTAGGTTGTCTATACTTTATATTTTTTAAGTAAATAAATTATATTGAAAAAAATTATAAAATTTACAACTCCAATTGTATATTTTTAAATGTTTTGTGTTGGATCGGTCACTTTCTTGTGGGTAACCCAACAAACTGATTTGTTATCGAAGGATTTGTGGAGAACAAATATGAAAAACTGATTCCAATTAACGAGACGTTGACCGGAGGAGAACAGTGAACGGCCAATAGAGATTGACCGACGAATGGCCAACTATGGATTCCGATCAACTAGAAGTTGACCGTTTAAGTGTTGTAGAAATACTACTGGATGGCGGATGGGCAGCAAAAGATGGTCAACAAGAAGGTTGACCGGATAAAAGTAGAGATTACCGATGAATCTGTTGACCGGTTAAAAAGAAAGAATCTACCAGTTGGTGACACTGGTATGAAATCACCCGTGAACATGGCTAAGTGCGCAGTAGCGTCCGAAGATATGGGTTGTGCACAGTGCGACTAAGGACATGGGATATCCGAGGTCGTTGTTACTGCCTAGAGATCAAGGAACGCCAGAGGACTCTTTTGATGGCCAAAGGACACAGATGGTCCGGGGACTTGACTGCAGTAACGACCGAGGACGTCGTCTGTGTACGTCGTCTGTGCAGTTGGCAGGAATGCAGAGTTGGAGGGCAAAGTTGTTGGCAGGTCGAAGAGTAGGTAGCAGGTGTTTGTCCACACGCAACCTGCCTATTGATTGAAGATCTCCGAGCAGATAATTATATATATATATATATGCTAGGCATGTTGTGTTCGGCGCAAGCAAGGTGCCATGGGAGTGACCATGATGAGCAAGCATCCGTCAGGGCTTATGTAGCCAGGGGCTTGTGTTGCCGGCCACATGTGTGCAGGGTGAAACGACAGTTGCCGTTTCACCACACTTGTAAAATATGAGAGTAGAGAGCACCACAATGATGAGAGAAAGATAGAGAAAAAAGAGAGAGCAGTCAGCGAAACACAAAGAGTGCGACTTTGTATTCTCGTACTCTATTCTTCGTTTTCGCATCTAGGGTTTGTGTAGCCAGGGTGGTTGCTGTATTCTGTCTCTTGATTTTTGTAACCATTTTACATAGTGGATTTATTGGTGAATTTTGTATCATGTGATTTTTTTCCTTATGTGAGAAGGGGTTTCCACGTAAAAAAAATATTGTGCACCTCTTGTATTCCTTGTTTCTATTACATGGTGGTTGTCGATGACGATGGGGGTTTGGATATTCCGTTGCTACCGAATCGGGTGGATCCGAGTCATTCGTACCTCAACATTTTGTTAACTTAGTAATAGATAATGACGCTAGTGCGTACCATGAGTATAAGGAAACAAGTCTCCAAAGTAAAAAGAAACAAAAAGAAAACAATCAAACATACGCCAATAGTCATCAGCCAACCTAATCAGGCACAAGACCTCAAGGAAGCGCTACAATGCCAGATCAACTTGAGGTACCCCCAATTCGCTCTGAACATGACAATCAAATCAGTACTCCAAATGTCAAGAAGAATCATCCTTCGAGGCCAATAGTTGAAAATTTGTCAGATTACCAATATCAGTAGGAAGGCAAATTCCGCCAACCATTCATCAGGATAAAAAAATAATTGAAATTTTTTTTTTAACATAAAAAAAACACAACACGGGTATGAACGTAAAATCTAGAAGAAAGTATGGGTAAGAACGCAAAACCTAGAAGAAAGATTTTTTTTTTTAGGGTTGAATGCATAGACTATCCACAAAAGCCCAATCAACCAACTGAATCGATCCGATAAGGCAAAAACCGACAAGCCCAGGATTGGACAAGTAACAACGTCGACAAGAAATAAATACACTACAAAATAAAGGTTATTTTTATTTTTATTTTTTTAGGGGGCTGAAAAAAATACCACCCCGGACAAAAATAATAATAAACAAGAATTGGCCGGATAGAAGGATTATTAGCCAGCAAGATTACTAGCTAGGTTGTCTATTTAATGATAAAAATTTTTAAATTAAGATACAAATAGCTCGATTTAAAGGCTAATAAAAAATAATATATTTTAAATTATAATTATTGTTTAATTTAATGCATATAATTTTAAAATTATATGTGCTATATTTTATTTATTTATTAGTGAACGGTCATGATTTTATGAACATAGCCATCTCTCATATGTTAATCTCTATAATTAGGATCATGATAAATTAAAATTTTATTTATAAAAAATATTATTTATATATTCAATTATATATATATATATAAAATAAAATATATGAATCATATTTTTTTTATTTATTATTATCATAATTATCAACTAACCATTTAAAATCAGAATTAGCAATCTTAAAATTTTTAACTTGTATTTAATTAATTGCTTGCTATATCGACTAATTATTATTATTATTATTGAAAGTAGTAGTGGAATAACATTCTTTTGTCAGTTTTGATAATTTAATATTTAATTGATTGATTTATAGTAATAAATTTATATAAAAATAAATAAATAAAGTATTTTAAAAATGACTGAATAATCTATTTATATTATAAAATTAGAATTAAAATTTAAAATATAGGACTAATTTTGATTTGGTTGGAATTTAAATTTGACATATCTAAATTTTATTATTTTAATTATATAAAAAATTATAATTTTGAGAAAAAAATAAATTAAATTATGATTAATTTTTCAATCAATATATAGAAAAGAAACAATAAGCCTAATATAAATTATAAAAATTTTAATATAATATAATTTTTTAAAATTTTATTTAATATTTTATCGATATATATTTTATAGATAGTATTATTTATTAGATTAATAGTTTTTATGTTTCTAAATAATACGTTTATGTAATTTTTAAAAAAAATAAATTAAAAATTAATATTATGATTGACCCACTTTTATCTCATTTAAATAATTAAAAATATTTTATCTAATAAATTTAATTTTTTAAAAAACTTTTATTATATCTATTAGTAAATAACTCTCAGTATAATTAATTATTTTATTTTTTAAAATTAAAAAATTATACTATATTATTTTTTATCTTAAAAAATTAAATTAAGAAATTATAATTCTACTAAGAAGCTGATGAATAATATTTTTTCAGTTTCTTACACACACACACACACACTCTCTCTCTCTCTCTATATATATATATAATTTTTTATTTATTTTATAAAGTTAAGGGTAGAATTGATATATCAAAACTACGAATAAAATTCATGAAAATAATTTTACTATTTTTTTAGATTTTTTATTTTAGAATTTTTTAAAAATAATGTATCTTTTTATTTAATATTTTATAATAACGAGTACTATAAAAATCTGATTATTTTTTAATATTTAATGATTTGATTTGATATTATTATTAATAAATTTATTTTTTAAATAAGTTTTATAATTTAAATAAATATGATAAATATCTGATCAAATCGAACAGTTTGAAAGCATTTAAAAGGCCGCCACTTGTGATTTTGCGTTTGAAAATATCTCTGCGGAGTGCTGAAGAAGGAAGACAGTCTTCGGTATAAAACCGTGGCGCCTGCAGTAAAACCACTCCAACGACCTCGATAAACCAAGACATAAATCATCGGCGGCCGGCAAGTCTACTTCATCGGCGACGGGAAATCGGTATGCATCCGGAGATGGACAGGCAGAAAATTGCAAACGAGAAAACTGGAAATTGGACAAACGAGAAGCACCTGCACTTCCTGAGCTTCATGGAGGCCACCTTCGTTCGGACGATGCTCGAATCCAACGCTCAAAAATTTCGCCTCGATCGTTACGTCCCCGACATTTCTGAGTCTACTCGAGACTTGAAAGCGCTGAAACGGAGTCGAAGCTCTGACGCAGGTACATTCTAGTATCTTCTCACGATTTTCCTTCCATTTTCCGCCGATGATCACGCAACCGATCATCTCATCACTGCCTTCAAAGCTGCCGGTTTTTCTTTCGATTTTGTTTCTCGATCTAAAAGTAATTCTGAGCCGAATTTGTTTGACCTGGCGCCCGAACAGATCGTAAGGAATCTACAGAATCTCGAATATTCCGCTGGAGATATTGTTAGGAAAAGCTTTGGAGATTTTTTTATTGATTAAATTCAAACTCATATTAAGTATAAATATGTAAATATTAATTATTAATTATTTTTAATTTCTCAAATTCAGAGATGTTTGTTGCAGTGGATACATCGAGTTCCACAACTAGGACAAGCAGGCGGAGAAGACGATCACCAACCGATCCGTACAATGTGTCGCACGATCAAGATCAGGTAACTCGTGAAGGCTTCCTCAGTAGTTTATGCATTTTATTTTAACCAAGCTTTTGTTACAAAGAAAAAGAAAATATTAAATAATTGATTTTTAAATGAGAATGGAATTGAGAGAGATGAAAATTTAATATGCAGGAGACTTAGGGGATTAAATGCAAAATTAGAATTTTATTTTTCTTATTTAAATTATTAAATTAAAAATTTAACAGTTAAAATTTAAATATTAAATTATAATTTTTAAATATTTGTTTCTATTATTAAAATTTTTATTAAAGGTTCAACAGTTAAGAAGTCAATAACCTCATAAAAAGAAGCAAGATTATTCCTGTTTTTGAAATTTGGCGGACGTACATCTCCAATTTATCCGTTTTGTAAAAAACATTTTAACAGATAAATTTTCATTTTAAAAAAAAATTATTTAAAAAATTATTTTTAAATTATTTCTTTTCTTAGATTAAATATTTAATCAATATTGCCTCCAAATCCATTCAATATCATTGTTTAAAATTGTTACGGCTATGAATCCGGATTGAACTTGAAAAGATCTAATCACTATTCTTTTAATCCAAAGCCTATACAACACCACAGAAAATCAAAGAATCAAAGGGTCAAAATGAAAATTTTTTCAGCAGGCTCTCCGATGCTCAAGTCGACAAAGATCCTTCTCAAATAAAAAATGGGAAGACAAATTGTGTTTGACTTGGTTACGAATTTTGTCAAATGGAGTTTTAGGATATCATTTTTTCCTCCTTTTTTGAGAAGGAAGCCTTGCTTTCTTTAGATCACTTATCCAGTTTTTTCTCTTTTTTTGACCAAAAGTCAGATCCCTCTTTCTGAAGGATGGCTTTCTTCTTATACCAGTTTTGGGCCGTTTTCATAGCCGTTTCAAATAAGGAGGGTCGGTTGGCTTAACTTCAAGTCGTTATTGCCGGTTTCATGAAGGATAGGACGTTATCCAAAATATTTCTTGCTAGTCTTTTGGGCTGTAACTTCTAGGCCTCATTGATTCATATTGGGCTTCAATTAGTGGGCCATTGTCATGGATCGTCCAAGCAACAGTACCCATCACTAGCCCCCAATGTCAGAAGATTAAAATTTTAACTTCTGACGTGTTTCTTTGATGGGACATAGTTTGAAGCTATCTGGTTTTAATTATTCCAATATGAAATGGCTTTAGTTTTTATTACTTCGGATTTTCTATGACTTCGGATTTTTATCACTCCGGATTTTTTTGTGACTCTGGATTTTGTGACTCCAGAGTTTTTTGCTATTCCGAATTTTGTATCACTCCGGATTTTGTTCACTCCGAATTTTGTTTACTCTGAATTTTGTGTCACTTCTGTTTTTGGGACTTCGGATTTTATTTACTCTGGATTTTGTGACTTCGGATTTTGTTTATTCCGGATTTTGGGTCACTCCGAATTTTGTGACTTTGGGTTTTGTTTACTCCGAATTTTGTGTCACTTCGATTTTTGTGACTCTAGATTTTGTTATTCCGGATTTTTGTCACTCCGGGTTTTATTTATTCCGAATTTTGTGTCACTCTAGATTTTGTGACTCCGGATTTTAGTACTTCAAATTTTGTGTCACTCCAAATTTTTGCCACTCCGAATTTTTTAACAGATTGAGTTTTAATAAATGCCAGAGTGAATCATATCCTGAAAATCATTTGTTCTGACACAAATCTTGTCTGGCTTGTCACGTGTTGATCGTCTAGAAGCGTTTTTTTTGTTTCCGCCGTTTGAGTAGCCAATGTTTGATTGACACGCATCATTTAATTATTTTTAAATTCAAAAGGATGTTCCTTTCAAACTTATATTAGAGTTTTTCCTCTTCATTTTTCCTTCACCGTTCTACTCTTATTCTTTCTTCTTATACTTTTGAGCTCCATTCTTTCACTTAAATGGCGCCCACAGTGGATTCGACCAAGTCCGTTCTTACTGTCGAGGAAGTAGGAAACATTATTTTTCAGTATAAAATCCCATGGACTTACTTGTTCTCTATTCATCCGAAACTGACAAAGCCTGTTCTCCTCTGGGTCGATTCATCACTGTATATGAAGCTCACTTGAAGAGTGGTCTTCGTTTTTCTTTGGCTTTCGAGTTACATATAATCTTTTTCTGACTTGAACGTGTCCATCGCTCGATACCATGCAAATGCTGTGAGGTATTTATGCAACCTCTGCATATTTTTTTGCCTTCACAATATGACTTTAAGTTCCACCACCATTAAAGTTTTATTCAAATTTTGCTAAAACGGGGATTAGATTTCTTTATCTTCTCACGAACTAAATATTAGTGGGGTTATTATTGAAATGTTTAAAAAGTGGAAATACCGTTTCTTCTTTCTAACAGTTCCAGAGTTGGGCATCCCAAATATTTCGTGCAAAGTTCCTGAATCTTATTGTAGCAAAATTTCTTTGGAAGAAGACGAATCGGTGAAACCTTTGATCGAAATGATAAAAATGAATTTGGAGTCCTTTAGTGATAATGATCACGTGTTTTTTCCTGAAATTTGTTGCGTTAGTTAAATGGGAGATTCAAACTAAAAGAATTGGGTCATGCGACCCATCACCTAAACGTCGCAAAAGAAAAACAAAAAAAGCTGCATCCAAAGAGCCAAACATCAGGCTGTATCACCCAGCCCATCAATTTCTTCTGCAGATATCGGTCTTCTCATGTCTGAAAGATTAAAAGGAATAGGGAGTTCATCCTTTGCCCTGCTTAACCAATCTCAGGAAGAAAACCTTGCTACTGAGCCTTTAGCAGCCATTGAGCCAACAATCTCATGTGTTGAGACTTCTCTATGACCGGAGTCTGTTAATACTGTTAGCGTTGTGGAGGCTAGTGGTCTGTCCGGAGTAGGAGGAGAATCAATTTTTGATCGGCCTGGTACAGCTGCTGTTGAGAGAATTTAGATTGAAGAGAGATCAGCTGGTACATCAATTGATTTTCTCCGACTCCAAAGCCAGTCTCTTATAAGTACGGAAACTTTTGATGTTGATTCTTTACTAACCGGAGTGGGAGAGGCCTGCCTGGAAATTTCCACTCCTGCCGTGACAGTTGCTAACCCTCCTCAAAGTCCAAGAGCCGGTTTGCAAATTAGGGTTCCTACTCCCTCAATTGACCGGGCGACTTCATCTCATCAAAGTCCGTTAAGGCCGGAGTGTGCTTCTACTCCCATCACTTCAAATCGGTTGCCCTTAAATATTGTTGCTCAAAGAGCTCGCTATATTACAGTAATTTTTTAATGTAACTCTTTTTTTTACTCTTCATTCATCATTCTTCTTCTTCTTCATTTTTTTAGACTGATAAGATGAGGAAATTTTTAAATATCTGCATATTCCAACGTGATATGAAAATTGAACGACTTGAGAATGAAGTCCAACGGTTAGAGCAAACTCGTATTGATCTTTCCGTACTTGAAGAGATGAGAAATTAGGCTAGCACTGCTACCGTGCAAATTGAATCATTTCAAGAGCGGGTATCTAGCCTTGAATTGGAGTTGCAGAAGACCAAAGATGCCTTGAGGTCGGCCGAGGAACATGCATCTAATCTTAGAGGCGATAATGCTTTATTAAGAGCAGAACTTATGGCCCGACTTAAACCAGAAAAAGTTCGTCCGACTTTAAACACTAGATTTTTGGAAGGTATCCTTTTGTGTCGGTAGATTTCCTTCATTTTGGATCCTTAGTTTTTGACCGGGTTCTTTGATCCTAGAAACCTAGGTCCTCGACTTCGATCGAACTTAAATGATTTCTCAAATTTTGGTGGACCTTCAATGCCGCGTCCGTCAAGCCCTCAGCCTTAGTTTTGTTTTTATCTCCTTCTTGTATTGGTATCAGAAAGAATGTACTAAAAATTTACTGAATGCAATGGAATCAAAACGTCCGATTTTTATTGAAGGAATTTTTTCAAATGCATTGCATTCCATGCTCTAGGTACCAACTTTCCATTTGAAGTTCATAATTTATAAGTGTCATTTCTAAGGATGGTAGAAACAATAGCTTATTATAATATCAACCAGTAGGAGACAGCTTATTCCTATTGGTGATTTTACCAGTAGCTAGCACACTTCTTAGGGCTAAGTTTCCCACATCGAATTGTCGTGCCTTCATTCTTTTATTATAATATCATGCAACCCATTGCTGATAAGCAGCAACCCACACTCTAGCTGCTTCCCAAGATTCCTCCAATAGATCAATGTTCTCCGTAAGTCACTGTGAATTACTGTGTGGATCAAAATTCTCTATCCGGAGACTGGCCAATCCAAATTTCATTGTAATTACAGCTTCGGTTCCATAGCATAAGTTGAATAGCATTTCTCGCGTTGACTTCTTAGGAGTCGTCTGGTAAGACCATAATACTGAAGGTAGTTTATCTGTCTAGGAGCCCCTAGCGTCCTTTAATTTTGTCTTCAACCCATGTAGTAAAGTCCGGTTGGTTACCTCTACTTGACCATTCGATTATGGATAGGCAACCGATGTATGTGCCAACCGGATCTTTAAATTCGTATAATATTTGGTGAAGCATTTTTCGGTGAATTGGATTCCATTATCAGTGACTATTACTTCTGAAATCCAAAATCGGCAGACAATATTTTGCTGTACAAATTTTGTGGCATTATAGTCCGTTATTTTGGCTAAGGGGGAAGTTTCAACCCATTTGATAAAATAATTAATTCCTACAATGATAAATTTTCTTTGTCCTGCCGCTATTGGGAAAGGTCGAAGTACATCCAGCCCCCATTGCGCAAACGGCTATGGAGCTTGTAATGATTTCGGTTCGGTTGGAGGTGTACGAGGGATGCTACCGTATATTTGGCAGTTTTCACATCTTTTGACAAAATCAGCAGCATCTTTTTTTATGGTCGGCCAATAGTAGCCTTACTGCATTAATTTGAAAGTTAGGTTCTTACCTCCAATATGAGATCCACATATTTCAAGATGAACCTTGCTTAAGGCGTAATTTGCTTCCTTCGGTGTGAGACATCTCAAGTATGGGACGGAGTATCCACGTCGATATATTTTTTCATCTATGATTGTCTACCAACCGGCCGTCGTTTTTATATGTTTAGCTTCGTCCTGGTTTTCTGGAGTGACTCCATCAGAGATATATCGATAGTAAGGAGTCATCCAGTTTTCTTTATTGATAACTTGTGGGACTTCCTGATTAATTTCTTCAATACTTGGAGTAGTCAGGATTTCACGTACACTTCGTGAATATTATTTCGGATTTTTCATGGCTGCCACTTTTGCTAGTTGGTTGGCCTTTCCATTTTTTGTTTTTGAAATATGAGTTATATCTAATTTATCAAAGTCCTGAAAAGCGTTCCTTACCTTTGTTAGGTATGTTGTTAAACATGGACTTGACATTTTGAAATTTATTTGAACTTGATTAACCATCAACTCGGAGTCACTATAAACTGCCACATGCTTTGTTGAGTATTTTTTCGCTAATCGTAATTCGGCCAATAAAACTTCATACTCAACCACGTTGTTGGTCGTTGGGAATGAAAATTTTAATCAGTACTATATTTTCATACCTTCCGGAGTTTTTAACACCGCTCCGGCTCCATTGTCTAACTGTGTGGATGATCCATCAACGTGCATCGTCCACACAGCTGATGATTCAGTCCGGATAATATCTTGGCCGTCCATTTTAATATCTTGCGCTGAAACTAACGTTTCAATTAGAAAGTCGGCCAAAGCTTGCCCTTTGATATATGCTCTTGGCCAGTACTCTATGTCAAATTCTCCAAGTTCAATTGCCAATTTGACTAGTCGTCCCGAAGTATTAAGCTTTTGTAATATTCCCTTGCGGGTTTGATCGGTGAGGACGATTATTTTATAGGCTTGAAAATAAGGTCTCAACTTTCTTGCAGAGTAAACAAGTGCCAAGATCATCCTTTCAGCATGTGTATAACGGCTTTCTACGTCCGATAAAGTTTTTCTAATATAGTAAATCGGCCGTTGTATATTTGCTTACTGGTGTACTAGGACTGAACTTAAGGCCATTCTGGAAACCGCCAAATATACGTACAATTCTTCTCCTTCTTGTGGTGACGCCAATAGAGGTGGAGTAGACAGGTATTTTTTCAATTCCTGGAAGGCAACTTCACATTCTTCTGTCCACTGGAAGCCTTTGGCTTTTGTTCCCTTCAAAATTCCGAAGAACGAGAGGTATTTTTTTGCCGACTTGGATAAGAAACAAGAAAGTGCAACAAGCCTTCTGGTGAGTCGTTGAACTTCTTTAATGGTTTTGGGTGAGTTCATGTCTGTGATTGCCTTTATCTTCTCAGGATTAGTTTCAATTCATCGTCTTGAGATTATAAATCCCAGGAATTTGCCCAAGGTTACTCCAAAAACACACTTGTTGGGGTTCAATTTCATATGGTGCTTTCGAAGTATTTCAAAGGCCACGTTCAAATCGAAGATATGATCATCAACAAGTTTACTTTTGACAAGCATATCATCCATGTATACTTCCATGTTCCGGCCGATTTGAGTTTCGAACATTTTGTTCACCAGACGTTGATATGTGGTGCCCGCATTCTTCTGATCGTATGGCATTACTTTGTAGCAATATGTTCCTTGGTCGGTCATGAATGAGGTATATTCTTCGTCTTCTTGACACATGCTAATTTGGTTGTATCCAGAATAGGAATCCATAAAGCCGAGTAATTTATGGCCGGATGTGGAATCTACCAACAAATGAATTCTTTGTAAAGGAAAACTGTCCTTTGGTCAAGCCTTATTTATGTTGGTAAAATCAACGCACATCCTCTACTTTCTGTTACTTTTCTTTAACATAACTACATTTGAGAGCCAATATGGATACTAGATTTCTCTAATAAAACCGATATCTAGTAATTTTTTCACTTACTCCATTATCGCAATGAGTTTCTCTACCAAATGGTTCTTTTACTTTTGCCTAATGGGCTTGTAATTTGGATCCAAACCCAATATGTGAATCATTACATCGATCGAAATTCCTGGCATATCAGATGATGTCCAGGTGAAAACATCTCGATTCTACCGAAGGAAATCAATTAACTGACTTCGAAATGGTTCGGTTAATGAACTTCCTACTTGTAAGTATTTTTCCAGATCTGCAAGATTCAACGGAATTAAATCTGTTGTTTCTCCGGATTGGGCTTATTGAAGGGTGGTTTTGTCACAATAATCAAAATTTTCTGCCAGCCGATCTTAAACGGTTTGCGTGATTTGAGACAAATAACAAGTTTGGATGGTCACTTGATCTCCTAGGATTTCCTCTACACCAAACAGTGTTGGGAACTTTATTTTTAAATGGGAAATTGATGTCACCGTCCCAAAAGTTGTCAAGCAAGGCTGACTCAGAATTGCATTATAAACAGAAGGCAGATCGACCACTAGGAAGGTAAATCTGTGAGATGCAATTCTGGGATAAGTTCCCAGAGTGACCTCCAATTGAATGATTCTTTGAATAGTAACTGGTTCATTACCTACTCCATATAGTAGTCCATTAACCGATCTGAGTTGATTAATTTTCAATCCCAATTTGAAGAAGGTATTAAGGTAAAGCAAATTATTGGAGCTTCCATTATCTATAAATATTCATTTCATTTGGTAATCTACATTACCATCTGAAACTAAAGTTAATACAACCAAAGGATTAGAGTGTAGTGACTGGACATGAGCCATATCTTCTTGACTAAAGCTAATTACATCATCATTCTTAAGTTTCTGTTTTTTGTTACTCTTGATAGCACTTTGCCGATCAGAATGATGAGCTTTAATCGATTCAGTGCTTATCATATTCACCACTCCGGCTGCTACACGATTCTTTGGCGGTAACTGCTCCTTTTCTTCTTCTTCCATTCCACCAAAGGGATGCTCTGGATTCTTCACGAACCTTGCTAGGTATCCCTTTCGGATAAGGTTCTCGATTTTCCTTTGTAAAGTCCAGCATTCTTCAGTATCATGTCCAAGGGAACGATGGTAATGATAGAACTTGCTTTGATCTCCACTTTCGGGGTTCTTTAGAGCCCTTAGCCATTTGAAGAATTTTTCCTCCCGTATCTGTACGAGAATGTTTGTTCTGGAGTCGTTCAGTGGAGTCAGGTTGTAAGGTTTGAACTCCTTTCGTGCTCCGTCCTTGGACTGCTTTCTAGACTCCTTGGGATGAGATCTTTCATCACATCTTTTTCTTTTATTTGGTGATCCTTAATGAGAAGGATCCATCCTAATGGGTTTTTTTGGTCTCATTGGCCTCTCCACTGCCACTTATGCTCGTTAGTGACTTCCACTTCTAGAAAAGTTTGTAGATTCCCGTGGGCCAAATGTTTGAAAAATTTGCTCGGCTCCAGATTTGATATGAAGGTATTCAATTTAACTTCATCAGTGAGTCGTGAAATTCGGCGGGCTTCAGAGGTAAACCTTGCCAAGTAACTCTTCAGACTTTCGTTTGGCCCCTGCTTGATTCGAGTCAAGTGCCAGGGTTATTTTTCTATCCTTTGACTGGTGGCGAACTGAGAGAGGAAACTGTCAGCCAAATCACAGAATGACCGAATGAAATTGGGAGGCATTCAGTAGAACCAAATTCTTGCATCTCCTTTTAGAGTTAATTGGAAGTATTGGCACATCATCATTTCATCTAAACCTTGAAAGTTTAGCAGTGTTCGGAAGTGATCCAAGTGATCCATTGGATTGGAACTTCCGTCATAGGTGTCCATAGTTGGCATTTAAAATTTTTGGGAAAGTGGACAAGTTTGTATTTTCGTTGTAAACGGAGATCTCCTCAAATCGTCAATGCGTCCTTCAGGCTTTTCCCTGAAAAGATAATGTCAAATTTTGTCCAACGTTTCCTCCGTTCGAGGAGTTGTGACGGATCTTTTGGCATTGAGGTAAGTCCTTAATTCTGCTGGAGTTTCAAATCAGTGCGGTTGAACATTTTTGCGAACTGGTGGTAGGTTAGAGGAAGCTTCCTCTCGATCGTGAGGTCTTCTCTCACTTCAGGGATTCCGCCTTTTTTGGCTATTATCAACGGATCTTGGGCCCAACCAGCCCTCTAATTGAGAACGGTCTCCATTCCTTTCTCCAGAAGGCAACTTCTCCTAGTCAGAAATCTGCTGCATCCGCCCGGTCGGCCTTTTCTTCCTCTTATTCCTCATGAAAATAGGAATATGGGTGGCAGAAGAATGGGCGTCCGGTTTTTGATGGCCCACATGTTCACATAGGGTTTGTAGGGCTTCGGATATGTTATCCATTTATGTGTTCAGCACCTGCATGAGTTGTGTTTGCTGATTCTCTTCTGGATTGTCCAAATGGGGGTCGTTGTTAGGAACAACATTCTCTCTTATAGGTGCGCTGACATATGTTCGTGTGTTAACCATTTTAGTATATTTGGTGGTAAAGCAAAGCCTTTTCAGTCGTTTTCCATAGACGGTGCCTGTGTTGCAACTACGGATTAGGATTGAATTTGAAAGGATCTAATCACTGTTTTTTTAATCCAAAACCTGCACAACACTACAGAAAATCAGAGAATCAAAGGGCCAAATGAAAATTTTTTTCAACAGGCTCTCCAACGCTCAAGTCAGTAAAGACCATTCTCAAATAAAAAATGGAATGATAAATTGTGTTTGACTTGGTTACGGATTTTGTCAAATGGAGTTTTAGGATATCATTTTTTCCTCATTTGAGAAGGAATCCTTACTTTCTTTAGATCACTTATCCAGTTTTTTCTCTTTTTTGACCAAAAGTCGAATCCCTCTTTCTGAAGGATGGCTTCCTTCTTATACCTAACCGTTTCAGATAAAGAGGGTCAGTTGGCTTAATTTTAGATCGTTATTGTCGGTTTCATGAAGGATAGGACGTTATCGGAAATATTTCTTGCTAGTCTTTTGGGCTGTAGCTTCTGAGCCTCATTAATTCATATTAGCCTTCAATTAGTGGGCCATTGTCACGGATTGTCCAAGCAACAGTACCCATGAAAAATCATCTTTATTTTATTATTTATGTAATTATGTGAATAATCATGTTTTTCTGTATTTTACACCTTCTTTTTGAATTATCACTAAATATTAAAAAGATTATATAATATGAGTAATAAGTGATCAATACCCCTTACAAATACTATTTTATTACTTTTAACTTGTGGGTTAAATATTTGATTGATTATATTGTAAAAAAAATTATAAAAAATATTATCAATTTTTTTATAATTTAAAATTCATAATATTGAATGTTTATTTAATAGTAGGGATAATGTTTTTAAGAAGACGTGCCTTTACATCCTTTTAATTTTCCGTTAGGGAGTGGAAGCTATTGATAAAAAAAAAAAGTACTTAATTTTTTTTTAAAAAAATCTAGGGCTTATACAGTGGGTCGAAATTGAAAATATCCCAAAATTTGTGGATAATATATTTAATTATTATCAAAATAAAAAGATAACAATATATTATGAAATTAAGATGTGGGTAAATATTAATTAATTTGGTACGGATTAAATAATAATTGGTAACTAAATTATATATTATGATTTAAATTTTTATAATATCAAATCAGGCCATCATTTATGTCAAAATTTTAATATACCGGTTTAGTTTGGTTTGGATAATTTACGGGGTTATATTATTATATTTGGTAGTTTAATTATTATTTATTTAATTTAATATATTTTATATATAAAAAAATTAAACTAAATAGGTAATAATATTCCTATAATAATAACAATATTAGTCAAATAATGTAATATAAAAATTTGCTTGAAATACTGTCTCTGTTAGTAATAAATATATGTTTAATAAGTTAAATAATACTAAAATATTAAAAAAATATTAGTAATTTAACCATTTTTATTAAAATTTAATTTAGAATCACAATTATTGAATTGTCATTGTCCCAAAGAATTAATAGCGCCCGGATCACGCCGATTCCTTTGACGCGGTGGCGGGCAGCTCCTCGAGTGCGCCAACTGCGTCTGGTTTCCCCCAAGGGGGATTTAGGCTACTGTCTGTGCTGACGGCTGTAGTTATAAAAATTTGAATATATGTGTATTAATGTCTTTGCAGGGTTTTCGTCGTCTTCACATTGGGTGTCTCTCGGTCTGATTTTTTGTTCTTAAAAACATAGTTATAAAAAATTTGTATATATGTTTGCCATTGGGTTCGGCCTGATTTTAATTCTTAAATTTTAAGCAAATTATAAATATAGTTTAGATAAAAAAAATCAAATAATATTTAAATTTTATATATGTTAAACCATCACTGATAGTTTAATTTGACTCAATTTTGACAATTTAAAATTCTTTTGTTTGGTGGTTGTATGCGGTTTCATATGACTGAACTCGAGATTATATATTACGAAGCATATATTTCATAATTTTTTTTTTACATTAACTTTTTTTTTATAAAATTTATATTTGAAAAAATAATCAAAAAAATTATAAAATATGTGCTTTGCCGTATAAAAAACCCGAGCTCATTAATGTGACATTAGATGTGTAATTTAACGTGGCGTTGGATTAATGAATGCCCCCATTAAATGAGTGTGTGGCCCCACAGGTGGACCCACTCGCAGAGGGCGTCACTGGTAGCAAGAAGTGATGAGCGTAGGCAAGGAAGGATGGTCCCCGCAACAGAGAATTATTGCCGACATTCAGATATTTTTTTAATAATTTTAAATATTTTTTTATACTGTTTACATTAATAATTTATAAAAAAATATAAATAGATAAACAATATATCATATTATTAGATAATATTTTTTAAAAATATTTGCCAAATATTGGTCTTTATTTAAATATATTGTCCAAATATTTGTTTTTATTTAAATATATTATTGTGATCTTATTATTTTTTTTAAATTTTAATCTACCTAACTTTGATTTATTAGGGGTAGATAGGTCGGCTGCATTTTGTCAGCCGTGCGATTGTCAAATTCTATTTATTTTTTTAGCTTTTTTTTTTTTCTTGTTCTTGGGAGATTTTTCATAAAATAATGGGAGTGCTATTGCTTAAGATTAATGTAAAATTTTATAAGCTAAAATTATTGTAAGGATTGTTAAATTATTACGTAATTTTATAATATAAAATTAAATACCGTAATATACCTAAATTATTACTAATTTTTTTGTCTTGAAGAATTTATTATATGTTTCTTTTTCCTTTTTGTTTTTTAAATCTATTCTCTCAATCTTTCAACAGTTGAATAAAAATTCTTTGTGGAGAAGCATGTTAATCAATTTTTCTAGGGATGGAAGCTTTTAAATCAGCAAAAATATATAAATAAGGAAGTTGCAACTTCATTTTGTTTTATAGAGTGCAAAGAAGATCGATTTTTAATAACAAAAATGTATATTTTTTTTATTAGAGATTAAATTAATTAAAAAAATAATTTATCTAATATAAAATAATAAAATTATAATTTTTAATTATTTTAATAAATTACTAAATATATGTTATGTTATAAGAGATAATTTTAATAGTTTTTAATTTTTAAACTTTTTAAGCATATGAAAGTGCTTACTAGCTCAAGCAATCTTGTGCGATCACTCTTGAGATATCTTTTAGTCATTTGTGGTGATATAATTTTTAATTTGTCAATTTATTTTCAAATAAGTCTATTAATATAAGCAAATATATTAAGCCATACGTATTAGATGATTAATATATTTTGAAAGGAATCACATATTATTTCTCATAAAATGCCATCGTCAAACACGCCAAATGATTAGGAAGACATACAATCTATTTCATTGGAGGGATTGTTTTGATGGATGGTTAGAGGTACTAAATGAGTAGATAAATATTAACAATAAAAACGTCCAATTAATAATTATTCATAATTACTCAAAATTTAAATAACTCAGAAACGGGTCGAATGTTATATTTAACACTAAAAATAATATAGTAATATTATCATTCATTCACAGGATTTTTCCAAACTACTATCCGAACAAATAATTAACCATAACCTACTTTAAATGACCATAAAGAAAAAGGTGATCATCAAATCAACAAAATCATAAATTTGAACCAATGTAAACCAAACGTTATAATAACCTCGCAGATGAATAATCTATACTCTAATTTCGTAATAATAAAATATGCTACACTGACCTATTTCTTGTCCAACTAATACTAATATACATCTAGTACAAATATAATCCAAATACAAAGCTAATACTCACCAACTTTGCGTCCGAACTCCTAGTAATGTATCCATGGCACACTAATCTGAAAGGGTAAAAATAATAAAAATATGAAGTGAATGCTTAACAAGTGTCGGTAATTAATATACATAACAAATTGATATGTACAAAATTAGAATGATGATCAATAAAATGCATACAAAATACATAAAAGTATAATCCAGAATCTATCATCCCAAATTAACGCCACAAGGAAAGGCGGATCACGTATTATTTCATAGACAGAGTTATCATTGATTACCATTATAACGTTTTAAGGCATGCCGGAAAACTTTACCTGACTAACTAATATTCATAGGGCCAATTTCTTATTAACTTAACTGAAAACACATGGTTGAAATACTTATCTAAAATTCTTACTGAAATACTTAACTGAAATATTTATCTGAAGGAATTCTTGCTCATATTTTCTTAGTCAAATTTCATCATATTAGAAAGCTAAATTCAAACTAGTACTTTTAGCCCTTTAGATAAGTTCAAAGGAGTCTCTAAAATTCGATCACTCAGTCTCATGCAAAATCTTCAGATACAAATCATTTAATAAACTTTAACAAAACATCAATTGATATTTAAATCCCAAGGTTTCAAGTTTCAAAATATAAATTTTCAATTTTTGCTGTAGGATTTTCACGAAACTTTCAGACATAAAACGAATGTCAAATACATGTATATCTATATACATACATACATACATATAAATATACATTCCCCTCACACACACAAACCCCACACACTCACAACAGAACACTGCGGCAGCAGCTCTGCCCAAAATTCTCACACACACCAAATACAAATATATCCTTATGCATACATACATACATATAAATATAAATATATATTTTCCATACACAACACACACATACTCACGCAAAAACATCACGACAGCAGCTTCTAGAAAGCTCACACACGCACCAATTTATGTAATAATACAAAATGGAACCTATACGTTGCAATAAAAATAGGCAAACATGATATTTATCCGATTAATCAGGAGAAACATGCTTTATTTATACGGAACGTGAATAAACATGATTTTAGAGTAAAAATACAAATTTGGTGATACTGTAAAGCTGTAAAAACGAAAGTTAACGTCCGGAGTTCACTTGTCTGATCTCAATCTACTGTTATTTTTATCCGAATCGGATCAAAACGGGTAGATTTTCCTCCTTTTCCTCTTCGCGAAACCTCGCGTACGCTGCTGTTCGCTGCTCCCCGGTTCTGCTACTGCCTCCCGTTTCTAGCTTCCTTTCTCTCCCATAAAACCAAGACTACGTTGGAGAGCCAATCAGGGTATTGAACCTCCCTGATGAATCCAGCATCCAACAGTTTCTTTACTTCCTCCTGGATGGCAATTAACTTTTCCACTGAGTGGTTTCTCCGCTTCTGTCTGACGGGTTTTCGATCCAAGTCCAGGCCAAACTTGTGGACCATTACTCGGTCTGGAATCCTAGGCATGTCAGCGGGAATCTATGCGAAGATGTCAGCGTTCCGTTACAAGAATGTGATCAGTTCTTCGTGTAGTGCACCGGTGAGTGAGCCGTCGATTCGTATGCACATTTCTGGATCATCTAGATTCAGTGGGACTAGGTCGGTTGCCTCACCAGACTGTACTTGCTGCAAGGTTGCCTCGTCTCGATGATCAAGTTCTCCTACTATTTTGGTGCTGTCGTTAGGAGCAATTTGGGACATGTAGCATGTCCGTCTAGTGACTTGGTCCCCCAGTACTTCACCCACACCGTATAGCATTGGAAATTTCATTTTAAGGTGTGGTATTAAAGTGACGGCCTCGAATACTATTAGGCACGACCGGCCTAGTATTACGTTGTATACAGAGGGCAAGTCGACTACCAAGAAAGTAAGTGTACGACTTGCCATTCTTGGGTACGTTCCTAGGGTGACTTCTAATCAGATCGTCCCTTGAACGGGTACCGGTTCATTGTCAAGGTCATATAATGGGCCTTCTGTAGATTTTAACTGACACTTTTTTAAACCGAGTTTAAAAAATGCATCAAGGTAAAGCAAATCATGAGAACTTTCATTATCAATAAATACTCGTTTTATCTGGTAATCAACGCAACCATCGAAAATGAGTGCTGATACAATAAGGGGGTCTGCATAGGGGGAAACTACATGTGCTAGGTCGTCATCACTAAAATTAATGACGTTGTCAGTAGTGCGCTGCTTCTTCCTCCCTGTGTGCTGGTCCCTATTGTCCGTCGGATTCTCGGTCGGCCGGGTGGTGATCATATTGACCACTCCTGCCGCGACTCGGTTTCGTGGTGGAGAGGACCCTGATCTTTCTCCACCTGCGTTGCCAGAGCTCTGACCAGGGCCTTTAACAAACCTGGTGAGGTGGTCCCTTCTGATTAGTTTCTCAATCTCCCACTGAAGGGTCTTGCAGTCCTCTGTGAAGTGTCCGAAAGATCGATGAAAATCGCAATACTTGGATGGATTTCCTCCCTCCGTCTTCTTAAGTGGTTTTGGCTACTTAAGGAACTTCTCCCCACAGATCTGCATGAGGAAGCTTGAGCACGTATCAGTCAAGGGCGTTAGGCTGATGGGCCCACTGTCCTTGCACTATGGCGGCCCAATCTTGTAGCGCTTTTGGTGGAAGTGATTACCACCTTGTGTTTTCTCTTTCCTTCAGGAGGGAAAGAGCGAGGTTGTTCAAGCCAGTCGGGATGTTTTTCCTCGTCAACCTCCTCTGCTACCGTATAGGCCCTAGTAATAGACACCGCTTCCCGAAAGGTCTGCGGATTCTTATGCGCTAGGTGCCTAAAGAACTCTCCATGCGCCAGTGCCGAAATGAAACTGCCCAGTTTCATTTCCTCCATGAGTCGGGGGATCCACCTGGCTTTTGCCACGAAGCGATTTAGAAACCTCCGCGGGTTCTCTCCATACTTTTGCTTAATATGTGACAGATGCTATGGCTATTTTTTCTCCCTGCGGCTGAAGGCATACTGAGATAAGAAAAGATCTACAAGCTCCTGGAAACTTCGGATTGAGTCCGAGGGGAGATGATGGAACCAAATGTGCGCATCCCCTTTTAGAGTAAGGGGGAAGTGGCGACACATGGCTGCGTCCTCAAGCCCTTGTAGACCCAGATGGGTGCGGAGTTGAGGGATATGATCGACAGGATCTGCACTTCCATTGTAAGAGTCAAGGGTTGGCATTTTAAACTTCGTCGGTATAGGATGGTTTAAGATCTCCGCTGTGAAGGGAGATCTGTCGATATTGGCTGCGCGCTCGTCGTCTTTGAAGACCCTATTCCATATCTTCGCCAGCCTCGATCCCGCTGGAATGGCATTAGCAGATCTTTTGGAGTTGAGATATGCCTTCAATTCCGTTCTTTTCCTGGTTTGTCCTGCAGCCGGGCGGCTGCTATCTCTGACGGATCTTGCAGCTCAGGAGGCTCCTTCCTGAGCCTGGGGCCTAGATTCCACCCGAGAGTATCTAGGGTTCCTTCGTTCTGGACTTTCATTTGGAGTAGAGCTGGTTCCTCGCTCCTCACGCGTTAAACGGCTTTGGGCGTGTGAGGATACTAGCATGGGAGTGCTGGTTAGCCTTCCGGTCCGTCGGGCCAGAACTTTCTTTCTTTGGCCTCCTCGTCTGGATGTCGGTGCTGGGGTCACCACTGGTGCAGCCCCTAGTTGTGCTTATTCCTGGCGGGAGCAGAGTATCTGGAGCATTCTGTCTATATTGTGCATGTGCTCCGCCAGGTTTTGAAAAAAAAGATGCCGAAATTCTACCAGCTACCCCATTGACCACGGCACCAATGGTGTGGTCCTGGTTTGGTGAGACTATGCCTCGGGCTGGATAGCTTGCTTGCGCCCTTGTGTTCACCATTTTGTTTAAGGGTGTTGATCGGAGAGAGTTTCTGGGAAACGTGGTTGGATTTTCGTAGGCGCTTCCCACAGACGGCGCCAATGATGTGTACCTAGATCCGACTTCGAACAGATTCAGATTCCATTGACTGTTTGGATTCAGCTCTGTTCACCGAATCCGAACCCTGCGCACCATTACAGAAAACAAGAGGTCAGGTGCCAGCGGGATGTTGTCCCACCGAAAACACTCCGACGCTCAAATCAGTAATAAGCCTTCAAACTTTTAATAAGGTGGACTGATAAGTAAGAAGAGAGAGCGAAAATGAGATTAGTGGGAGTGTTGGCCTGTAGATGTAAAAACGTTCGCGTGAATCGTTGAAAGTTTGGTTTCCTAACTCGATGTTCACAAGGAACGAGTGGGAGCTACTTCCTGAAAGTGTGGGAGCTTAGGAGGACTGTTCTCAGGGAGTGGGAGAAGTCTCTGTAATCTGGAGGCGTTAGGTGGGATTGGAAGGTGAGCGATTGAGAGAGAGAGTATGCTCTAGTACTGCGTTGTATTTAGCGTCTGTGTGTGTATCTCAGATTGTGAAAAAGCATGTCCTTCCAGAGTGGAGACTCTGGGTTTATATAAATGGTGGGGAGTGCGACTTTCCTTGGCTAGGAAGGCGTGATCCCTAACCTGGTGTTGGGCGGCCTTCTTTGAGTAGGTAGGCTTGACAGGTGTTATCTGATGGGATCATTTTCTTTCTAAGTGGGTAACTGATCTCTAGATTATCTGCCTTCCTTTTGTATTTTTGTGATCGTTAGACTCTATTGTTGACAAGGAGAGAGAATCTGGCGCCTCTCTCACGGGGTGAGTACTGAATCTGTTGATACCTTTTTAGAGGAGATCGACTTTATGGAAAGAGTGAAATCAGGAAAAGGATCGTTACTTGACGTGTACGGGAACGCCTGCCAAATTGGGCCTGGCTCGTATTAGGTTTAACATTTTTTTGCGGCCTGCTACTACAGTACTTCCGGTCAATAGAAATGTTGACCGTCTTGAAGGAGCACGTTGGCCGTCTGTTTGGCGCGCCGGGCGGTCAATGATAGCAATGACCGTCTAACGTGCGTTTGGGCTTTTCTGAACTTTGGGCTGTTTTTCTTATTAGGCTTGCCATCTAAGGGCCCACCTATCAAATATTAAAATAACATGCTCGATAACAAAAAACAAATCTTTAAACCATAGAGAAATTAATTAAATTGTATTAACGATGAACTTATTGACTAATTAAACAACCGAGCAAAATTTAGATTAATCTATCGATCATTTTAAATTATAATCAATTCTTGAAAATAGCCATCTCTAAAGCCACTCCCAAATTGTTTTAAAAGTTGTCACGTCTTCCGCCGTAGAGTAGGTAATGATTAATAATAAATAAACTAGTATAAAATTTGTTTTTCTCCTTAAATGATTAAAACTTAAATATAATATTTAAAGTCAAATCGAATACACTAAACCCAAATGCCAAAAATAGCATAATTACGATAAATCACAGCAGATATAGAATTTGATCGAATTAATTCACTTTGGGCTTCAAAGTATATATAACAACATGCTTAAATCAAAACTATATGTAAGGAAAATATTTAATTATTTTTAAATTATACAGACTCAACATAAACAAACCTGATGGGTACGCCTATAATAGGCAGGCCCAAGAGGGAGGAACAGCCCAAATCCACAAAGGTTCATATATGTGCCTGAACGGTTAATATGAACCGTTGATCAGACGAAAGGCAAAGGAAACTGGCATAAGGACGGGCAATTGGCTCGCAAAGACGGTGAATGTTTCAGTTGACCGAAAGTGCCACAACAGGCCAGCTCCAAAGTAGGCCTCACGTGGCCCAAGCCCAATTTAGCTCACACTACTGTACACAATCAGTAACGATTTCCTCCCCTAATTACGCGCTCTCCCAAAAGGTAATCTCCATTATAACGATCACGAGTAGATTCAACGCACATTCCATAAGGAAAGTGCCAGATTCTCTTCCCTATCTGTAACAAACCCTATCAGTTGCAAAATGCAGAAGGAAAGCAATTTCTCAAAGGAGCCATTACCACCATTAAAGCCTTACGCCAAAAAAGGAAGCCAACTTAGCAAAGCGCAGGAATCAAGCATCCCCACCTAAGGAAGGTTGCCTAGCCTCTCAGCTATAAAAGCACATGGAGTCTTCACTCTAGGGTACGCGATCCCTTCTGCTAAGAATTGCTCTCAAAAGCCCACGCTTTCTTTTCTACAAAGAATCCCTAATAAGCTCTCACAGTGCCCTCACAAGCTCTTACGCTTACAGGACGCCAACTCTTTCTCTCTCTCTTCTGTCACTACGCTCCTTGAGAGCACGGTGTCAGAAACCAACGCTCCTCTTGAGCCATAAAAACCCTCTCACGAAGAGAGCCAATCATCGTCACAAACACTCCTTACACTTCTCGTTATTATCATTTTTACCACCAACCTTCTTAATATTCGAAGGTTGTTTATTTATTTAAGTGTCGGAGTGTTTTCGGTGAGATAATATCCCACCGACATCTGACCTTTTATTTATTGTAGTGGTGTGTAGGATCTAAACTCAGTGAACGGAGCTAGATTCAACGATCGACTTGACCCAAACCTGTTCAAAATTTGGTTCCAGGACGTATCAAAACCAAATAATGATCCCAAAATTGTACAATTGTAGTAATCGTATAAACAATAAATCTGAATATAAATTCTAAAATAAATGAGATATGTAATATTTCGGACTTCATTGAAAATATTTTAATATTTATTGAGATTTTGGATAAATTTAACGTTTTAAAAATTAATTTAATATTGTGAAAGTTTGAAGGAATATCGAAATTTACGGTTTGGCACTCGTTGCTCATTCGAAGGATATCCGATGGATATATATATATATTATTTGGTTAGAAAAGAGAGATATAAGATAAGATAAAATAAGAAGGAATGGGGCATGTTTGGGATAAAAAAAAAATAATAATAATATAAAATAAAATTTATATTAAAAGAGGATTTGGGACTTGACTCTGGAACGACAGAATAGGAGAGAGAGAGACAGAGACAGAAAAGCAGAAAAAAGAGGAGGGAGAAGCAGTTTCGTGCGTCATTTTCTGGCACTGCACGAGAAAGGAAAAGGAAGCAACGATGGTTGGCAACAACGCTGTGCGGCGAAGTCGGAACAGTTAGGGTGGTCGTCGGTGGCTAGAAGTGGGTCGGTGTTGATGCTTGGTGAGAAAGTTGTCGAATTGACCATTGGTGTTGTCGGTAGCAACTGCAATGGTGGTGTACGGAGGCGACGCAATGGTGGTTAGCGGCGGCCAGTGGTGGCCCGCTGATGACCGGCGACGGCTATGGGTGAGCCGTGGTTGTGTGGCAGAACTGCGTAGAGATAGAGAAGGCTTGGGTGCGTCACCGGCTACGCAACAGTGAAGGAGAAGACACGCGATTCAGTACTTCGGAACATCCATTTTTCAGATCTGTGGAATATAAGGTCGAGACAAGTATTTATAAATCCCTCTTTGATCTAATTTGATATCTAATTTATTTTGAACACAAGTTGAAATTTTTACTAATATGCACGTATTGTTACATACCGGTTCTGTTTATTCTGAACATATATGTATAATTTATTAGCTGATTTTCAGGGTTTAGGATATAGATTTTATGATTTTAGAGATTTGCTATTTTTTTAAAAGTCCAAAAAAATTATTGGATACTGTGTATATTTATATCAGTATGTGTAACGAAAACGTGCACGAAACTTACATAAGCCGTGCATTTTCACATGCACGTGCCGGCAGAAAGGTTTGGAGTAATGACCCTACTCATTTGGATAATTTAAATTTACCATAGAATATATTTCGACGTCCTAATATATCTGACAAATTTAAAAATTGCACCCAAAGTCATGGATAGTAAATAATAGTGAGCAACCTTATCCATGGGTACAGAGTACATGGGTAGCCATTCATACTTGCTTAATTGCATTTGATTCGACCTAAGGTTAATGAGATTATGTGTAACCTTTTTTAAAGTTAATTTTTAAATAATCAGAACTCAATTTTGGTACATGGTTTTGTATCTCTGCATAAATTTTGTATTGGATTTGGATTTTTGGACTTGGAATATGAGATTCGTCGATTTTGTCTAAAATTAGGTTTGGTATGTCTCGTACAAATAATTTGACTATATGTTTTGATGCGAACCTTTGAAAAATTTATCACGATATTGTTTCAATTTCTGCATACGTTATTAGATCATCCGACTATTGAATTTTATCCCAAATTACGAGTTGATTGGGTCTTGGACTTAGATGGGATATCAGCATATTGGAATCGGTTCGGATTACCTCTGTTCTATATATATATATATATATTTACACACACACCCCAATGAGGATTGTTTTCTAATTTGAATATTTGCTTTGAATTTGAATATTTGATTTGAGTATGAGGCTGCCATCAAATTTTAGATTTAGAACTTTTATTTATTTATTAGCGATTTGGACTTACCTATTTGACCCTCATTCTGTATTCTTTAGACTCATTTATTTATCTATGATACTTGTTAAGCACTAAACTCATTTTTCTATTTTATCCCTTCAAAGTAGAGGCTCGGCTTCATCGCAATAGCAAGAAGAGTTTCAACGTAGCACTGTACACCTCTGGTGAGTATCATATCTTGGACTTTGATATTATCGACCATATATTGCATATGAGTAGATTTTGCTTGGTTTCTTTGGGGATGTTGGAGTTGGCCGAGTGTAGGCCATGGTATTATATATTAAGAATTTGTGGGGTCGATTTACTATATGGATAAGTTGTTGCATTTATTTGGTTATCTCCTTACGACTATTTGTAGAGTAAGTCATATTTATATTATTTGATAAGGTCCTATGTGGATTATAAAATTTTATGAAGTTTTTATATATTTTGTAGTCACACTCAGGTTTAAAAATTATAAAAATAATAATTAAAGTATATTTAATTATTTAATTGAATTATTTGGTTCGGATTCGTGACAAAATACAAATCTAAATACAAAATATATATAACCGAATCTTTGAATATCATCAGTCCAAATCCTCAAATATCTAATATCTTCAAATCTGAAAGAGTTAAAAATAAGATAATTTATGAGCCTAAAGTTTAATAAGTATATATATGATAATGAATACATGCCCTCCAAATAAAATAAATGAACGAAAAGTAGTAACATATATGTGAAATCCAGTGTGTCCAAATGTTGAGCACTCAAATATAATATTATACATAAAATTTGTAATTTATATAAGAGTATCCAATAATAGTCTAAAGTACGAAATTATTCCAAATATCCAAATATTAAATATAAAACTTTGATACACAAAGGTTAAATGTTCTAAAGTATCAAATAATAAATAGATAAAATCTTAAAAATTTAAAGTATGCTAAAAATAGAGAACCAAGGATCAGTGACTCATCATACACTAACTAATCAAATGAGCAACTCTAAAAATATCCAAAGATAATTTTTCATATATTGTATACAACAATTCTTAAAGAAAATATCAAATAGTAGAGTTTATATTAAATTATAAAACTTTTTTTCTCTATAAAAAAATATAAATGCCAAAATTTTTTACTTTATAAAAACGTACGGAGATAAAGCTATTTATCCTAGAGAAAACATAAACATAAAATTCTACAAATCACTACAAAAAAGTATAAATATAAAATATTTTACCTCATAGAAAGACACATATCTCATATTATAAATCTAAAATAAAGCCCTGAGTGAAGTACTCAAATAGATAGATATATGTAAGACTAAATGTATAAATTTTATAACTTTTATTTTACATATATTCTCGTATAAGAATAAAATATTTTATAGATTTACTTATTTTTTTACAATTCAAACAAAACGCTCAAACATTATATAAAATAAAACAAAACTCTAAAACTTTTGATGAAAAGTAAATACATATAATAATTTTTAAAATGAAAAAGTTAAAAGGCCACATGTACATATCTTAAAACAAGAAATTTAATAAAATTAAAATATTCTAAAAATAGATTAAAGAACAAATTTAGAATACTTATCTAAACCTCTGATCTAGTTGATTTAACATTCAAAGGTTTCAAAATCTCATTCCTCCTATTTCTCTCTCCTCTTCTTATTCGTTTTCTCTTCTCTCTTTTTTCTTTTCTCGTTACATGACCAACAGTGCATGAAGGCACTCCTTCATAACCTAATAAACGCACAAGCTCCGAATAGATACATATTAGACACCATTAATCCATCTCATTTGTGCACAAGCATCACATTAACACGGTTTAATTGCCAATATTCTATCCAAAACACGTATAAGCGCCTCATAGATGCGCATCAGGTGCACATGTTTTGCACCAGTGCAATATTCAATTTTTCATCTAAATTATTTTAGAATTATATGCTATTTTGGAAATATTGAATGTATTAGTAATAATAGTATATTGTGAAAATTTGAAGAAATTTAGATTAGTAGGATGGCGCTTAAGGCCCGTCCACCATGCGCATGAGCACTATTTGTCAAGGGACAGTGCCTGATGGTTGCGCTCATGTGCTGAATGCTGAGGGGCTAGCGCTTGAGGTGTGCCTATGTGGCACTTGTGTGCTAATTTGAGTATAAATGTGCTGCGATGCCACTATTCGTCATTTTGCACAGAAGAATGAAGAGGGGAGGGAAAGATGGGAAAGAGGAGAGAGGAAGAAGAGAAAGTGTAAATTTGAGTATTTTTTTATTAGATCTACTTGGTAGGAGGTTAAGGAAAGTATCATTACGCCCTATAATTAGTCAATTTTTATATCTGATAAGTTTTACTTACGTTTTAGAGGTTTAATAGTTATGCATACTATTTTTAATTACTTTATTTATTTGCTTTATGCATGCATATTAATTTTACCGATCATTCAAGAGTTTTGTTTAGAATTTGTGAATATTTAAAGGTTTTGTGATTTTATAGAAAAACGGATAAATATTTGAGACTATATGTTTATACATCGGTATATTTGTACGGATAAAATCATGAAAACCTACATGGGTTGTATATTGGTATACATGTATCGTTGCCTGGGGTTTGGGATCTCTACCTCTGTGATCTGATTTGATATGTGACCCTCTCTGGATAGGAAGAGCTCTATTCCCGATGGTAAAAGCTCTATGACTCTGTTTTTTACCGATCGAAAAAGATTTTATTTGTAGATCACCCATCTCATTTGTATTTTTATGAGAATCATCATAAGACAATTGAACGAAACTAATATGTTCGGATGTCATAATATATAAACTAACCTGAGGATTGCACCTAACGTCGTAGGTGGCAAAAAATAGTGAGTATGCTCCTTATCTATAGAAGAGCGTACATAGACGGCCCTGCCTACAAGTTTAAATAGTAGATTATCTAATTTAAGGTTATTGAGAGTATGTGTAACACTTTCTCAAGCTAGTCTCTTGGTCTTTGATTCTCTGATTTTGTACGTACTTTATATTTGATACATTTTCTACATGGATTTGCATATTGGCTTTGTTTGATATTCACAAGTTTATCCAGATGAGATTTCGTCAGTCTTATATAATTGGATATGTGATTTTATTTCAAAATATATCTCATTCTTACATGATTTCGTTTCAGAGTTTATTTTATTTATTTATAATTTTGATCCGAATTATGTTTCATTTAGTATATATTCTGTTTGGATTCGATATAAATTTAAATTATTTGATTATGTTTCGAACCACTTTTTGAACAGAGTATGTTTCAATTTGAAATACGATTTGAGTATGAGATTACCTTTAAACCTTTAATATCGGATTATTTGAATTCGTATCTTTTATGCATTTTGAATGTGTTTTATGGTCCCTCTCTCTGATTTCGAACATTGTTGTTTATATTATGACATAAATACTTGTTAAACTCTTAGCTCACATTTTTACTTCTTATTTTTTCAGATTAGTAGATTTGGATACATTGTAAGAATTTGAATGTGATCTAATCAACATACGTCTATTTTGGTGAGTTTTGTTTTGCTCTTAGATTGGATTTGTATTAGCTTTATTTTGCATATTGAGATCAACCTGTAATAGCCCATGGTTTCTACAGTATTCATTGGGTTGTCTATATTGGATATGTTTTAGTTTGTTGTCCCTCCCTTATGACATTATGTAGCAGGTCTTTTATTTCATTTGTTTGGATGGTTATCCAAAAAGATTTTATATTTAGTAAAATTTTATTGTTGTCATATGGGGATATATATGGTTCATTTGTTTGTCTCATTCGGGTTTGGGATCTGTTGATTGTTATTATATTATTTTAGGGTTTTAATTTTTTGTAAATTATAATTATTTATACCAACTTTAATCCAAATTTGTGACAATTGGACACACATGAGTATAGAAGTAGGTGCCGATCAAACATTAGGCTAATCCTCAAATCCAAAATTTTTCTCAAATATACAATATATAGTTATTTTCTAAATTGATTTGACATTATCATAATAACCCTATAAATGATAGGTAAAAATAGGACATTACAAGTTGATTTATTTGTATATCCACTTTTACCAATTCAACAAAATTATTATAGAGATAGAGAAATAAGAAAAAGAAAAAGTTAAAATAAAATAAAACTCATACCTATTTTGAATTGCCACTAAAAACATATTCCACAAAATATACTCATTCTCTAATTTTTAGATCCTTATTTTCATGGTCTTCCTCTTCATATAAATTGTACTAGACAGGCTTCACTTTATCTCTTTTGGGCAGTTAATAATTTCAAAGATCTTCCATATACGTTAGATCTAGTTCTCCGTCTTTGTAGGATTTGGGTCACCTAAAATGTCATAAATTTTAATCAAAATAAGTCTAAATAAAAAATAATTAAATGTAAATAAATTAATCTCAAATTGAGTATAATATAAGTAGACAAATTGTAAACTTTTGACATCAAAATAATAATAATAATAATAATAATAATAATAATAATAATAATAATAATAATAATAAGACTTAAAATCGATTACAGGACCTCATCGAATAATCATTCAAGCAATATAAATATAATCTACTCTAAATGATCATAAGGGAGGGACAAAACTATAAACACATACACATCTGTCAAACATATTGATCCAAGTGTTTGATACAGATCCAAAGGCTTATATCTAGCCAGTTTGAAATAACAAAAATACAGTCCTCAATAGATCTAAAATATTCAAAATAGATACAACACTCACCAAAATAAATAATGCCATGTTAGATCTCATTCAACTCTTATAAGATATCTAAGTCCTCTACTCTGCAAGAATAAGAAATAAAAAATATAAGGCTAAAGTTTAATAATAAACATAATAAATTAATATGTCTGATAAACTAAAGGGAGGGTCCATAAATAGATTTTGAAATAGATAACAGATACAAATCTAATATTAGAAAATGAATTATAGTCTCATATTTAAATCGTATATCAGATCAAAATAGAGTTCCATCGGGATATATATTAAACAGAAATGATCTAGAGTGAAATCAGATAAAAAAAATTAGACGATCAGATTTATGGCAAAGTCGTATTAGAATTAGATAAACATATATTGACTGAAATAGAATCCGGATTAAAGTCATATAAACAGAATTAGAGATCGGAATAAAATCTTATAAAAATCAAATAGGTCTTTGAACAAAATCGCATATCAAATGTACAAGACCTACCTAAACCCACATGTGGACAAACTTGCGAATCTCAAATCAGTATCCAAATACCAATCCATGCAGGAATATAAAATATGCACCAAATCGGAGAACCAAAGGTCAATAAGTTAACTTGAGAAATGGTTACATATACTTCCAATAGCTTTAAACCAGATCAACCGTTATTTAGACTCACGAGTATGACCATTTATGTATTTTATCTCCCATAGATAGGAAACTTACTGACTATATTTTATCATACATAGTTTTGGGTACAATTCTCAAATTTTGTACACATTTTAGAACATCCAAATATGTTAATTTTTCATTCAATTTCCTTATAATGGTTCTCATTAAATATAGACGGGGTGAGTTAACTACAAATAGAATCTTTTTTTACCGGTAAAAAAGGGAATCACAGAATCCCCATCAGGATTAGATATCCCAGTTGGCATCAAAGCTCTCCCAATCAGGAGAGGAACAGATGTAAATCAGATAATAGATAATAGAGGTAGTGACCTCAATCCCTAGGTAGCGATACATGTAAATTAATGGACGACCTATGCAAGTTCATACTCATTTTTATGCAAATATACTGATATAAAAATATACAATATTAAATATATATTTATTATTCTAAAAAATAATAAAATCTTCAAATATATATAAATTCTGAATAAAATCTCCAAATGATCGGTAAAATACATGCATGCACGAAGGAAAAAACAAATAGGCTAGATAAAACTTGCATGCAAGTACATTAAACCTCCAAAGTAGAAATAAAATATATAAAACATGGAAACAGACTAAAGATAGGGCTTATAGATACTTATCTCGACCTTATCCCAAATAGATTTATGCACTGATCTCCCTTATATCATTTTCCTTTTCTTCTCTCTCTCTCTCTCATTTCCCCATTTTCCTCCTGTGTGAATTCCAAATAAACCATTGCCACACCTGCTTATATAGCTACTAGCCCTCGAGCGCCACTTTAGGCGCAGCTCAAGCACTAGGCCGATGGGTTATAGTACTCAACGTAGTCTTGGATGCACCTCGGGAGTTGGCCCGTGGGAATCGAAGCTCTGGCGCCCTCCTTTTAGGCGCGTTTTAGGCACCAGCTCATTAATCCAATTTTCTTTCAAAATCTTACAAGATACAATTAATCCTAAGGTATCCAAAATAAGTCAAAAGGAGATTCGGGTATTACATGAAAACTCTGGCATCCAATCATTTGTGTAGCATTCATACACTGTTCAACTCTTAGATTTACCACAGCTAACTCTGAATTTGGCTATCTCCAGACCATCTATTCCATTATTTCCACCATCCTCACCTTGATAACAAAATAATCCTCCTCCTTGCTAGATAATGCTCCTCCAAATCCAATTAACATTTTTATACCTATCATACCATAATTAATAATGGCTATGCAAGATTTCATGACATTTTTATACCATTCTTTAACAGCCTTTGTCATTTTTTGGAGATGCTGAAAGCAAGCTTGAATATAGGCAGAAGTAATTCGTGAGCATTTAAATTTGTCCTATCATTTTACTCAAAATTCTCGGACAATTAATAATTGTGTGCCTTGATAGAATTGCTGATAGGTGAAAGCCCCTGTCATGATCCATGAAATTTCAAAGTCAATATATAAGCAAATCTTTTTGATGAAGGTAGAGACGTCCTTGCATAATTTCTCATAGTATAGGTGAGATTCTTGAATATTAGAGGGATAGATGGTAGAAATAGGTCCAAAATATAACCACTATTTTGTAAATCAATTTGGTAGAATCTTGTGATTGGATTTGTCAAATTTGAGAAATTAGGAGTCACTATAGGAATGCAGCTAGAATGTATAGTATCATGCATTATTATAGTCATGATAATTATAACTTGTGAAATAATAGTTAACAGAAAATAGATTGATGTCCCAAGCATTGAGGGTAATCTCATTGGGTTGTCTAATCATCGTGATATTACAAATAGAATACATGATTGAATTGTCTTGTGGGTTTTTATGGTATTTGAACTCAATGGATCTTGAATCTATTAGGATTAGTTCACAGTATTACTATGTTTTGGCTGTATTAGATGTATTGAAGAGACAATTTTCATAAAATATTCTATTAGTAATTGCTAGCAAATCTTTGAGTAAAGATTGTTGAATAAGGGCTGTGATAGCTACATGGATTATTAGAGGTTTGGTGACATAATTTGATAAGGTATTTATTGGTTTGGTAGAAGTTGAGGATGATGAAGCTTGATCAGGTTTTACAGTTTGAATAGCATCCTTGAATGATATTGGTGGAAAATCTGGGAGCATTGCAAATTGGTTTGATGTGGGGATGGTTTTTTTGTGAGATAGGAATGGCATAGTCTTTCACAGTTTGTTTGGTTGGTGCCGGAGGATCTTGACTAGATTTAGGTTTAGTGGGTTTAGAAGGCATCGTTTTTCTATAAAAATTTTCTTATTAGAAAGTCTGGTAAAGAATTTAAATATCCTTTGAGAAATTCAATATTAAAATAAAAAACAGATAAAATAGTTTGTCAATGGGCAAAATTTTATTTAGAAACCAAATTCTTGACATATTTTTATGAAATATTTTTTGCTACTTTGCAGTTTATGCATAGTATGAAATTTTTACTGACTAAATTGTCTTAAAATTTAGAGATATATGAAACAATAGATAAATTTTTTTAATAATTGAATAATTTTTTGAGGATCGAGCCGAGGCCTTGAATGAAAACGGATAATTTGGATCATATGCTAGTTTGTAATTTTCACTTAAGAATACCTCCATATCCTATATCAGGAGATTAGCTTCAACTATAAAAAATGTATTAGATTTTGATATATCTAAACATGAAAGGTGTGGAGCTTGCTGCTTAAGTTGTTTTATTATTTAGGTATGGTGCTCCATCCATGAGAGTGAACTCTTTTACGGTACGTTTGGTTATTGGAATAGAATAAAGTGGGAATAAAATAGTTATTTAATGGAATAGAAAAAGAAGAAAATATAGTTAAAATTGTTATTCTTATATTTGGTTGTTATAATAGAATAAGGTAAAAATTAGTATTTCATTATTTGGTTTGTAGAATAGTATGAGGAATAAAGTGAGAATAATAATAATAATAATAGTAATAATAATAATAATAATAATATGTAATAATAATAATAATACCTAATAAACAATAATAATATGTAATAATAATACCTAATAATAATAATATGTAATAATAATAATAACAATAAAATAATAATATGTAATAATAATAATAATAATAATAATACCTAATAAATAATAATAATAATAAATATAATAATAATATGTAATAATATTACATAATAATAATACCTAATAATAATAATATGTAATAATAATAATAATAATAATAATATGTGGGAATTGTTATTCCCACATTTGTGAAAATTATTATTCTTACATTTGTGGGAATAACAATTCTCAGAGAATAACAATTTACATTCTACCACTAATCAAACAGGAAAATTTCTATTCCCGTGGGAATAGAAATTTCATTCCCCCTCAAATGCTACAACTAAACACAACATTAAAGTCTTTGATTTAACTGTCTACATATTTGCCTAAATTTGGAAACAAAATCAACTACATAATTAAGATAAGCTAAAATTCTTTACAATTGAGTTTTTTCTTTGAATAGGAATGATAGAATGTTAATATATGTTAAATCCTAAAAATCTAACTCTAGTTTGAAATAATTTTATATTTATTGAAGAAACTATTAAGCCATTTTAATTAATAATATTTAAAAATTAGTTAAAATATTTGAAGTGTTGATCTATGGTTCTTGAAAATACTAAGACATCATCTGCATAAACAATTATTAAATTTGTATACATATTAAATATTTGATTCTGATGGATCTGGTAGCATCATGGGTCGACATAGTTTCACAACTTGCTGACAGTGCAACTAGGGGCCTAACAAGTAATGGGCTAAGCCTCAGCAAGGAGTTCCATCTGGCCTAAACTAAAGGGACGATCAAAATAAGGCTCAGGAGTAAAGTGTCAAAATGGGATAAGCATCAGCGGTCCAACTGATAGCGCGACCAGACGGACCAATTTGAAAAGTCCTCATGTAGGCAGCCAATAGAGCGGTCAGAGTATGCACGTACAGAGTGTCGCCGGAGGCCACCTAACGATTGGACCATGGACCACTCACGGCCTCCTCATCATAGCAAGACGATGTCTAACACGATGGCTCCCATCAACGTTCCAACGGCCAGTGAATCTTGGTGGAACACTTGTCCCAAGCTTTAGCACTAAAGTCTTCTTCACAAAGCATTATAAACTCCTTCACCCTTTACGCGATCAGGGGAGGGGGGAGACTCTCGATAGAAAGGGCAACTCTCAAAGAGAAAGAGGACTCTTAGTGAAGAAAGAAACCCCCAGGAGAGCAATGATGCTCTCCTGAGAACAACTCTTAAGGATGTGCAACTCTCGGTAGAGAGCAACTCTCAGTGGAAAAATACCCATGAATGAGACTTAAGAGCCAAGAAAGTGAGCCACTCCCTACCAAGTATATTCGTAGTGAGTAACTTCCTATTGAATACATTCATAGTGAGCCACTCCCTATTGAGTGTATTCATAGTGAGCCATTCGACAGCCACTCCTTGTCGAGTTCACCCATAGCGAGCCACTTCCTATCGAGTACATCTACAGTGAGCCACTCTCTACCAAGTGTATCTACAGTGAACCACTCTTTATTGAGTGTATCCATAATAAGTTACTCCCAACCGAGTGCAACCCTAATGAGTCGCCCCTGTCAGGCACACCAATGGAAGCCCAGTCCTCATTCCTCTCCAAGCCGCCCCCGTCGGGAGCACCAATAAGAGCCCAGTCATCCTTCCTCTCCAAGCCACCCCTGTCAAGCGCACCAATAGGAGTTAGACCTCCTCCCACATCCTCCATACATATGCAATTCTGCATTAATTAGTATCCTCCTTATATCTTTTCATTTTCTGAAAAAAAATTCTGATTTAAGCGTCGAAAGATAAATCAACGTGTGAGTCCCGCCAATCTTTTGACTTATTATTTGTAGTTTGTGGTGCGTAGATTCTGGGTTAATAGCAACAAAATTCAGACCCACTCTAATTTGACCCATAGCAGAAAATCGAGTGCCTCTCTAATCTGTACTACAACCCAGAAACCAAAAATGCCATTTTCTAAGATATTTATTTTCTTTTAACATAATTTTTTTAAAATAATCCATATTTGGAGTAAATTCATCATCTAAGATGATTATATTAATGGATTGTATATCTGACAATATTGGAGATTAAGGAGTATTTTGAGTATTGATTTCTATAATAGAATTTTTACTTTTTACTTGTCTAATTTCGTGAGTATAGGTAGATTAAAATCTCGTACTAGAAGATAGTTTAGAGGTTTCATTTTCTGAGATTATGGTATCTGGTCTTGATGTAATAAAATTTAATGAGCTAAGGATTTGTGAAATATGGGTCGGTCTAAAGTTGAAGACTACATTACCATCAGGAGTTTCAATTATATCTATAAACTCTATTTGGGTTACATGTCTTAGTGGTTGCGTAATATCAATCTGTCATGTATCTGGTAAAATAATTTTATTCCATTTTAATAATGTTAGTATAAAAATTGCTACATGATCAGCTTCTACCAGGAGAATCGTAGTTTCTCCGGGTGGTATTTTAATTAAACATATTAGAATAAATTGTATAGTTAATAATTTTAAATAAATACAATATAAAATTAAAAATAAAAATCTCATCTATCTTCCAATTGTGCAAGACTAGGAAAGTGAACAATTAGAATTAAAGTGTTGAATATGATAGGATCTTGTAGATCTACCGAGAAATTTAGTACAGAATTAAAGTAGATAGGACTATTATATAATTTAGATTGAATCATGGCTAATATAAACTCTTTAGATTTTAATAATATTTAATTTGTTAAATTTAATAATATAAGTGTATCAATTCTTAATTTGATTAAAGGTTTAATTGCTATTTAGATAAAGTCATAATAAATATAGTTATAATCGTTTTGTTTAAACTTATCAATTGATAAAGTTAATAATAACCCAATTTTTTCATATTTATTTTTAATAGGCATGATCATTGATAGCTAAGACAGATTTAAAATTAAAAGTTTTTATTTTATAAAATTCTTCTAATTGTCAAGTTAGAATAATCCATCTTAACTAATCTTGATTGTTTGAAATAATTAGTGATTCTCTTGAATTAGATATCATATTAGAGTTTGAACTGCTCTCCCTGACCATCTGTCTGAATCTAGACACCATTTTATTAATTATTTCATAAATTAAACAAAACTCAAATTGCACTAACCTAATGGCCGAAAACACCAACAATCAGGACTACCCAAAAGCACAAGCAAACCTGACTTACTTTAATCCAACACTTAATTTTTTTTGATCCAATTTCACAATTAATCTACGAAATTTATCATTTTAACTTAATTTAGAATCATTAAAATAATTTTTAAAATTCATACCTTATACAAATCACATTAAATATCATATTATTATCTTCTCTTCTATAGATATTAATTTAAAATTTGATAAATCTCATTATAATTTTTCACAGGTGAGATTTTTTTCTCATTTCAAACGAGACTAATATGTTCACTATGTTAAATTTATATACTAAATATATTGTCTCTACCATGATGCACCATCTGGTCTATTATTTCTGCCATCCTTAACATGATGGCAAGATACACATCCTCCCTACTAGATCTTGCTCTATCTTGTTTAGCATATGTTTTCATACCAATACTGATATAATTAACCATTGTAATTTCTCAAATCAATTAATATACTTTTCTTACGATTTTATCTAATACCACTCCTACTACGTCCTTGACTGAACATTCCAAAGCCCAAGTGCATTTTTTTATTTTATTTTATAAACCATAATTAACATAAAATTATAGTCTAAATTAATGCCTGAAATTAATTATTTAACTAACCGACTCAAATCCAAACTAAACTCTAGGACACGAACCCAAAATAAATGATATTAAAAGGTGCAAATAATAATAAAATATTCAAATAGAGGATCTAAAAATTATACTTGAAAGTGATTTTGAATACTCGCTAAATGATTATTTAAACCCAAATTATTATTAATTAGAATAATTAAATTAATTAAAACAAGTTAAACATTCTAAAGACTATTAACCTAGAGCCTTTCCATAAACCGAAAATCCCTACAATTTTATTTAAACTCGTTTATCTGAAAGGCTAACAAACAAGTGACAAAAATGCATTTAACACACACAACAAAAAATATATAAATTTTGTATGTAGATGTACATCAAATTAAATATGCGGGGGACAATGTCATGGTCTAAATTTAAAATGCCGATATTATCAATTCTTGATAAAAACATGAAAAATTCATAAACGAGAATAAGAATTTCAAATGTCAGCACATAAATACAAAAAAAATGTTAAAAGTCATATAAGTGCTAAAATTTATTTGACATGTGAAAATCAATCAATATGTATGTAAACATGAAACATACAAAAATCATCAAAATATATAAGAACCAAGGATTTGCATTTATCATACTAACAATGGTTGAATATCAATATTCAAGATATGATTGTTTTGACATAAAACAAGGCCATCTGTCACTAATCATGACTCAAAAATAAATTTACTATATATTATTTTTTATAAATCGGGTCAAATATTACTTTTTAACCCATAATATTAGGTTTAAACTTTAATTTATAAATAATATATTAAGATATATTCGAATATATTCTGAATATATAAATGGGCCTTCGTGTTGGGACGACCAATTTTTGCCATCCCTATCACTTGCCCCACATGCCGAGGGTTTGAATTTTCAACCCCGGCATGTTCCACGGATGGGACGTGTTATATCATTTTCCTCTCTCGTCCCTTCCCTAGGCTACCCTCCGATTTGCTATCTTACTGGCTCTGGTGTGATTCTCTACACCCGTGATTTTCTATAGATTTGATGGCATGGAGAATCTCTATCATTTAATGACCTATTGATCCTTTTGCCTACTATAAATTGAGGGCCTCGTTGTGCCCTGCATTACACCTTGCTTTTATTAGTTAAGTGGTGTGAGAACCCAAAATTGGCATGAAATTTGAGTTTCCTGCGGGATCAGAGGGAGCTCATCTCTGATGTTTGAAGGTGTCGTCCTGGGATGCATAAGAGGTCTACTTTGGTTACCTTTTTTGTGTAGGGAACTGTTTTGGTCACTCCTTTCCGTATCTGTTTCGGAGCCAAGCCTGTCGTTGTTCCTGAGTGGGGTGAGGCTTTCCTTTCATTATTCCTCTGCCTTAGGCAGTGGCTTACCTTTGGAACGGGCTGTTGTTCTGGCTCATTGAGAACTGTTGTCTCCCGGAGTCATGCCCTACTACTGGTAGGGTTTGTGGAGGGTCCCAGGCTCAAGGTCATTTCCTCCTTATTGTGGGGCGAGACTTTCCTTTCCCTTTGCCTCTTTCTGGATGACAGCCTCTCTTTGTGATGAGCCTCTGTTCTGACTCCTCACGAACTGTTGTTTTTGCGAGTCATGTTTTGCTGTCTGTCAGGTGCAAGCCAACCTCTCGATCAATTCCTCTTGTTGCTCGCTTATTTGAGAGTTTGTTGCAATTGAGTTGAGTTTCTTGCAGTCGGATCGTCAATACATATACTCTTTTTTGTTATCTTCCTTTTTGTTGTATGTCCGCCCTGAAGGCTTTGTACTTTATAAAGGAAGATTATCGAATGGAACTAGTAGACATTTTTGTTCATATTGTTTGCCTTTTCAATTTTCTAGATGTCGTTCTTTTTTCTTTTTTTATTGAAGCGTGGTTGGATCGCGTACTCGTCATGCCGGCTTGAGGCTGAACCAAATCGCACACATGTCCGTCCCACTTGAGGTCGGACTGAGTTGAGGGATTGTCAGTTTGGTTTGATGCCAAATTGTTATTAGGTCATTCTGAAGCCGAGCTGGATCATAGAGCAGTTACACAGGCTGGACCGGGCTAAATTGCTCACTAGTCAAACCGGTTAGATGTCAGATTAGATTCTCGGTTGGTCAGACAGGTCGGATACCAGACTAGATTGTTGACTAGTCAAACTGACTAGATGCTGGGATGGATCTAGATTGGTTAGGCGAGCTGGACGGTGGAGTGGATCATTGACCAATCAGACTGGCTGAGTGCCGAACTGGATCCAGATCAGTTAGATAGGATGGGCATTGGAGTGGAGCATTGACCGGCCAAACCGGTTGGATGCCGAACTAGATCCAGATTAGTCTATCAGACCGGGTGCCAAACTGGATGGTCAGCTTGTCAGTCTGGCTTTAAGTTCGTCACATTTGCTGTCCACGAGAAGTGGGGTGCAGTAGTTTGGGAGGTCATGCTATTTGGGCATCTGGCATGTCATGTCCTGCCAAGTTCCATCGTCCCTACAGTGGCAAGTCATCATTATTGTCACAAGGCGATTGATGTGTCTCAACACCCTGCGGTGCTGACACATGTCTAGTCATCATGTGCGCATATTTTCAAGGCGTCATTTTGAATTTCGAATAGCGACAGGCATAAAATGATGCCTTTTCTTCATTCTCCCCATTCTTCTTCCTCCTCTCGAGTTGTTTTCTCTCTAGTTTCTTCGTGTTTGCCACCTTCTCATCCCCATAGCTCTTGATGTTAGTGCAATATGCTTAGTTCTTATTGTTGTCGATATTAAGGTTTTATATATACAGTATAATATCCCAAGCATGATTCTATTTGTGGCTCCAGGGGAGCACAGTAGGGCCTGTTCTCCTCCAAACAGGTCCATCATCATTTAAATGACCCACCTGAGGAAAGGTATTTGCTTCCCTTGAGGAAAGGAAATCTTGATGGCCTTTGGAGTTCCGATCGCAAGATTCCACACTAATGCCGTGAGGATTTGTGCTACTTTTGTTTATTTTTTGCCATCACAGGAGGACGCTGAACGCAGTGGCCATGAAGGTAATCTTCCGATTCTGCTAGACTGGAGATTGAATTTCACTATTTCCCATGGACTTGCATATAAGTGGGGGGATCCTCAACTCTGTGAAGAATTGGAAGGATCAATTCTTCTTCATCAAGGTCTCCTCCTACTAATGGAGGTGGACTCTATAAAGCTGCTAATGGAGTTGGTCCCAGTGAATACTGGCTTCTTCAACAAGAAAGACCATCTCCTATTTGCTGAGGCACTTGCACTGGCCTAGTAGGAGTCTCCCTTAGGGCATATGGGAGCCACCGCTCTGTTGCCCGCTCAGCCCAAAGGAAGGTTGGAACTTAATATATTAGGGATCCTTCTAAGAGTGCAACTCAGTGGCGGACGCCATCATCATTGGGATCCTCTTCTTCTTCCATAGCTCGGGGCCTACTAATGATGGAGTGGATGCGAGGCCTAGGCAAACCGTCTAGGGGCTGGCCCCTATTGCACCCTCAGTTGTTGGCACCACGGAGGAGGGTGTCAGAGTTGCTGCAACGGGTGAGTCCCCTGCTCTTCCTACAGGGGTGCCAGGTGAGCCTAAGGTTGGGAGCTGACTAGGCCAATTTGTGACCGACCTAGGCCTAGCAGGCAATTCAACAAGAGGTCCCTTTAGTCATGTCTACTTTTCCAGAGCAAACGGTGCCCGACCCTTCTTATGAGTTAGCTGGAGAGGGTCTTGGTGTTGTCCACCCAGTGTAGGCCCAGCAGAGGGGCGATGTTGAGGCGACGACGACCATGAAGGCATCTTGTTCAGAGACTCTTGTGTCTGCTGCCACAAGGGGTCCGGTGGCTCCCATGTCGAATAAACCTTGGTCGGAGTAGGCATACACTCCGGCTTCTTCGCCCAGGGTGCCCTTGAGCGCTGTGGCTACGAAACTGCCCTACATGCTTGCACCAACGGTTGTCCAGGATTCTTCGGCTGGAAGGGGGAGGTCCACCACTTGTTCTAGACATGTGTCGACCCAGGAATTCTCGGGAAGATGCAAAGCTGGGTGGATGCTACCACCTCAAAGGCCCAACAGTGCCAGGATTGAGCCACCAGCCTTGAGCTTCAATTGTCCAAGGTCGGGGAGGAACTGCAGAGATCTCAGGATGCTTTATCGGCGACTGAGCAACATCTTGCAGAATATTTGAGTGAGAATGCTAGGCTGGGAGCAGAGCTAATGACTTGGTTTAGGCTAGAGGAGGTGGACCAGGCTCTGAACGCCAGATTTTTAGATGGCATTCACTTGTGTCGACGGATTTCTTCCTTCGTTGACCCTTTCTTTCTTGTTGGCTTCTTCGACCCAAGGAATAGGGATGCCCAGCGCCGATTTGATCTATCCAATTTTTTTGACAGGAAGGAGCCCTTGTCACGTCCGTCGGCAAGGCCCCAGCCTTAGGGTAGCCTTTTTCCTTTTCTCTTTATTTTATACATAATGCTAGCACACTTGTATAGTCCGACTTTGCAATGAATGGGAGAAGATTTTCTCAATCATTCTCATAGTTTTTATATTTTTGTACAATTTTATTTTTGACGTACCATTGTTTGCCGACTAAGCATCATTGTTGTTCTGGCCAGGCTTTGGCAAAGTTAGGGTCATTGTCCATATGTAATCACTTGAGATCATCTCTCTATAAGACGTCACTCTTACGCATTGGATCCTAACTCGCTGACCATCATCGACTAACAATGCTTGTCCCTACTGCGAGAGTCACCACACGCATGCTAAAAAGCCCCTTAAGGCTTTAGTATTCGACCATGCATGGGTTGCTGGGTGCTTGACCAAGGTTTAGATTTAACCACGTGTGGGCTGTTTGGTGTGGAACTGAGATTAAAATTTGACCGCATATGAGCCACTTAGTGTTGGACCGAGGTTCAAATCTGATCACATGTAAGCCGCTTGGTGTGAGATCGAGGTTCAAATTCGATTGTGTGTGGGCCGCTCGGTGTGAGAGCAAGGTTTAGTAACGGGTGAATGAAAATTTGCCCGACTTAGAAAAATCTAGGTCACTTGAACTTATGCAATGTCACACAAGCATTCGTATGAACAGGGAAACAATTAATAATAATTAACAATCAGCAAACAAGTAAACAAATCATTTCATTAAATGTGATACACTTTTATAAGCACGCTTGGTAATGCATGTTGGACCTACCTAGGTTCAGTATGATATTAATGGTAATACTTCTTGAGGTGGACGGCGTTCCACATCCTTGGACCAGTTGGCTATTCTGGGTGCAAAACTTGTATGCACCGTTTCATAAGATGGCCAAGACAAGGAATGAGCCTTTCCAGTTTGGGGAGAGCTTGTTCTTATTAGCATTATTGCCCATGACCTCTATACTCTGTAGAACCAGGTCCCATACCTCAAATTGGCAAGCCTTCACTCTTTTATTATAGTATTAGGTGATCCACTGTTGATAGATAGTTGTGCGCATCTTATCCACGGCCCATACTTCTTCAACTAGGTCGAGATATTTTACGGGTCGTTGGGAGTTATTGAGTGGATCAAAACCATCGACTAAGAGGCTAGGCAGTCCGATTTCAATCCAGATGACCACCTCAATTCCGTAACATAGATTGAAGGGTGTCTCTCACATCAGCTCCATCAGTGTCATCTAATATGACCACAACACGAAAACTAGCTTAGTCCGCCTAGAAGCTTTTTGTGTCTTCTAGTTTTGTTTTCAGTTTGCGTAATAGGGTTCGATTGGTAAACTCTACCTACTCGTTTGCTTGTGAATAGGCGACTGAGGTGTAGACCAACTAGATGTCCAGACTTATACAAATTTGGTGAAGTGCTTACGAGTGAATTGGGTTTCATTGTTGGTCACGATGGCCTCAAAAATCCTGAATTTGAAAATAATGTTTTGTCAAATAAATTCTGTCGCATTTTACTACGTGATGTGAGCCAATGGGGAGACTTCGACCGACTTTATGAAGTAGTCGATACCTACTATGATGAACTTTCTCTATCCGAGCGCGATGGGGAAGGGATCGAATATGTCGATGCCCCATTACGTGAATGGCTAAGGGTCTTAGATGGTCCTCAGCTCCGTTGGTGGTTGATGGGGTAGGTTGCCATGGATATGGCAATTCTTGTACTTCTTTACGAAGTCCATGGTGTCTTGCTTCATCGTTGGTTAATAGTAGCCTCGATGAATTATCTTGAAGGCAAGGTTATTGCCCCAGACATATGACCTACAGATACCGAGATGCATATCGCTTAACACATAGTCGACTTCCTCTGGCGTGAGATATCGCAAGTATGGGGTGGAGTACCCCGGCGGTACAACCCTCCCGTCTACGATAGTGTGCCAACCAATGGTCTTCTTTACGCACTTAGCATCATATAAGTTCTTTAACAGGGTGCCATTAGTGATATATCTTTAGTAGGGTAACATCCAACTTTCACAGTCAGATACTTGTAGCACTTCTTACCTAAATTCTTCAATACATTGAGAGGTCGGGACCTCTCGCATGTCTCTGAATGCTCTTCTGAGCTTTTGGTCATGGCGGCCCTTACCAGCTGGTCAGCCTTTCAATTGTTTTCCCTTGAGATGTGCACCATCTCAACGTTATCAAACTTCTGGGCCATGCTCCTTACTCTAGCAAGGTATTTCACGAGCAAAGGGCTCGACACCTCAAAATGTTTGCAGACTTGGTCAACGATCAGTTTTAAATCGCTATAGATGGTTACATGCCTTGCTGAGCATTTTTTTTGCCAGTCGTAACTTGGTGAGTAGGGCCTCATATTCGACAACGTTATTAGTAGTCGGGAATCCAAGCTTCAATGAGCACATCATCTCCAACCCATCAGGGGTCTTTAGAATCACTTCGGCACCACTGTTGGTTTGTGTCGATGGTCAAGTTCGACACCTCCGACAGGCAATGGGCTTTGCCAGGATCATTGGTGTCTGAATCAGGGTTGTAGTCTTGACGATGAAGTCTACCAGGGCCTATCCTTTTATGACCGGCTTTGGCTTGAATTCTATGTCAAACTTGCTCAATTCGATGGCTAATTTGACTAGCCATCTTGACATGTTGGGTTTCTATAGGATTACCTTCAAGGGTTGAATGATCAGGATAACTATTTTATGTGCCTGAAAGTAGGGTTGCAGTTTCCTAGCCAAACAGATGAGTGCCAGCGTAATCCTTTCAGTGTGCATGTAGTGGGTCTTGGAGCCTATCAAAGTCTTACTAACATAGTAGATTGGCCACTATACATCAGATTGTTACCGGATCAAAATTAAGCTTAGCGCCACCTCTACAACAACCAAGTAAAGGCACAGCTCCTCGTCTTCCTTTGGTGACGTCAGGAGAGGGGGGCTAGCAAGATATTTCTTTAGCTCCTAAAGGGCGGCCTAGTAGTCAGTCATCCTTTAGAACCCATTCATCTTTATCACTCTCAAGGCCTTGAAGAAGGAGAGGTATTTGTCTCCAAATTTTACTAGGAAGTGGGAGAGTACTGCAAGTTTTCCAGTCAGTTTTTGAACTTTCTTAACGGTCCGTGGAGGGCTTATATCCATGATCGCCTTTATTTATTAGGGTTTTTATCGATCCCCGATTAGGAAACGATGAAACCTAGAAATTTTTCTGAGGATACTCCAAAAATGCATTTGCTCGATGAGGTCATGGGTATGGGCATTAGTGGCTTTACTTTTAACGAGCATGTTATCTACGTAAACCTCTATATTTCGGCCAATCTAGGCCTCAAATATTTTATTCACGAGTCGCTGGTATGTGGCACCGACGTTCTTTAGCCTGAAGTGCATAACATTATAGTAGTACATCCCCTAGTCTGTCATGAAGGAAGTATATTTCTCGTCTTCATGACTCATATGGATCTGATTGTAGTTTGAATATAAGTTCATGAAATTGAGCAGCTCATGCCCGAAGGTGGTGTCCACCGGTAGGTTGATCCTGAGCAGCAAGAAGTTGTCCTTCGGGTACGCCTTGTTTACATCGATGAAGTTGACATATATTTGCCACTTTCTATTGTTCCTATTGACAAGGATCACGTTGGTGAGCCAGTTTGAATATTGGACTTCCCTGATAAAGTGGGCGTTAAGCAATTTCTTTTTCTCCTCCCAGATGGCAATGAGCTTTTCGATAAAATGGTTTCTCTACTTCTACCTGACGGGCATGTGACCCAGATCAAGGCTTAACCTATGGACCATTACGTCGGTCAAAATCCCTGGCATGCTGTGAGGATCCATGCGAAGATATCGAAATTCTGCTGGAGGAAGGTGATTAGCTGGTCACATAGGGGTTCGGCAAGTGAGCCCCCTATTTGTACTCATCTTTCCAGATCACTGGGGTCCAGAGGAATGTGGTCTGTCATCACACCAGTCTGGGCCTACTGTAGAGTTACTTCATCTCTGTGATCGAAGTACTCTATCTACAGGTCTAGAATGGCCTGGTTGACCTGGGATAGGTAACATATTCAACCTGTTGCTTAGTCACCCAAAACCTCTCCAATGTCGCGGGCCATAGGAAACTTTATGTTTAAGTGCGTGATCGACGTTATGGCCCCAAACATAGTCAAACAAGGCCGACCTAGGATGGTGTTGTAAACCAAACGCAGGTCAACCACCAGGATCGTCAGTACATGGGATGCCATCCTAGGATATGTTTCCAAGGTGACTTCTGGCTTGATGGTTCCTTGGACAAGCACCAATTCGTTGTCCAGTTTGTAGAATGGTCATTCGGCCAGTTTCAATTGACTCTTTTTTATCCCCCAACATAAAATAGATATCCATGTAAAGCAAATCATGCAAACTTTCTTTATCACTAAAGACCCATTTCATCTGGTAATCGACCGTACTGTTGGAAATGAATATGGATACAACCAGAGGGTCAGAATGAAAAATCACTATATGTGATATATCTTCTTTGTTAAAACTAATGACATTGTCCCTAGTTTCTACCCATGGTTTCTTTGAGGAGGGCCCAAGGTGGTCCCACGGGTGGTCCAGCCAGGTTGTCACCATGTTGACTATTCTAATTGCGACTCGGTTCCTCAGCTGTTGTTATTACTCCGTCCTTTCTTTGTCTGCCCTGATGGGCACTTACTTTGGGTTTCACAAAAATTTGATGAGGTGTCCCCTCCGAATGAGCTCCTTAATCTCTTTCTGAAGAGTCTGAAAAGCTTCTATATTGTGACTCAGAGATCAATGGTAGTGACAGTATTTCGTTTAATCTCCTCCCTCCATATTCTTGACCAATTTTGGCCACTTCAGCAATTTTTCTTCTAGAATATGTATGAGAATTTGGTCCGAGAGTCATTAAAGGAGTTAGGTTTAAAGGCCCGAATTCCCTTTGGGCTCTCGGCCCTACTGTGGGCTACTTCCTCGAATCCTCAAAGTTGAAGCGGTCTCCATTTCTATTTCTTCCATTCAGCATCCCATAGTGAAGGTGGTCCATGTGCTCTGATTGCTTAGTCTCATTGGCCTCTTCAATCGCCATGTAAGTACGGGTGATGGCTTCGGTCTTACGGAAGGTTTGGGGGTCATTGTGGGTCAGATATTTAAAAAATTATCCCGGCTTCCAAGTAAATATGAAGGTGTTTCGTTTCACTTCGTCAATCAATCAGGGTATTCAGTGGCCCTCGATGGTGAATTGGGTCAAGAAGCTTCTCAAACTTTTATTTGGCCCCTACTTAATACGGGTGAGGTGCCAAGGTTGCCTTTTCTCCTTCTGGTTGGAGGCGAACTAAGTCAGGAAGATACCGATGAGCTCCTGGAATTTTCAAATTGAATTTGGTTGCAGGTGGTAGGACCAAATCCAAGTATCATCCATAATGGTCAGTGAAAAGTATAGGTTCATACCGGCCTCGCCCAGGCCCTGGAAGCTCAACAAGGTATGAAAGTGGTTTACATAGTCCATTGGATTAGTGCTTCCATCATAAGGTTTTAGAGTCATCATCTAAAACTTCTGAGGGAGCCACTGCATCCGGATCTCCATCGTGAATAGTGATCACCTCAGATTTGCAGAGCGTCCACTAGCATCTCCCTTAAATAGGTGCTATCATATTTTTTTCCACTCGCTCCTCCACTCAAGGGAAGACTGCAGCCCTTTTCATGTTGAAATAGGTCTTCAATTTTAAGTGGTTCGGTGAGCGGCATGAGGCTGGTAAGCTAAACGTTGCACGAGGCTCCCTCTCAGGCCAGAGGCATCTGTTTGTTGTGTCAGTAAGAAGGATTTTACTGCTCTAGGCTCTTGTCCGGTGTCATGTGACCAAGCTAGCCCTTCAAACGTGACTAGGCCTAGTCACTCAAAGCTGCTCGGGCTCCGAGGTCATCAGATCATACTGCCTTTCAAGCTGGGTGCTTCTTTCTCTTGCTTTTTCATTTTAATGTCGAAGTGTGGGTGGTGGAAGGAGCCCCCCAACCTATGCTGACACGTGCAAAGGGTGTTGGAGTATCTGGGATATGTTATCCACCCAGTCGATGAAGGCCTTCATGTAGGTGTTGGTCGCTCCTCCACATCGCTACCCGAGGAAGGGTCGTCACCATGGGGGTGATGTCCTTGGCCGGAATGCTAGTATGGGCTCTAGTGTTGATCGTATTTGGTTTGGAGTGGATGGTGGTTGGGCTTTTTGTTCGCCTTTTCACAGACAGCACCAATAATACTTCCTCGATCCAGGTTACTGACGGATTAAAGTGTCACTTAGTCTCCCACAACGGAACAAATTGAAGTGGCTTCGATCTCTCTCCTCTATAACCTGGATCATACACACTACAACTTAAAAATAAAAGATCAGAAGATTGGCGAGACTCACTCCCTGATTCATCCTTTGATACTCAAGTTAGTAACAGTCATCAAAAAGATAAAAAGATGTAAGGATAAGGGATATACGTGATGATGTAAAAGTGTGGGTTCTGAATCTAACTTGGAGGTTGCACTCTGTGTGGAGCAGCTTTGAGGCGGTATTGCACTCGATAGGGAGCAGCTTTAAGGTTGAGGGAGTAATAATTGTGAAGGAATTCTTTATAAGCTTTTTAGGCAGAGAGTTATCTTTCATGCGCTCTTGGATTTGAGTCTGAGTATGAGCATGTGAATGTGAGCGTGTCCTTTGTAATCTGTCTCGAAGGCATTTATAACTTGTGAGCCAACTCAACCCTACTTCGATGTCAAGGTTGGCCACCAACTGTCTACGCTGATTTGACAGGCTGGTATGGGGATCATGGATGCCAATTAGGCCAACCGTGAACAGTCAAGACGGTCTCTTCTTTCTTTGAGGAGATGTTGAATGCGGCGGATATTAGAGTTATCATTATGAGAGATTTGCTAAGTTAAAGTTGCCATTCCAAGGGAGATCACAATCGGGGGTAATATTCGGGGTGCCGAGTTATCTAAGGCAAGTAATTTCAACGCACGAGAAGAGAATCGTAGGCCATCTTAATTGGGCCGAGATCAACTTGGGCTCTCCAACCGGCTAGGATAATATTTGGATCAATGGATGCATTGACCGCTCTTTAAACCTATGGGATGGATAACCTTTGGATCCGCTGTTAGTTTGCAAGCCTTCGTGGTGGACTGATCCATTTCTATCATTCCCATCAAATTTAAATATTTATAAATCGTATCATTTTTGTATCTTATTTTTTAGTTTGCCTTTAATGGTAATATTATACTGTTTATATATTGAATAATTCATTTGATAGTGACATCGTATTTAATTAAAACCACCTAACAAATCACACGGCCGCCTATCCACTAGCACTTCCGTCTGTGGACTGAATATGTGTAAATATCCTTAATAAAATATCCTCAAATTTATATGCTAAATATGTTATCTTTATAGTGGCGAATCATCTGGTCCATTATTTTCCCCATCCTTATCACGACGGCAGGATATTCATCCTCCCTACTATATCTTGGTCTACCTTCTCCGGCCTATATTTTTATACCAATCATGAAATAATTAATTATTTTAATTTTTTAAATTAATTAAGATACTTTTTTTACGACTTTATTTAACACTACTGCTGCCACATCCTCGGCCGAGTGTCCCAAAACCTAGATATTGTTTTGTTTTATAAATCGTAATTAACTCAAAATTATGGTCTAATTTAATACCTAAAATTAATTATTTAATTAACCAACTCAGATTCAAACTAAATTCCGGGACACCAACCTAAAATAAAGGCTATTATTGAACTGAATAAGTTAATTAAAATAGGTAAAGCATTCTAAAGGCTATTATCCTGAAGCCAATCCATGATCATAAAATTTCTACAATTTTATTTAAATCTGTTAATCTGAAAGGTTAACAAACAAGTGACAAAGGTAAAATTAACACTCAACAAAATATACATAAATTTTATATGTAAATGTATATCAAAGGAAATATGCAGGGGATGATATTATGGTCAAAATTTAAAATACTGATATTACCAATTTCAAAATATAGAATGTGAAATTCATAAATAAAAATAAGAATATCAAATATCAGCACATGGAAAATGCTAAAAAGTTTATAAATGCAAAAAAAAAAGATAAAAATCATATAAGTATTAAAAATCATACAGCATACGAAAATTGAAAAATACGTATGAAAATACGAAATATATAAAAATTATCTAAATATATAAGAATCAGGTAGTGATAATTATATTACCAACAATAGTCAAATATCAAAGTTTGGATTTATAGTTGTTTAATATAATAAAAAACAATATACTACTATTCACGATTAATAGGTGAACAGATTACATGGTATTTTTAACTGGCAAGGTCAAACAAATCTTTTCTGACCCATTAATGTTACGTTTGACATTGAATTTGTAAATTATATATATATATATATATATTCTGTCAATTTTATTCAATGGTCATTATTTCATTAAAATTGAAAACTCTAAACAAAATACAAATATATATACATTTTCTTAAGTTGGCGAACAAATTACTTCATCAAAATAAAAGTAAAATTCATAACAAATTTTCTTACAAATAAATGATATACAGATATATTTGTATCAAGATTACTGATATGCAAAAACATAAGTGTAAATTTTAGTGATATGCGAGAATATTTATATTAAAACTTTAGTACTTAAACATATATTTTTTGGATTTAAAATATAAGTTTTATAAAATTGTATAAAATAGTAATAGATTTATATACATAAAAAATATAATTAATTTGAGTAAAAATATCACATATATCAGTATTTAAATAATAAATACCCAAAAATTTTAAAAAAAATTAGCAACAAATAAAAAAATAGAGTTAGATATACTTATTTTTATTTAAATTTATCAAAAATTTATTTGATTTCTCCTTAAATACACATTCATTCATTCTTTTTCTTCTTTCCTCTCTCCCTTCTCCTTTTTTTCTCTTTATTCTCTTAAAATTTAACAAAAAAATTAGCTAAAATCAACTAAAAAGTATATTTATAATAAGCTGGTATATATACATTTATCAAATACTAACATTTTAATCTAAATATATACAAGCATTACCTGTGTGCACCTCATATATGTAAATTCTGTCTAAAATATACTCATGAGTAAGTTAGAAATACTTCAATCGCCACCTAAGCCTCACTCGCTTTGGTCCAAATACTTAATTTTTTTTTTTTCAAATCCATAAATAATCTCAAAACTCTTCATTTAATTAAATTTATGATTATTAAAATAATTTTAAAGATTCATACCTTGCATAGATTATTCTAAATATTATTTTATTATCTTATTTTCCATAGATACTAATTTTAATATAAAATATGTTAATAAATTGATATATATCAAATATGTTATAATTTATTTTCTAAATATATTAATATAAATAAATGAATAAAATATTATTTTTTCTAAATATATTTTGAAAATATTATATATAATATATATATATATATATATATATATTTGGCTCAATTATAACATTTTATCCACGTGTTTGACCAGATGAAAGCAATATCCGGCATCATTTGACCAGGATCAGGAGCCCATCTCAATCGTTAGATTTAAAAATTTTATGGGCTACAATTTTATTTAAAAGATTACTTAATAAATTTTTATTTTTCAAATTTTTTATTTTTTAAATTTTAAATTATTAAATTTTAATTTAAAAATTTAATAGTGCTGGCACTTTCTAAAACAAGTAAACCCCCTCACCCTACCCGTTGGACAAAATCCAACGTTTTTATTTTTGATCGAGACGCCAATTATGAGATGGCTTAAGAAAGAAGAAACGTCCTAAATCTACAACAACTTATTTGTCTTAGACAATTAATGCCAACTATTAATTGGAAAAAGGTTAAACGAGCCAGGAGAAGCTCAAGAAAAGACGGATGACTTGCTCTTGAGATGGTCAATGTTTCCGTTAATCGAAAATAGGATCAATTGATCGTTTGAAGACTAGGCCTCAAGTGAGACAAGCCCAATTTAGCCTACGCGACCATTTTTAATAAGCAATGGTCTTCTCCCCTAATTTTATGCTCTTCATAGAAAGCAAGCTCAGTTGTGTGGTTCTCAGTAGATTCAATTTACATCCCTCCCGCGAGGAAAGCCCAGAAAAGTGGTGCACGGAGAAATGCCGTGAAAGTGCTGATGTGGGGAAATGTAGTGAGCGGTGTTGGAGGCACGGTTACAAATTCTGAAAAGTCCCGTGTGATCTGAAAACAATTAAGACAATGACCATTACTACCATAAAGGCTCCACGCCAGAAAAGATAGTGATTCCAATAGAGTGTGGAGATCAAACCTTCTTACACAATGAAAGTCGCCCAGCACAACAATTGTAAAAGGCTATGGAGTCCTCACTCCAATGCACGCTTTTATTTGCTCACAAAAAGTTATCTATTGTAAAGTTCACACGCTTTCAGAATATGAACGCTCTCTCTCCTTCTTTGCCGTTACATTTCCAACGAACACAATACTTAAAGCCAACACTCCGCACAAGCCACAAAAACCTCTCTCAACGAGAGCACTATTACATCACAAACGCTTTGTATATTCTCATTGCATCATTTACTTTCATATTCTTAATTCAAAGGTTATTTACTAACTTGAGTATCAGAGTGTTTTTGGTAGAATAATCTCCCGCAAACACCTCACATCTTATTCATAGTTGTGGTGTGCAGGATTCAAACTCAATGGATGGAGCCGGATTCAAACAATCGATATGACCCAAATCTGTTCAAAATTTAGATTCAAGATGCATCAATTTTATAGTATTTTTTTAAAAAATTATTTTTTATGTTAAAAATAAATATAGAAAATTTTTATCATCTATTTCAATTTTAAAGCATTTAAAAAATATGAAAACTTTTTTATAGCTTTTCAAATATTATATATCCAATAATATTTTAAAAATAAATAATTATAAAATTATCATTTTATAAGTTTATTAAATATAATTCTATTTGTATGATAATATTTTAATAATATATAATTATAAAATTATTATTTGATAAATTTATAAAATATAATCTTTTATATACCATAATATTTTAAAATATATAATTATAAAATTATTATTTTATAAATTTATAAAACATAAATATAAATATAAATATTTAATAAATAATAAAAAATTTAACCTATTTTATAATCAAATTTATTTATATTTTTAATTTTTTTAAAAGTTTATTCATTGAATTTGATGTCAGCCCCGTACCATAACAATTCAAACAACTGTCAAATATATATATATAATAGCGTCTTTGAGTGGCAAATAATTTAAAATATTTTTACATTATTTAATAAAGCTATTATTATTATTATTATTACTTTGTTATGTTTTTAATTTGATTTAAATTTATTTTACACTGATAAAATTCATTCAAATCTATTATTTAATATTTTTGTTACCAAATAGGCACATGATAGAATAGATTTAATTAAATAAAAAATAACTCAATTTTAAATTAATAAAAAAGTGGATATTTATTTATTATTACTAAAATAATCCACTCTTTCAAAGCCGTAAATGCTTTTACGAAAGCACGTACGTCATCGTTCTGATGAGTTAATAAAAGTCGAGGAGTCCTATGGTCTGCTAATTTGTTCCTATCTAGTTTACAGTCATATTACGGCACGATAATATTAGAATAATATATTAAGATATTATTTAATTTTATTTTTTAATTAGTTTAAAATTATTTTTATAATTAAAAAATAAAAATACCTACTATTCACGGAAATGATTTCTTCGACAAGTATCTATTAATATCTTTCGTTTCTTGAATCAAGATTTTACGAATTTAGTTGAGAAGTAAGACTTAAATTCTCTTTTGGACATGATAATTAGAGAACTTATCCATTAAAAAAAAAAAAAAACAAAGAATAGACTCAATTTGTTTCAATAACACAACATTTGTGAGATTTCGGGTTTTCATTCTTTTAAAAAAGGAGGCGATTTAATTTATCTCAATCATAACTGTTCAATCAATAACACAATACATGTGAGATTTTGGGTTTCTATCCTTTTAAAAATAGAGTTAATTCAATTTATCTCAATTATAACCATTCGATCGATAATATAATTATTCAACCAGTATCAAATAACTACTATTAAAATAAATTGAGTCTATTTTTTTTATGGGAATAATTATTGTAGTTTGTACAATAATGTTCACTATTGTTGGTTTTATACTTTGTAAAAAGAATTAATAAATGAAACTATTGTGAACTTTTGCCTTCACTATATGACTCCAATATCTTTTCCTGGTGTGAATTTTTGAAGCCTTTGGGCGCGATCTTCGACTGGGCGGCATCCGGTGGCTTCTCTTACCAACGGCTTAGTCTTCTGGTAGTCTGACTTGTGGCGGCTCACCATAATGCTTGGTTTCGAGACAAGGGCGTACGTTGTTGATTCGCAACCCTAGGGGAGTGATCTGTCAGGGCACCATTAATCAACTTGCACCGCCATGCTCAATAATTGAGGTGTTGAGGCACATTGATTATGGTGGGAAGCGACATGTCACTTGCCATAATGGCGCCAGTGAGAGGGCGCTCTGGACTATTGAGTAGACATCCCGCACTTGACAATGGTCAGCTATCCGCGATGGGAGGCATGGTGTCAGATCATTATTATCGATGCCAGGCGATTGAAGTATTGCAGTGCCTCGCGATGTAGACATGTGTTGCTTTCCTTTATGGGGTGTGTCCCCTCAACTTCCGCATGCAACTCCTTTTCAGGAGAGGGCGTCAGTTTATTTAAAGCCTGCGCTTTGTCATTTCCCTGCATTGTTCCCTCTTCTCTCGAGTCACTTTTCCCCTGGTTTGCCTCATCATTTTCCATGGCTCTTGCTGGTGTTAATCAGATCCGGTCGGTGCTTACTGTGGCTAACATCTCCGCCCTGTACATGCAATATGGCATTCCAAGTGCGATTCCTTTTGTGGTGCCGGCTGAGGGCGATAGAGCCTGCTCTCCCTGTCGAAGGTTCATCACCATTTACTAGGCCCACCTATGGAGTGGTATTCACATTCCCTTCATGCGAGAACTGTATGAGATTCTGGTGTCCTTGGATGTTCAAATTGCACGGTTTCATGCTAACACCATACAGTATCTGTGTTCTCTGTGCATCTTTCTCCACTACCATGGGTGATCCTTGGACGCTACGACTGTGAAGGTGATCTTCTGATTTTGTTAGGGTGTAGACTTGATTTACTATCCCTCGCTCAGATTTTCAGATAAGCAGGGGGGGACCCTGATTCCATGAAGAGCTTGAAGGACAGGTTCTTCTATTTGGAGGACCCCTCCGATTGGGTCCCTTCCAATAATTGGGGCAATGTGCTAGCATCTTTCACTAGAAATGTTTTGCTTCAGGCAAAGGACTTAAAGAAGATGCTAACGGATCTTGTTGAGGCAAACACTGACTCATTCCATAAGAGGGACTACTGGTTATCCACTGAGGCCCTCATGCGAGCAAAGTGGGAGTTACCCTTAGAGAGGCAGACAATGACCGCCCGCCATAGGTTCAGCCCAAAAGAAAGCCCGGATCACTGAACATCAGGGATTCTCCTGAGAGTGCATCCCCGTGGTGGGCAGCTTCGTCGGGCTCTTCCTCTTCCTCAACTGACCCCAATTTGACCATGGTGGTGGGAATGCGGAGTATCGGTGAGTTGTCTAAGGTACCGACTCCTTTACCATCTAGGTTCTATTGCAGGTTCCTTAGAGGAGGGTTCTAGTTCTATTGCGGGCAGCGAGCCCCCTGCTCTTCCTACTGAAGCCTTAAGTGAGCCTAATGCCATGGGGTTGACTGAGCCATTCTGCGCACCGACCTCGACTGAGTATGGGGTCCCCATTGTTGCTGCTACATAGCTTGTGGAACCTGTGCCTGACCCTCCTATAATTTTGGTTGAGGAGGGCCCCAATGACGTTCATTCAGTTAAGGCTTGGGCGTGGGACAATGCGAAAGTAGTGAAGATTGTGGAAGCAACTCGCCTAGAGGCTCTGACATATGATGTCCCTGAGGGTTCGGCAGCTCTCACGTCACATCCAAGTTCTAGGGTGCCTTACGTCCACCATGGGACGTGTGAGGTCCGGGTTTCTAAAATATAGTAAATTTTAGTAATTAAATTGATATAATTAAGTTTGAGATAAGTGAATTTAAAAAATTAGGGATTTGATCATAGTGTAAGAAAATGCAAGGCTAGGCTCGCTACAGGCTTGAGCCCAGCAGAGGGTGCCAATTCTAATAGCTATTGGGCTCGCCGCAAGCTCGAGCAAGTTAGAGGGTGTCAATTCCAGCATTGGTGCGCTTGAAGCACGTTTGAAGGGCGCTCAGCGCCAGTCCACTAATTTGCTCATCGATTTACTATTTTCCGACTTTTAAAGGGGAGAAAGGAGAGAGAATGGGGCATGATGAACACAACAACGAAGGAGAAGGAGAGGAAAAGAGAAAGGGAAGAAATTCTTCGTCATTTTTGGTCCGATCAGAATAAGAAAAATAATTAATCAGGATGAGACATGTGTACCCTAAATTCCATTCTTCCTTATTGTTGCCTTTTGAGGTCTCAATTTGGGTATTATTACTCTAATACATTCGTCCTCTATAATTTATTATGAATAATACATATTTTTCTAAATTTCTCACGATTTTATAGATAGATTTCATGTTTAAGTATAAGTATTATGATTTATTCTTCCAATTTCGTGGTTTGGCTTGCGTTTTGTGTCCGAAATATTTCTTCCAAACCCTAGCTCGAAAATGGAGGTATGAAATTGTTATAAAATTTGAGTTATGAGGTAAAAATGTTATTTGATAAATTATTTAAACTTAATAGACATATTTATCTGAAATTTTCTAAAAGGTTATACTATCAAAAAGATACTGAAAACTTTGAAATTATCTAAAGGTTTAGATACAAGAATTTAAAGTAATCCTTAAAGTATGATGATTTAGGGCTAAGAAGTAAGAACATGAATACCCTAAATTAAGTTAAAATTGGTAAAAAAATTGGACTAAGATTGTTATTCAACAGGTAGTATTCTATGGCATGTCTTAGGATATTACAGTGGCAATCGAGGATAACTCTGCTCATAGAGTGATATGTGGTCTGCCTTCCTCGGGGCGTTATTATAGAGGATAAGAAATCTTGATCATTCTATCCTTTGGATGTAAATAAGGAGGATAAGAACTTTTAATCATCCTACCCTCGGGATATAAATAAGGAGGAACCCATGGCCTTAAATTGTGTAGAGTAAATAAAATCTATCATTGATTATTCGCTCCCTTAACTACTAGGGTTTACTAACCCGAATCCCTTAAGATAATGAAGTTAATCTAAATGACAAGTAAGTTTTGAGCTAATTTATGATTTTCAGTATATTTTCTGATTAAGATAAGTGAAAGAAATAATTAAAGAAAAAGAGAAAAGAAACAAAAACAAGGTTTTGTCTCTAAGTTCATATTTACGCATCGTTTCATTGTTTTGCCTTATTCATATGTATTTTTTATTCCTAATCCCGTCTATATCTTCCTTCCTATTTATATTTGTATTTTATAAAAAAATTTATATGTCTTTATTATTATAGTATCTTATTGAGTATTTGGCTCATCTCTTACTATTTTTGTCTAATCCTTCCAGATAAACTCTTGAGCTGATACCTAATGAGTAAAAGTAAAGATAGAAATTAGTTAAAGAAGATTTACTGGGCCTTGAAGACTTGGGCATTTTAGAAGTGTTGATATTGTGAATGTAATCAACTAATATTTTGGATGAATATTAAGTATTAAAATGGCAAGGTATATTGTATATTATTATGGATTATTATTTTACTTTCGCATGTTATTTTATGGATATAGTTATACTTTCGCAGGTTTGATTTTGGATTTATATATGTTCCTAAATGGCATCTCTATTTAGATCCTGTATATGTGTTGCGGATGATAGAATGTGATAAAATTTGAAGTCTATCTATTAAAATATCTTATACAGGTTATGTTATTCGGATTTATGTATGATTTTTATCCTTATTTAGAAAAACTCTGTCTAATTTTCTACATAAATTAATGTGCTTAATTAATTATGGATTAGTTCAATTAAGTTAAATATGATTATTGATGGAGGTTATTAGAAGATGGTGGCCATTCCATCACAGATGGAATCAAAGAAAAAGAGATGCCTTAGATTTGATTTGAGTTTTATGTAAAAATTTAAGTTAGATTAAGATAGATCAAATAAGTAAATATAGGCATAGAATAATTAAATTAGACCAAATAGTTTTAGTTATCTTGGTTGACTAACTTAGACTAAAACTAAGTTAGGAATAGTAATTAAGTTTAGATGTCTAGTTTATACGTCCTAGTTAGTGTCTGTAGTGTGATCTAACCCGTGTATTTTATTTCAGAGAGAATATTAGCTTTGGCTTCTAGACATGGGTCTATTCGTGGTGATGGTCGACCACGAGATCGAGAGGAAGAAGTTATTTGGAAGTGTCTTAATGTTTAAATTTTATCGATGTCAAGTTAGAGTTAGAGTATGTCAATATCGATTTGAGGTCCAAGTAGTCGATTTTAGTTCAAAGTTTAAGTTTGATCGACTCTGAATTGAGGTCCTCAGGCTAGTAAATTGTTAAAAAGAGATGTTTAAATATGATGATCAAGCATGATGGACAAGGTGGAATTAGTGTGACAAATCCAAAGATGTCGATTTATAAAAGATTTAAAAATGATTAGGTGCCTAAACTTCTAGGTAACTTGGATCCTATTGAGGTTGAAATATGGATTCTAAGGATTGAAATGGTGTTTGCGGTGATCTAATATTCAAAAGGAGATAAGATGATTTTGCCCCATACAGGATAGAATGTGAAGTTGACCTTGGATGGTTGATGTGAAAAGTGTCACCGGTCTTGTGGATAAAGAGATTGTAGAGTATGTTGTGGATGCTCCATAGATGAATATTTTGTTTTGAAGGAATTTTTGGGAGCATGTTTTAATTTTGAAAGATTTGACCGCATTATTAGGGATTGCCTATATTCCACAGGTCGGATAGTAAAGAAGTTTGGTACCTAGGATGGAGGTTTCACTATGATAGCACAAGTATAGAGGTGATGTCTACCATGGTGGGAGGCAAGATTTCTAAATCTTGATATTTTAGTATATGTATTGTTTTGGAATTTTATATCTATATTTTATTTGTGTTCCTAAGTTTATTTGTTATTCGAAGACCATGGATTTTATATAAGCTGCATTAAGGTTTGCGACACCTTCTTAGGTCTATAGATATAATTAGTTAGACTGATTTGACCATAGTTGTGGTATAAAACCTTGATATGATATTTGAGGATGTTTCTTAAAGGAGAGGTTCAGCTGATTTTTCTATTAATTAGTAGTTTGAGGCTGTGTCTGGGTCAACTCTGATATTTGAGGATTTTTTGTAAAATCAAGGAAGTATTGGTTTAATGCCCATTATGAATTACTTTAAGACTTTTGGGATAGGTAATATGACGGATGAAGGTTATATGTGAAAGATTAAAATTTGGTTGTTGAGAGATAAATAGTCTGATAAGCCAACATTGGGAATCGAATAGGTGGTTCATTTGATCTATTGTAAGGGTTTGTTATTTCCTAAGGATAATTTGTATTCATAATACTGTCAATTGTTGAAAATCAAGAATTATATTTATGGTAGCTTTTACAATTAAGACATAGTTACTACGAGCTTCGATAACGCCATTTAGGTTTTATAGGTTCGTTGATATTTTTGTGAAATTTATAGACTGAATCTCCCAATTATATTTTAGTTAATTTTATGATACCTTATTGATGAAAACTTAGAATCACAAGGAGTGTGAGCTCTATTTGAGGATAGTTCTCAAGGAACGGAGAGTATTGTCGACCATGTCTTAGGTTGATTTAGGAAGAATCCAATAAATTATAATGGAGTATGATGCTTTTGAGGAAGATTTAGGAACTATGTTTCCTTGCATCATCATGTGGGTGGATACCCTTGGGTTAAGCAGGGGAGAGGTCTACGAATCAAAGTTACTCCACCAATGATTGAAGTTAGTAATTGAGGTCTCCGCTTAGGAACTTATAGGTGTTGCTTTCGGAGTTGAACATTGTCTAATGATTTTAGAAATTTGAATATTTACGTCATAAGGAGCAGACAATCATGCAGTAGTGTAAGCGGGTAAATTTACTCAAGGACTTAAAAGATAAATCTCGATATCTTTTAAGGAAAGCAAATAGTACTGTCGATAATTTAATGTTGGAAACTTTTAGATTTTGGATGTTTTTAGGGTTTCGTACGAAATGTACCCAGAGTTTTGAGGCTTCAAAAATTATTAGATGAGAAATCCTTGAGGTATTGTTTCGGGGTTATCAGACGATAATGATTTTAGATGTTTAGTTAATTGGGAAACCCCTAGTAAGGACATCCATTTATCGTAAATTTGGGCAGTATGATCAGAACTGAGTAAGCCGACTGGTTGCTATGCCAATGAGGTGATAAGATGCCAAATGTGTGAGTTTTAAGGTTTTAATGGTAACTTAAAGCTGTACTGAAAGTTTTTGGTAATCATTTCAGTTATATTCCTAAGATGATTGTAATTTGAGGAATGTGGGCTTTGTCTTCGTGGTATGGGTATCTTAAGACTTTTTTTGTTATAGTTGTTGTATAATCTAGGTGTTCAATATGAATCAAAGGATGTAAGTTGTAAGAAGATCTTTGATATGCAAATAAATGATTAGTCAGAATAGCGAAAGTGTATGTGGGCTCATATCTTCCATAGGTCTTAGGATATGATTTAGACTAAAAGTAAATGACCATGTTTACAATATAGGTATTTGCTGATTAGCTGATAAGTTGCCCATTCATTGTCGATATGGATTTTATGTTTCAGGGGTATGTCAGTTCGTTGACATACCAATGAAATAATGAGAATAAAAAGTATTTTGACTTGGACGTTTGATTGTGATTTGAGGTTTATACTGAAATCTTAGTTAAATTTGATCAGAGAATTTTGGGCATCAAATTAAATTAGATATTGTGGTGAATTACAATTGGATGATTCGTAGTGAGATAATTGATCAGAGTTGCGTAGTAGAAACATGGTGAACCCATGTATTTTAAGGTTCAATTTGAGGCTTAGAAGTAATGATTATTTTCGTGGCTTAGCATAAATTGAAGCAAGAATTATTAGTCTATTTTAGGTTTTGAGCTAAGTTAGAGAGCTGGTTAATAAATTCGGTTTGCTTTCAAACTTGGTAGATTAACATGAAATCTCCCATGTTTCGTTAAGTGTGGAAGTGAGCATGTGATCACATTGAGTTGTTGTTGGGAGATTAAGAATTCGTCTCATAATGAGGTTTTAATTTAGTTTTTGATAGAACGCATCAAGTAATAAGGATCAAAACGATTCAAATACTTAAGGTTTTCTAGGATAATTATTTAATCGAGAAAGTGACTTGGGAACGCATAGAAGAATCTAGAAAGATTACCTTCGATTATAGAATTTTGAGGTTTATTAAATTTCGTAGATGAAATTTTATAAGTGGGGCAGGATTGTGAGATCTGAGTTTCTAAAATATAGTAAATTCTAGTAATTAAATTGATGTAATTAAGTTCGGGGTAAGTGAAATTAGAAAAATTGAGGATTTGATCATAGTTCAGGAAAATGCAGAGTTGGGCTCGTTGCAGGTTCGAGCCCAGTAGAAGGTGCCAATTCTAGTAGCTACTGGGCTCGCCGCAAGCTCGAGCAAGTTGAAGGGCGCCAACTCTAGCATGGGTGCGCTCGAAGTATGCTCGAACGGAGCTCGAGCACCTATCCACTAATTTGCCCACCGACTTACTATTGTGTGATTTTTAAAGGGGAGAAAGGAGAGAGAATGGGGCACGACGAACATAGTAGCAAAGGAGAAGAAGAGGAAAAGAGAAAGGGAAGGGATTCTTCTCCATTTTCGGTCTGATTAGAATAAGAAAAATAATAAATAAGGATGAGGCAAGTATACCCTAAACTCCATTTTTTCTTACTGTTGCTTTTTGACGTCTCTATTTGGGTATTATTATTCTAATACCCTTCTCCTCTAAGATTTATTATGAATAATGTATGTTTTCTAAATTTTTTATGATTTTTTGGATAGATTTCATGTTTAAGTATAAGTATTATGATTTATGGTTCCGATTTCTTGGTTTGGCTTGCGTTTCGCATCCGATTTGTATCTGAAATATTTCTTCCAAACCCTAACTCGAAAATGGAGGTATAAAATTGTTATAAAATTTGAGTTATGAGGTAAAAATGTTATTTGATAAATTATTTAAACTTAATAGAAATATTTATCTGAAATTTACTAAAAAGTTATACTGTCAAAAAAATATTAAGAACTCCGAGATTATCTGAAGGTTTAGATATATGAATTTAAAGTAGCCCTTAAAGTATTATGATTTAGGGCAAAAAAGTAAGAACATGGATACCCTAAGTTAAATTTAAATTGGTATGAAATTGGACCAATGTTGTTATTTAGTGTATAGTATTCTCTGACATATCTTAAGATATTAAAATGGTAATCGAGGATAATTTTATCCATAAAGTGATATGTGGTCTGCCTTCCTCGGGGTGTTGCTATGGAGGATAAGAAATTTTAATCATCCTATTATCGAGATGTAAATAAGGAGGATAATAACTTTTGATTATCCTGTCCTCAGCATGTAAATAAGAAGGAACCCATGGCCTTAAATTGTGTGGAGTGAATGCAATCTATCTTCAATTATTTGCTCCCTTAACTAGTAGGGCCTATTAGTTTGGGTCCCTCAAGATAATGAAATTAATCTAAAAGATAAGTAACCTCTGAGTTGCTTTATAATTTTTAACATATTTTCTAACTAAGATAAGTTAAAAAAATAATTGAAGTAAAAGATAAAATAAACAAAAAAAAAAAAAGGTTTTGCCTCTAAATTTATGTTTATATATCATTTCATGTTTTTGCCTTATCCATATGCATTTTTTATTCCTAATCCCTTCTATGTCTCCCCTCCTACTTATATTTATATTTTATATAAAAATTTATATGTCCTTATTATTATAATACTTTGCTGAGTATTTAGTTCACCTATTGCTATTTTTTTCTAAACCTTCCAGATGATTTGTTGAGCTGATACTTGATGAGTAAGAGTAAAGACAGAAATTAGCTAAGGAAGATTTGCTAGACCTTGAAGACTTGGGCATTTTGGAAGTATTGATATTGTGAATGTTATCGACTAATATTTTGGATAAATGTTAGGTATTAAAATGGCAGGGCATGTTGTATATTATTATGGATTATTATTTTACTTCTACATGTAATTTTATGGATATTGTTATACTTTTGCTGGTTTAATTATTGATTTATGTAGGTTTGTAAATGACATCTCTATTTAGACCCAACATGGTAGTTGTGAGTATTGTGTTGGAGTCATAAATGATATGATATTTGATATTGATCCTGTATATGTGTTGTGGATGAAACAATGTGATAAAATTTAAAGTTTATCTGTTGAAATATCTTATACAAGTTGCGTTATTCATGTTTTATGTATGGTTTTTGTCTATATTTAGGAAAAATTTTGCCTAATTTTCTACATAAATTAATGTGCTTAATTAATTGTGGATAGTTCAATTAAGTTAAATATGATTATTGATGAAGGTTATTAGAGAATGGTAGCCATTCCATCACAGGGCGCCTCGGCTAGAGCGGAGGTCCCTGCCTGCTTCTTCGTTTAGGGTCCTCCTAAGCTCTACGGCTAGTGAGTTGCCCTATATCCCAATAAGTCATAGATAACCCTTCATTTTTATTAGTGTTGGCTTGGCTTGATTATTCCCCCTGTTTTTGTTTGCAGGACCACAAGATAGTGCAGCTTGTGTAGATCTACTTGTGCCAGTCGGGATCCAAGATCCTTCAGTGCAATGCGGAGATCTGCCACTTGACCCAGGCACGTGTCAATCCGGGTGTGCTTGAGAAGATGCAAGGTCGGGTGAACGCTGCCATCACCGAGGCTCGACAGTGCTGAAAATGGGCTACCAGCCTCACCCTTGAACTATCCGAGCTCAAGGAGAGTTCCAAGGATTCGCTATAGGCAGCCGAGCAGTATCTCCAAGACCTCAAGAGTGAGAACGTTTGGCGGGGAGTAGAGTTGAGGACTCAATTCATCCCAGAGGAAGCAGGCCATGCTCTAAATTCTAGACTTTTGGATGGTATTTGTCTGTGCCGACAAATTGCTTCCCTAGTGGCTTATAACCTTGGTGTTGGTTACTTTAACCCAAGGAATAGTGGTGCCTAGCATCAATTTGACTTAATGGACTTTTCTGATAGGAGCTCTCATCGCACCTGACGAGGAGCCCCCAGCCTTAGGATAGCCATCTATTTGGGTTGTAAGCTTAGCAATGTTTCTTTTTTGGGCTATAGTAGTCTGCCTTTTCAATGTATATTCTGACGTTGCAATAGATCAATGGAGCCTTTTCCAATTATTGTCACTAGCATTTTTACGTTTATGCAAAATCTTTCTGTTTGATGCCTCACTGTTTGCCGGTTAAGCGTTATCGCCATCATTGCCGTCATCCACTTGTTACCATTGGAGGCTCATCCCTTTGTGGGGATGTCATCACCTTCACACATTTGATCCTATTTCGCAAGCCATGCTCGACTGATGGTACTCGTCCCTACAAGCGGGAGTCACCGCATGCATACTAAAAAGTCCCTAAGGTTTTGGTGTTCGGCCACACACATAGGCCGCTTGAAATGGATCCGAGATTCAAATTTGATCGCGTATGGACCGCCTGGTGATGGGACCAAGGTTTAAATTCTATCGCATATGGACCGCCAGGTGACAAAATCGGGGTTTAAATTCAACCGTGTATGATCCACTTAATAACCGGACCAAGGTTCTTTGACCTTTCGTAGGTCGAGTGGCAAGTGAGGAGAAGTTCACCTGACTTATGGGTAGTCTAAACCATTCAGCTTTATGTAATGTCATGCAGGCATTCATATGAACAAACAGACAATAAAAAAGCAAGCAATAAGCGAATATTTTATTTTATTAATTCAAACATGGTACACTTTACAAGCACAATCAATGATGTATGCTAGACCTACCTGGGTTTGACATGAGTTTATTGGTTACATCTCTTAAGATGGACGGCATTCCACATCTTCAGGACCAATTTATCGTCTTGGGTGTACAACTTGTACACACTGTTTTAGAGAATTGCTGAGATAAGGAATTGGCCCTTCCAGTTCGGAGAGAGTTTGTTCCCATTGGAGTTCTTCCATGTGGCCTCTATACTCCACAAAACTAGGCCCCCTACCTCGAATTGGCGTGCTTTTATCCTGTTGTTGTAATACCGAGCAATCCACAGTTGATGGGCCGACGTGTCTATCTTGGCCGTGTCTAGGACTTCTTTGAGTAGGTCGAGATGCTCTCTAAGCTGCTGAGCGGATTGAAACTCTTGACTCAAAGGCTGGGTAGTCTGATTTCTATTAGGATGACCACTTCAGTCCCATAACATAGATTGAAGGTTGTGTCACAGATAGGGTGTTTTGGTATCACCTGCTCAGGAGCTCCCAGTATCCTCCATCTTGGTCTTCAACCATTGCAAAAAGGATCCGATTTGTGAACTTCACTTATCCGTTTGCTTGTAGATAGATGATGGAGGTATGAACCAACCTGATGCTCAAGCTCGCACAGCACTTGGTGAAGCGCTTGTCAATGAATTGGGTCCTATTGTCGGTTACTATGACCTTGAAAATTCTAAACCTATAAATGATACTCTGTTGAATGAACTTCGTTGCATTCTGTTCGGTGATTTGGGCCTGTGGAGAAGCTTCTACCCACTTCATGAAGTAATCAATCCCAACTATGTCCAACTTACTTTGTCCAGACGCAATGGGGAAATAGCTGGGGATGTTGAGCCCCTATCGCATGAATGGCCAAGAAGCCTGTAGGGCTCTCAGTTCCATCGGCGGTTGGTTAGACATGTTCTCATGGATCTGACAATTCTCATACTTTTTTATAAACTCCGTGGCGTCACACTTTATTATTGGCCAGTAGTAACGATAACACATTATCTTGAAAGTGAGGTTCTTGCCCCTGATATATGAGCCACAAATGCAAAAATGTACCCCACTTAGTGCGTAATCGGCTTCTTTTGGGATGAGACACTACATATATGGGGGTGGAGTACCCTAGCAGTACAACCTCCTGTCCACGATGGTGTACCAAACTACTGTCTTTTTCACACTCTTGGCGTCTTTTGGGTTTTTTGACAAGATGTCATTGGTGATATACCTCCAATATGAGGCCATCCAGGTTTCATCAATCAATACTCGCAACAGTTCTTGCTCAGGCTCTTTTATATTTGGGGCGGTCAAGACTGCACGTATGTCCCTAGAATACTACTCTGGGTCCCCTATTACAATGGCCTTGGCCAGCTGATTAGCCTTCTAGCTATCATCCCTTGGAATTTGCACTACTATGATCTTGTCGAATGCCTAGATCATTCCTTTCACTTTAGTGAGGTGTTTTACAAGTAGAGAGTTCAACACTTCAAAGCTTCCCCGGACTTGGTTGTTGATCAGCTCCGAGTTAGTATCGACGGTTAAGTGTCTTGCCAAGAATTTTCTTATCAGTCAGAGTCTAGCGAGCAGGGCCTCATATTCGGTGATGTTGTTGTCAGCCGAGAACCCAAGTATCACCGAGTATCTCATCTCTGACCCGTCGGGAGTCCACAAGACCACCTCGGCCCCACTGTCAGACTGCGTGGATGACTGTTCTACATGCAATGTCTAAGTTGGCATCTCCTCTGACTGGTTGGTATATCCATTGGGATTGGGGTTATCGTTTCAACTATGAAATCCGCTAGAGCTTGGCCTTTCATGGTCAGTCTTAGTTTGAATTCTATGTTGAACTCACCCAATTTAATTGCTAATTTGACTAGATGTCCAGACGTGTCAGGTTTCTACAGGATTCCTTTTAGGGGTTAATTTGTCAGGATAACAATCTTGTACACTTGAAAATACGATCTTAGTTTTATAGCTGAGTAGACAAGTGCTAAGACGACCTTCTCGGCATGCAAGTAATGAGTCTCGATATCTGTCAAGGTTAAAATGACGTAATAGACAAGCCGTTACACGTCTGACTGTTCTTAAATCAGAATCGAGCTTAGTGTTGTGTCTAAAATCGCTTGTATAGATATAGCTCCTCGTATTCTTTTGGTGACCTTAAGAGAGGGAGACTGGCTAGGTATTTCTTCAACTCCTGGAATACAGCTCGGCAGTCGACCATCCATTGAAAACCATTTGCTTTTATTCCTCTCAAGGCCTTAAAGAAGGAGAGGTATTTGTCTATAGATTTTACAAGGAAACGGGAGAGCACTATAAGTCTCCCGGTGAGTCACTGAACATTCTTCACAGTTTGCGGCGGGCTTATATCCATGACAGTCTTTATCTTTTTGCGATTAGCCTCAATACCCTACCAAGAGACGATGAAACCTAAGAATTTGCAAAAAGACACTCTGAAAATGCACTTGGCCATGTTTAGTTCATCTGGTGCGCTTGGAGTACTATGAAGGCCTCGTAGAGGTCGTGGATATAGTCGTTGATGGTTTTACTTTTGACGAGTATGCCATCAATGTACGCCTCTATATTTTGGTTGATTTGGGCTTTGAACAACTTGTTTACGAGGCATTGATATGTAGGGCACACGTTCTTTAAGCCAATGGGTATGACCCTATAGCAATACATCCCCTAGTCCATCACAAAAAAGTGTATTCTTTATCATTAGGATTCATCTAGATGTGGTTGTAGTCCAAGTAGGCATCCATAAAGCTTAGCAACTCGTGTCTAAATGTAGAGTTCACTAGTAGGTCGATCTTAGGTAATGGAACATCATCCTTCAGGCACACCTTCTTCAGGTCAGTGAAATCCATGCACATCTACCACTTTGATGAGGACCACGTTAGAGAGTTAGTTTGGATACTGAACTTCTCTGATGAAGCTAACGCTGAACAACTTCTTTACCTCCTTCTGGATGACAATGAGTTTTTCGTTGAAGTGGTTTCTCCACATCTACTTGACGGGTTTATGACCAAAATTGAGGCCCAACTTGTGGACCATTACTCTGAGTGGTAACCCTGGCATGTTAGTGAGAGTTTGCGTGAAAATATCACAGTTCTATCAAAGGAAAGTGATCAGTTGGTCATGCAAGGATGCCACTAGCGAGCTTTCAATCTGTATTCATTTCTTGAGATCATTGGGGTCAAATGGGATCTGGTCAATTGCCTCGTCGGACTAGGCTTGCTGCAAAGTCACCTTGTCTCAATGGTCAAAGTCCTCGACCAATCGATCTAGAGTGGTTTGAGTGACTTGGGACAAATAGCATATCCGGCCGATCACTTGGTCGCCTAAAACCTCTTCAACGATGCATGATGTTAAGAACTTCATCTTTAGGTGTCAGATTGATGTCGCTGTCCTGAAAATGGTTAGGCAGGGCCGACCTAGAATGGCGGTGTAGACCAAAGGTAGGTTGACAATCAGGAATGTGAGCATCTATGATGCAGTCTTCTGGTATGTTTCCAGGGTCACCTCCAACTGGAAGGTGCCTTGGACAGGCACTAGCTCGTTGCCTAGTCTGTAGAAGGGTCCTTCGGCCAGTTTCATTTGAAATCTTTTTAGTCCTAATTTAAAATATGCGTTAAGATAAAATAAATTATTAGAACTTCTATCAACAATAAAGACTTGTTTCAATTGGTAGTGTACCATACCATCCGAAATAAGTGCGGATACAACCAGAGGGTTAGAATGGGGAGTTTGTACATATGCCATATCGTCATCATTGAAGCTAATGACATCACTCTTAATTCCTATCCCGAGCTTCTTATTGCAGGCAGCTATCTCTTGGTGGTTCAGGGTGTGTCACTTGGATGGCCTAATTGTTACCATGTTGACTATCTCGACTGTGACTTGGTTCCTCGGCTGTTACTACTCTAGCACTTCTTCTCCAGCTCCGTCGGGGGTGGGGGCCTACCCCAAGTTTCGCAGGAATTTAGTAGGATGCCCCTTTGAGATCAAGCCCTCAATCTCATTCTACAGAGTATGATAATTCTCAGTGTTGTGACCTGGAGATGATGGTAGTAACAGTACTTCATATGGTCTCCTCCCTCTAGGTTTTTGTCAACTTTGACCATTTCAAGAACTTTTTATCTCAAATTGGTATGAGAATGTTGGTTCAAGAGTTGTTCAAAGGGGTTAGGTGCAGTGGCCTAAACTTCCCTAGAGCTCCTGGCTCTGTCCTGGGCTGCTTCCTAGGGCCACGAGAATTCGCAAGGTCTCCATTCCTCCTCGTTCCATTTGTTGGCCCTTGGCGGAAGTGGTCCACCCACCCTAGCTACTTCACTTCATTAGCCTCATCGACAGCTATGTAAGCGCAAGCGATAATTTCAGCCTTGCGAAAAGTCTAGGGGTCCTTGTGGGATAGATACTTGAAGAAGTCACCCAACTCCATCATTAATATGAAGGTACTCAACTTCATTTCGTTGGTAAGCTTGGATATCCGTCAGGCCTCAGTGGTAACCGGGTTAAGAAACCCTTTAGACTTTCGTTTGGCCCGTACTTGATGCGGGTGAAGTGCTAAGGTTGCTTCTCCTCTCTTCGGCTAGAGGCAGGCTGTTATACAAACTATGACAAGAAACTGTCGACCAACTCTAGGAACATCTGAATCAAATTTGGTTGCAAGCGGTAAAACCAGATCCGTGGTAGAGGCACATGGTAGCCTCGTTTAGGCCCTGGAAGCTTAGAAGGGTGAGAAAGTACTGCAGATGGTCCATAGGGTGCTCCCATCATAGGGCTCCAAGGTCGGCATGTTGAACTTGTGAGGGAGAGGCTGTGTTTGGATTTTCATCGTGAAAGACGATCTCCTCAGATCTGCTGAGTGTCTGTTAGCGTCTTCTTTGAACATGTGCTGTCATATTTTTTCTCCCTCAGTCCTCCATTCAAGGACTAGACGTGATCTTTTTTTACTTTGAGGAAGGTCCTCAACTTTGAGTGATTCACCAAGAGGAGCTGGATAGGACGGTTACTACCCCTCGCCAGCTTGGTGCTACTTGATGCTCCCTCCTAGGCTAGGGACCTTTAGTCGAGTGGGAGTAGTGAGGATTTCACCATTCAGGACTCTTGTTCCGTGTCTCGCGACTCAGTCAGCCCTCCAACCATGATTGGTCCCTATCGCTCGAGACCACTTAGATGTCAAGTTTGTCAGGCCGTTGTATCTTCTTGACTGGGTGCTTCTTCCTCTGGTTCTTTCATTTTGATGCTACAGTGTGGGCGGTAATAGAAGGAGCCCCCAGCCTCTGCTCGCCTTGACGGGCATACAGGATTTTGAGCATTTGGGATATGTTGTTTATTTGTGTGGAGAGTACGGACATGAAGGGCACAGGTCGCTCTTCCACACCGCAACCCATGGACGAGTTGTCACCATGGGAGGTGCCATCTTTGGTCAAAGTGCTGGCTTGAGTTCTGGTGTTGACCATGTTTGCTTCTACTAGGGTGGTGGTTAGGCCTTTCAAACATTTTTCACAGAAGATACCAATGATGCGTCCTTCGAAGATAGGTTGTTGTATAGATTAGAGAGCCACTTGATTTTTTCTAACGAGTCGAACTGATGTAGGTCTAGTCTCCAGTCATAATGGCCTGGATCCTATATACCATAACAAATAAATGAGATGTCAGAAAATTTATGAGACTTACTTCACGGTATATCCTCTAACATTTAAAATAGAAATCTTTCTCTAAACGGAGAGAAAGATGCAAAGATGCAAGAACGTGTGCGTGGATTATACACGGGTACGGGAATTGAATGTATTGGCGCATCCAGCTGAGGGGTGGTTTTGAGAGAAGGTGGTGTGCTCGACAGGGAGCAGCTTAGAGATGGTGGTGCGCTCGACGAGGAGTGGCTTGGAGGGCGGCAGAGAGAGAGTGTGAGCTTTGGGAGGCTTATGGTGTAGAGAGTCGCTCTTCTGGGGGCTTCTATGTGAACATGTCTCTTACCTATGGAAGCAAGAGGGTATTTATAGCATTTGGGCCTGTTCAATCCTACTTGGGCACTAAAGCTGGTTGACGACTATCTGTGCCGATTTAGTGAGCTATCCCGAGGACTGTGGGTACCCGTTATGGTAATTGTGGTTGGTTGGGTGAATTTCTTCCTTCCTCGATGGGACTCTGGAAGCCTCTGTTACGGCAATTGTCCTTAGAGGGGATTTGCTGAGCCATTATTACTATTTTGGTTAGATCCGCAATCCAGGGAGATATCCTGGGGATATTTGCTCCGCTAGTCTAGATGATTATGGCAAGTCTTGGTTGCAGCACTATGCTACCTAGCTGAAAGGGCTCCTACGGGGTGGACCCTATTGTCCGTTTTCAGCCGATCAGTCTTGATTTGACTCGCTTAGGTTGACCGCACTGCCGCTAGATCCTAGGTCTTTGCAAGGCTATGCTGGGGGCCACTATCCTCTGATCCCTTCACCCTGTCCATTGGCCTTGTTTTTTGGCCAACCCATAAATGGCTATACCAATCAGATTATATCCTTTTAAATAGAATTTTTTTTTGTATATATTCCAAAGTCATTCTTTTCTATCTCAACATTGTTAATTTGCAAAGAAAAATATTAAAGAGACATTTTTTACTTATTTTTTAATGTTTTTAATTTATATAGTATTTATTTATTTTTATATAAAATTATTAATGATATAGGATGAACGAGATGACATACTATCAATAATTTTATAGTACAGGAAATGAGATATAAAAGTCAAAATATTAATTCTTTTTGGGTGAGTAGTTAAAATATTAATTAATGTTGGCATGTTGTGTAATTAAAGAAAATGACTATAATTTAAAGTAAAAAATTATTAAATCTATAAAAATAAATAATAATAATTATGGATATGTCACGGGGGGCCAATTGACCATACGAAAGTCTTTAAAAAAAATAAAAATAACTTATTTATATATTAATTTATAATTTAATTATTTTTATTGGATCCATTAAAAATTACTTATTATTCTCGTTAAATTCATTTATTACATCTCTATAAGTTCAATTGATGGTTTATTATTTTTATCAAAAATAATAATAAATTAATTATAAATTTAATCTGCTGAACAACACTAAAAGCTATTAGTATTAGCTACGGTTGAATTTTCTTTTTTTCCACGCCGCCAATGTCGACTATAAATAATTACAAATATGTAGCAATAAACGAAAGAGAGCACCCCCCCAAAAAAAAAAAAAAAAATATGTGTGCATTCCTACAATTTTCATTTTTTAAAAATAATTTTTTCAATTTTTTAAATAATGGGCATATGTTATTTACTTTTATTATTTAAATTTTAACGGACTTATATATATATATATTTGATGGATATGACGATCCATTGGTTGACCCAAAAGCTTAGCCTGTATTGGAAAAGAAGAGGTTAGATAACAACGGCACAATAGAAGCTCCTCCAAGACCAAGGTTTGGAATGCATGGTCATGGGTCGAGGCGGCTCGACCTAAAATGAACCAGCCAAATATGGACAATTAGAGCCAGCTAGCAGCCTAGTTTTGCAACGCCAGCTCAGCAAATGAGTCCAAAAGGTCATTGTCACCACGTGGTCCCCTCACAACTGCAAAAGGAGGTATTGTAAGCGACAACCGCTAATTTGTCGCCCTGAGGATTACGGCGGTATAGAAGGCCAGCGATAGAAACATGATAGCAGTTCCCTCATAATTGCAGGGCCATAACAACTGCCGCCCACAACCACAGTGCCACAGTATCGGCCACTCACCATAACGGAGCCGTGATGCCCAGTGATGACTAAACCGATACTCTCCTCCTCAGGAGAAGGGAGCTTCTCTCAAATCCTTTGGAGGACCGAATCCTAGTCCTCTCCTTCAAGGGATGTCCTCTGGGATTAACACCTCTCAGTCAACCCCCTCCTGAAGCAAGAATGCTCATGCGAACAAGAAAGCACTCCTCGATGAGTGCATGTCTCTCTCTATATGCCACGCCTTCCCAAGTGCATCTAGAAAGCCACTCCCTCTATGAGTGTACCATCTTAAAGCTGCTCACTCCTACAAGAGCACCAAACAAAGCCCCGCCTCCACCTATACTCAATCCCCATACACCCATGCATCTATGCATATTTTTCCTCCCATCTTTCTCTACCTATTAGAAATATTATTAATTTGAGTATTGAAAATATATAGAAATGTAAGTCCTATCATCCTCTGACCTCATGTTTGTTAGTTGTAGTGTGTAGAATTTAGATTCAAAGTAGGAAAAATTAAACCCGCTTCCAGTCGAGGACTCAAATTATGCAGCTCCTAATTCATTTGACAATTCAAATCTTTGGATGCATCATTGATTGGCACAATCTATAAAAATGATGAAAAGTCTGACCACACTACCAGAGAAAGCAAGCATGGTGACCGTGGTAGCGATTAGACCAAAGGTAGCCAAGGGAACAACGGTCAAGCCACCGACAAGGCAACCCTAGCTACCTAAGTGGATGCATTATTAAAGCTGCTCCAAACCATCTATCCCAATTTTGAGGTACGACCATTGAGGGCTCCCTCCTCCAACACACAAGCCTCTGCATCCAAGAGGAGGAGCCAGAGGAAGAAATAACCTACCAAGAAGGAGATCTAATGGTCCGATAACCTTGAGGTCCGAGCAGCTAAGAGCGAGGGGACCCATATGAGGCTGGGAGGCCTACCGAGTCTTAGAGCATGGAACGAAAGCCACGAGAGGTGAAACCCACATTGCTCCTAAGACGATCGGAGGCCACCATCCCAAGAAGAAGCCTCTTGCAGCACTCAACACAGGAGGGTCCACAGCCGCCCAATCCAGCACATCTTCCCGAACCACTCAGAGTTAAAGACCTTCCTCAACATTAAAAGGATTGCATCCTCCTCTCAGATAGAAGAGATAATAAGAAAGGTTGAGTAGCAACTATTTAGAGGCAGAATCGACAGACACTTCGTTGACCTGAGAAGATCACCACTCACAAGGGAGATTTTGATGTGGCCACTCCCTTACAAGTTTAAGATGTCGACCTTGAAATTCTATGATGAAAGTTCTAATTTGATAAACCATCTTAATCACTTTCACACCCCGTTAGGCTTGCAATGCCTAGATGACATGGCCATGTGTCTTTGCTTCCCTCTGGCCCCCACAAAAGAGATGTTTGAATTTGATTTTACTGCTTACAACCAAATAAAACACGAATATTCTAGGAACTGGCTGGCAACTTTTTATCATAGTTCACCTCTAGCCGAAGGGGGAAAAGCAACCCTAGTATCTTGTCCACATCCAACAAGGGCTAAATGAAAGTTTGAATCTCTTCTAGGCCCGATATAACGCTGAAGCCTAAAGGATATCCAAGCAAACCAACGAGACCAAGTTGAACACATTTATGACAACTTTGTAGTTAGGTGACTTTTTCAAACACTTGGACCAACAAAAACTTCAAACCTCCCTAAAAGTAGAGATTGTCGCTTGTGCCATAGCCGTCAAAGAGGCCAATGAAGCAAATAAGCTAGACCGCATAAGCTGCCACCATTAGGGGTCAACGAATGGGAAGAAGAGGAATAGAGACAACGTCAACACTCGAGACCCTAGGAAGCAGTCGAGGATAGAGCCGGGTGTTTGAAGGTAGCTCAAACCCCTATATCTGACTCTTCTGAATGACACCAAGACTAACATCTTCATACAAATCCGAGGCGAGAAATTATTGAAGTGGCCCAAGCAACCCAAGAACCTAGAGGAAGGAGATCAATCTAAGTACTACTTATACCATCAATCTTCGGGTCATAGCATCGAAGATTGCAATAAGCTATAGAAGGAAATCGAAGCCCTCATCCGAAAAGGGTATCTCAATATATTCTTTCAAGACTCGGGATAGGCTTCCGGGAGAGCAGGCAATGAAGAGCTAGGCCAACGATGAAGCAAGACGCCATGAGGCCCATTCCTTATTAGTTGCACACAGAGTTGTAGGCCATGTAGTCGCCATGGCTGTTAGCATAGCGGGGGTTTGACATACCAAGCCCATTGCACATTGCAACTAGGCAAAGGAAGTTTGTCATAATTGTATTGACTACTTCACAAAATATATAGAATTCTCCCCACTAGCACGAATCATCAAGTAGAATGCGACAGAAGTTCGTTTGGCAAAATATCATATGTAGATTTGGGATTTCCGAGGTCATAGTGACCAATAACATAACCTAATTTACTAGCAAACACTTCGCCAAGTATTGCATGAGTTTAGAAATTTGATTGCTTTACACTTCCATTGCCTATAGTGAAAGTCACAAATTGAGACCTACTACACAAGTTAAAGACAAACCTTGAAGATGTAGGGGGCTCCTGGGCAGACTAACTCCCTTTAGTATTGTGATCCTACAGAACCACACACAGAGAACCGATATGAAAGATGCCATTCAATTTATGCTATAGAATTAAAGTGGTCATCTCGAAAAAGATAGGTCTAACCTCCGAGTCAAAAATTTTAACTCACAAAGTAATTTTTGACAACTAAAAGAACATTTGACTTGCTCAAAGAAGCCCGAAACATAGCAAAGCTATGTGCAATATTTTATTAGTAATGAATTATTCGACATTACAATAGAAAGGTGAAAGCATGCTAATTCAAAGCAGGGGACCTAGTTTTGCAAAGAATAGAGGTAATCGATAAAACCGTCAATAGAAGCAAACTATTTTCCTCCTGGGAGGAATCATTCCTCGTCTTAGTGACCCTCTATAACAGGGCATACAAGTTAAGTACCCAAAATGAAAAATTGGTTTCAAGAATATAAAATGCCATCCACCTCAAGAAGTACTATCAGTAGACTACCGTTGAGCATAGGTACACTATGTGCATATCATTTGAGCTGCTTGTATAATGCCAACACGTTTCAATTGATAAAATAGTCTTTTACTTATCTTGTCTCTCATGTCCATCTGAATGCTTGAGTGCTTAGATAAATTCTATGGTATGGACTGCCTCAAAGTTTGGTAAATTTCTTCACCTATGAATCAACCTACAAAAAATACAATTAAAAGCCGCGGTCTAAATCACCAAATGGCCAAGAGAAGGTCGAATCCTAAACATCGATCCTATAAACTAAGCGAGCCAAATGAGGTCAAAGCTATAGCCTGAGGGGCTTGCAAACGAAAGTCAAATCTCCCTAAACGGGCAGCCATAATGAAATTAAACCTTAGGGGACTTTTTAGCATGCGTGCAGCGACGTCCTCCCATAGAAAAGAGTACTATCAGTAGATAATGGTTGGTGAACTAGCACCCAACACATAACCATAGCAACTCCCTCCAATAGGAACAAGTACCATCAATTAAGTGCAAATGATGATCTAAACTCCACCTAAACCCGGTGACTATAGCAACCAAACTTAGTCACCTTAAAGAGGCTCTCCCAAGTGCCACGACCTCCTCTCATGGGAGTGAGCACAACGAGAGAGATATGTCCACCCAAACCTGACAATGATAACAATAATGCTTAACTGGCAAACAGGCTTTCCCAATGTTACGACCTCCTCCCATATGAGCAAGTACAAAAGGACAAAAATGTCTAACCAAACCCGACGATAATAGCAACTATGTTTAACCAAAAAATAGAATCGTTGTTGAGCAAAGCAAATCAACATAAATGAAGAAGTATTAGCAACAATGATTAAAACTGTCTAACTAATTTATTAAAGGATCAGCATATATATGTATAACGAGGAGAGTCCACCCAGTGGTTACAAAATATTACCCATACCCACAACTCGAGCAGACTATAATCCTAAGGCCAGGAGCCCCTCATTAAACGAGGCAAAGACTTTCCTCCTATCTTTGAAAAATCAACCAAGTTAGATTGACATTGAGTTCTAGGATTCCTCGGATCAAAGAATCCAATAGGAAAGTTCGGAGCGGCCAAGGACATGATCCTTCTACAATGACAAATGCCATCCCGGAATCTATCGTCCAGCATGAGACTAACTTCCTCTGGACGAAACAGGGTCCTCAGCTCTCCTTCGAGCACACGTGTTATGGAGATCAATGAGTTGCTGCTCAACTTCCTAAAGCGAGTCTTCGAGTGAGATAACCCAATTCGAGCTCAAGATTTTTTCCTCCGAGAGCTCTTGGGATCTCGCTTCACATTTGACTTTGTAGTATTCACTTTGTAGGATCTTGGGATGCTCAACCAAGGTAAGCAACCCGCTTTTAACTCTGTAGAGTCACAAAAATTGTAGTATTCACTAGGCTCTCCATCTCTTTGAGCATGGCGAGATTGGCATGTAATTGAGATAGGCAGGAGATTTCAATATCTTGCCAATGCAAAGCCTCTGCCATTGTGCGGAGCACCTCCTGCGCATGCCATGTAAGATAGAATGACCGGTCAGGAACAACAATGAAGAGCATGATCACGGAACGAAGAATTCTGTGAAGTGGTATCTTGAGGGGAGACGGACCTTCCTGACGAGACAAACCCTCCTGATGAGATGGGCCCTCCCGATGAGACGAATCGGGAGAGTCCTTAGCTCCAAATCCAGATAGAGGCCCCATCCACGCCAAAGGTAGTACCTTGCGGTAGAGTGCAGCACCCCAAAGTCCAGGGGAGAGGAAATACATCCAAACTCTCCAGTAGCAAAGGAGTCGAAACCTCCTGACATGGCTCCTCTTCAATAGTCATGGCCCTCAAATTATTTCTAGACACTCCATAGGCCACCCGATCATTATTTGCACCTTCCTCAACGAAAGCAACAGAAGGAGTGGAAGACAGATGCATCAGGTGACGAAGTGACTAAGATTGGAACCTCGTACTTGGCTATGGTTGGGACATTGTTTGGTTCACCCAACCCATCGACTGAGAGGTCACCTATTCAGCAACAAACTCAACAGGGGCTTGCCCCCATTGTTAGTTTTGGACATTTCCTTAAGAATTGAATCAATTGATAAAAAATGAGCAAAGCCTGGCCTCTGCAATGACCCATTAAACTCTCTTTCAATCATATCTTAATGGACCTCCTCAATGACATGGTTGATATTGATCAACGAAGAAGATGGAATGACTGTCCTGCCAGTGGCCCTCTTGAGAGAATCCCTGATGTCCAGATCTCCCTACTTCCTCTTAAGCTAGCGAAACGACAAGGCAGTGATGTCGTCCCCTCCCACCAAGACCTCCCATTGAACTTTGTTGAATGCCCTTTGGGTGAGTCAATGACCTATGCGGCGCTAAATAGCAGCATTCTCCTCCACAAGCCTTGTTAGAGGCCAAGCCATTTGATGCTCACTCTCGAGGACATCTCTGGAGAACACGCTATTGATTGTACCCCAATTATTTAAAAGGACCGGTTGGAGGGAACTTCCACGTAAAAGAAGTGGTCCTTATAGCCCTTCAGTGAGTCAAGATTACCCCCACTTATCTTGAAATTATTGCGAGGGTAGGAGAAATCCAGTCCGCATCTCGATTAAACTAGAAGATTACCTTCACGGCCCAAACATTCAAGAGAAGTTCCTTTCAACAAAATAAGATACACATAGAAACAAGGTACCGAAGAGCATTCGGATGGAGGCAAGCTATGGGGATCTCTAAAGCCTCCAGAATCTCATATAACTCATTTTCAAATGGAATACGAGGACCAGCACATCCAGCATCCCATCATGTATATACCAAGAGTTACAAATTCAAACCTCCTGACATGGGAGGCTACCAATTGGTATGACGATTCATAGGTCAACCCAAAAGCTTAGCTTGTAAGGAAAAGAAGAGCCTAGGTAACAACTGCCTAACAAAAGCTCCTCCAAGCCCATGGTCCAAAATGCGTGGTCATGGGCCCAGATGGCTTAGCCCAAAATGACCCAGCCATATATAGACAATTAGGGCTAGTCAGTAGCCCAGCTCAACAACGCCAACTCAGTAGATGAATCCAAACAACCACTATTACCATGAGGTCCCCTCACAAGTGTAGAAGTAGGGATGCAAGTGATAGCCGTCAATCTGTCAACCTAAGGTTTACAATGGTGTAGAAGGCCAATGGTGGAAACACGATGGTAGCTCCCTCAAAATCATAGGAATGTAATGCCTACCTCCCACAACCACAGAGCTACTATATTGGCCACTCACAATAATAGAGCTGTGACACCTAGAAGTGGCTAAATCGACACCAATTCTATAAATGCCCCTCTCCTCCACAGGAGAAGGGAGCTTCTCTTGAATGCTTCTAGAGGGCCAAATGCTAATCCTCCTCTTCAAGGAACATCCTCTTGGGATTAACACCTCTTGGTTGACCGGAACGCTCAGGCAAGCAAGAAAGCTACTCCCCAATGAGTGCACGTCTCTCTTTTTGTACGCCACTCCTTTTGCAAGTGCATCCAGAAAGTCACCCCATTTGCAAATGCATCATCTTAAAGCCTCTCATTTCTACAAGTGCACTAAACTGAGCCCAATCCTCCACCTACACTCAATCCTTACACATCTGTGTATCTACGCATATTTTTCCTCTTGTCTTTCTATACCCATTGAAAAGATTATTTATTTGAGCATCAAATGATATACCGGGAAGCGAGTCAAGCCATCATTTAACTTCTTATTTGTTAGTTATGGTGTATATGATTTAGGATCGAAATAACAAATATCGAATCTACTTTTAATCGGACATCCAAATTCGATAGCTTTCTAATTTGTTCAACAATTCAAATCCAGGAATGCATCAATATTTATAAATTAAATGGCGATAGATGTTAGGTATTTGATGAAAAATTTAATAGTTATAAATTTATATATTTAAAAATTAAAAATATTTAAATATTATTTTTTCAAACTATTTTTATAATATAAATATTTTAATATTTAACAAATACAAAAATAACTAATTATATATATTTAATTTCTTCATATATAAAATATGAAATTTTAAATTATCTCAATCTAAAAGGCCACTGTATATAATAAACCCACAATAATAAAAACTCTTTCTAAGTACCTCTTGATGAGTTGAGGGTGGCTTTATCTGTCATTGAGATAAAGAGACTCATTTTTTTAATCTTAAATATATTTTTATCAATAAATAATTATAATTTAATTATTTTAAATAATTAATTTTAACTAATTTTTAATTTTTTATATAAAAAAATAAATCAGCCACAATCATCTATTTTAGAATATACAACCAAGATAAAAAAATTATTTTTATAAAAGATAAAACTTTCTCAAATTCTCTGCAAGCTCATTAAAGTTATAGATAAATGATTGGACTATCACAAATATTAATGTTATAACCTAGTTAGGACTAACAAATTCGTACCTAGGGAGCTACTTCGCGGGCATGTGGTACAATAGCTGTGCTGCATGCCTACTTCTTAATCTAACCGGCAGGGTTCTCCCTCACTTTTTTTTTTTTTTTTTTTTCCTTTTTATCTTTTTATCTTTTCCCCTTTTTTTAATTTATTTTTTAAATTTTGTTTTATATTATATTTTTTATTTTTAAATTTTTTATAAAGTAAAAGAACATCAAAAAATAGTTTTTTATAGTTATTTTAGATCCTGTTAATATAATAATATTATAACAATATATGACTATAAATTATTATTTTATATATTTATAAAATATATTCTTCCTTATATAATAATATTTTAACAATATATGACTATAAATTATTATTTTATTAATTTATAAAATATAACCTTACTTGTACAATAATATTTTAAATATATAATTTGAAAATGATTATTTCATAAATTTATAAAATATAAATATAAATATTTAACAAATAATAATATTTTGATCCAATTTATAAATAAATTTATTTATATATTTAATTTTTATATGAGTTTATATTTTATAAGAATAAGTAAAACTTATATAGATGATAAACATAAAAAAAGGAAAAAAATAAATTAATTAAAATAGAAAAAGAAAGAAAAAAGCTAAAAAAAAGGGGGGGGGGGGGAGCCCATTGGATTTAATCCAATGGGCTGTGCCGCGGCACAGCGCCCCTCAACCCAACAAGGACAAAAAAATTGAACACCGCCGTCATCGGTGCTGCAACGGCATTCGGTCTGTATAAATATATCATGCGCGGCGACGCTTCCCCCATGCAAATTTCAGCCCCATCATCAGCAATGGAGCTTCAGCCTGCTTCACTCCCCACCGTCCTAATCCTGGCCGCCGCCTTCTTCCTTTCTGTGCTGCTCGGAGTTTTGAGGGGCGGCGGCAAGAAGCGAAGTCTGTTACCCCCCGGACCTCCTAAACTCCCTTTCATCGGAAACCTACACCAACTCGCAGGGCCCAAGCTTCCGTACTGCGTCTTCGACGAAATGGCGAAGAAGTACGGGCCAGTGATCCACCTCCAGCTGGGGGAGATCTCGACGGTGGTCGTCAATTCCGCCGATAGCGCGAGGATAGTGATGAAGACGCAGGACAACGTCTTCGCCAGCCGGCCGGATCTCATCTGCCCGAGGATCGTGACCTACGATAACACGGACGTCGCTTGGGCGCCGTATGGGAAGTATTGGCGCCAGGTGAAGAAAATTCTGACGACGGAGCTTTTGACGGCGAAGCGAGTCCAGTCATTCCGGTCGGTCAGGGAGCACGAGGTGTCCGAGATGGTTAAATCCATAGCACGCAGCGCAAGGGCCGGCGAGAAGGTCAACATCAGCGGGAGCCTCTCATGTCTGATGATGGGCGTCGCTGCTAGGTCGGCGTTCGGAAAGAAAAGCAAGGACGAAGAAGAATTCGCGGCGTTTGTCCGGCGAGCTGTACCGCTGCTCGCCGGATTTTCCGTCGCCGACTTGTTCCCTTCCAACAAACTGTTCGGTCGCATCAGCGGAGTATCACAGCAAGTCCAGAAGCTGGTTCAGATGTCTGACAAGATAATGGAGAACATAATCAACGACCACAAGTCAAAGAAGCAGATCAATCAAACCCAGGATTTCGTCGATATTCTTTTGAAGCTTCAATCAGAGTATTCCTTAACCATGGAAAACATCAAAGCCATTATCTTGGTAGGTATTCTTTCCTTCTTCCTTTTACCTCCTCTTCTTCCGCATAGTTCTTTCTGATTCAGTAAGACTAATCGAGTCACGGGGTTTTGGAATCGCCTTATAATGTAAGTGCTACCTTCTAAAAAAATACAGATCATCTTTTTAATAAATTTGAATCATTTATTTATAAATAAATAATTATAATCATGCCGTTGGCATGGGAACTTTATGGAAAACGTTTGTGTGTGTAGGGACGCCTACCACCGACTCCGCTAATTCAGCGTGTCAAGGACGCTGTCACCAACTCTACCGATCCGGCGTGTTAGGTGCCGTTAGACCCATCATGATAGCGCATGCTCTGAGCACCGTGATTTCTTACGGAGGTGGCGTGTTACAGAGACCGCGTGCTATTATTGGACCCTCTTTTCCCTTGACTGAGGGCCCCGTGAGGCGAAGATTGTCAAAAGCCTTGGGTCTTTGGCGGGTCATCGGGCTTATTGAGTTAGGCTATCGAACATTTTGCTTGCTAAAGATCCTCGGGATTTCGTTGATGACGTCAGCCCCTCGTAGTGTCCTCGTGCCTCTTTGGTCAAATTGATCTCTCGGACCATTGTCACCATTTGGGCTTCTTGGGATGCTATCACAGGTCCTCGGGCTTCTAGGGCTAATTTAACCTCTTGGGCTAAGTTAAGCTTTTGGGCCTCTTGGGCCAAATTGTCCTCATAATCCCCTCGGTCCATGGTTGTCCTTTGGGCCTTCTTTTCTGGGCCTTGGGTGCCGGGACCCATCAGGGTCCAATTTTCATCCCTAATAGCCTGGGTCTTGTGAAAGACAACTAAAAAATAAAAGATCAGAAGATTGGTAAGACTCACTTTTTGATTTATTATTTGACGTTTAAATTAGAAATCTTTCCAAGAAAATTGAAAAATGTAAAGTGGATGCATAGTGCAATGATAGTCCATTCAATAGAAAGGTGCCGGTTCTAAGAAGATTCTACTTGCTAGATTGAATGACCCGATAGGTAGGCTCGATGTCTATCCGACCAGCCTGTGCCCGATCCCGTGTCCAAAATGAGCTACCATGAGTCCGGATCGCCAAAAGAGCAAGCCACTAACGGCCCACGCGATCCGTCCAAAGGGCATCTAACAACAAGAGGGCAACATTAAGTCTAATGGCACACTACATGCAACAAAGATCAAAATAGCTTAGCATGTTTCATTACAGGTTCAAAATATACAACCGAAGGCAACTATCGACCTCAAAATATAAGAAGGCAAAAAGAAGATTGAATGTATGCCTACGGCATCACAACCCTACGGTTAGCGGCCCCCCAGAGGGCACGGTGTAGGTGTCCTGTCCTCTCAAATGGTGTAGCCGATCAAGTTTTAGTGGCAAGAGGCTCTAGTATTCTTCAAATTCAAGAATCTCACGAGGAAGTTAGGAGCCACTAGGAGACTACCCATCTACAAAACAAATGCCCTCTTGAAATGGGCATGGGGGCACATCACCTCCCGAAAACTCGAATGCTTGCAAAGCCAAAGGGTGCCAAACAATTGTGGTCTCCATGCTTAAATAGATAGTGTCCCAGGTGAAAATGGCATCATTTGAAAGCATCAAAAATTGTGCCGTTCAAAACTGCAGGACACACAGTGCCATTGTGATGTGCAGCAACAAGTCTTTTTTGCCAATGTCATAATGACCTGGGCTAAAGCGCCTACCGCTGCCATCAATGCATGATGACATCTCGATGGATGCGACATTGATGCTTTGACACAACATTTTACAAAGCAGAAAGGGATCGTGTGTCGCCCAGGTAGGCTCGAGGCTGACTCGCCCGATTGATCTCTTAGTGAAGCACTTGGGACGGTCAGCCCAGAAGTGGGTTGTTGAAGATCGAGCCACTTGTCGCCTATTCCGCCAAACCGTCAGATAGAAGGCAACAAATGATGGCATGCAAACGCTTCAACCATTTACATCATGCAAAGGGCATTAAAGTTGGAGGACACGAGGATCAAGAAAAATATTTAGTAGTTTCATTCCTAATTTCTTTTATAAAGTATAATGTTTATATCAACAAATATACACAGTAAGAAAAGGAAAGCGAAATACATGGAATGACTCGACAGCGTTTGCCTGAAAATTGGCTTGGGAAAGACAAGTTCTAGGAAGACAACTACTTCCAACAGACTATCTTCCCACAGCCTGCCCTGACTAAAGACCGTGCACACAAAGGATGAATGGAAAGCTATTCCCTTGCAAAGCATAGGGTGAGACGCCGCCACCCTCGCATAGGAGGCTTTCCATTTGGCAATCCTCCATCGAGACCGGCTATAGCTGTTGAAACCAAATCAACCCCAATGCAACAACAACGGTCCAGTCTCGAGCGAACTCTGAATGTAGCCCCACCAGCAAGACTCAATAAATGACCCCTAGAAGGAAGGACTAAAGGTTGGGGCATTCCCCGAGGTCAAAGTAGACACCCAACGGGATGTCAACCCTTCAAGGTTCCTCAAGAGGGGGACAATCGAGCACGAACAGGAGGAGGAAGATGACGTTGGTCTTATAGACTGATCGCCCGCATGACGACATTAAGACAATCCAGAGAGGAACATTTGGGCAGTCTGCAAGCATATTCTTAGATATTGGAACATACTTCAAATGCTTTTTTAAATCTCACAATGCTCCATCCGATCCCAATGGGAGACAGAAAGGGGCCCATGCTAGCTCTGCACTCTCACACCACTCGGCTAATGTGAAGGGAAACAATGAAGTAAAGCACAAGGAGCCCCTCAATTTATAGTCAAGAGAGGAGCCCCACCGGCCATCAAGACAAGAGGTTGTGTGTGCTAGCGCCATCCACAAGGACACGACATAAAGTCTACAACGATTAAGAATGCACCCAAATCTTTCCCAATAGAGCAACGAATCTTTGGGCACATGCATGGAAAGCTCCGAGACAACTTAGAGAGGAATGCGCACGTGCCAGCCGTTGCAGGAGATGTCCCATCATCTGACATATTAGCAACCGGCGAAACCCAGTTTCTAACATGTAGGGCTAGTAATAGGTCCAGGAACCCTATGGGTTAGCCCAACATTAGGCCCAACCGTTAGGCATGTCGGGAAGACTGAGGCTCAACAAACTTCTGCAAGGCACTCAACCCAACAATGACTGCGGCAGACCCATACAACGCCCAATACAGTGCAGGCTAGCAGGGACAAGTACCGGCCATGTCCAACAAGTAGCTCCCTGTGGCTCGACTAATCATAGTATAGAAACCCTCCAACCTAGCAGTGACAGTCTGGCCAACGCATAGAGCGTCGACATTGCAGGCACCTACCATTCGAGGGAAAGGCCAACAACGACCCAACCAATCACCTACCAGAACAGTCTAACAAATGTCAACAAAGACCCTCCACGATCATACCATTGCCGCAAGATAATAACTAACATGACGGCCTTGACCATCATCAAAACAGGCCGGCAAATCTTTGCAAGACACCTGTCTCAAATTTTGGCACCAAGGCTACATCGACAATAGCATTATAAATGCCTTTCCCCATCATTGGAGAAAGGGTCCCCAACCTTCTACACACAAAGAGAGATGGTGAATCCTTACCTTTAAGCATTCGGGAGAACCAAAGCTCTCTTTCCCTCTCAGAGCGATTATTCTCTCAAGCCGCTTCCTATCCAACACACCATCGAAACCTAATCCTCTACCATTCTATCTCAAGTCACTCACAGCCGAGTATACCACCCAAAGACGCTTCCAATGAGCGCATATCTCCAAGCCCCTCACTGTTGAGCGCAACTGCCTCAGCCAATCCCTCCGCTTCTCACTCTCCCCATTTTCCATGCATCATCACACTCTGTATCCACTTTATATTTTTTTATTCTTTTAGAAAAAATTCTGACTTGAGTATCGAAAGATAAATAGAGGAGTGAGTCCCGCAAATTATCTGAACTCTTATTTTCTAATTGTGTTGCGCAAGACCTAGGTTATCAGGGATGGAGACTGGACTTGCCTCAATTTGACTTGACATAGAAGATCAAATAGTTTCCTAATTCATACAACAGTTTGAATTTAAAGACGTATCAAATTTTAATTCAATTATTTTTTAAAAAATTCATATAAAGAGCATTTGATAAGCAAAATTTTAACCAGCTATGAGTGAACTTTTGTTGAAACTCAAACCGCATATTTGAATTACGAGAAAATAATCAACAATTCATAACAAATACACAATAATTATCAATAATAAAATAAGTCGTAATTTTTACGTGAAAAATCCTATTAAGAATGAGATGAAAAAATTATAGGATATTACGTCTGAAATATTTTCACTATATAATTAGTTTGATTATACAAATCCCACAATATAAAGATTAGACACATTATAACAAATAAACTCAAATAATATAGAACACAATACGAAAGAATTGAAATAAAACTGATAGAATGTTCTTCTCAATTTTAAGAATACCATATCCATGGTCATTGGAGATTGGAATGCAATTCGAGACTCAACTAAATACTCAAATTTTTTTTCTTCTCCCCTTTCTCTCTCATTCTCTTCTTTTTCTCTCAAAAGCAACACTCTCTAAGAATCAAAATTGCAAGTGGTTAATCCTAAAAATGTATCGGCACATTTTTATATTGGGAGTTACAATTGAGCACCCATCAAGAATGCATCGAGCGCGGCTGCCATGGCAAGCAGCACCTTGGAAGTCCTTCAGCGCACCCCTTCTAGAATTGGCATATTTCCGGCGCTCCTCCTCTGGAATTAATACTTCAAGCCTTGGTTGCGCGTGCTTCATAATAGATTGACATGTCAAATGAATATGGACCTATACAAAAATAAACTATAACCTAATAATTTTAAGCATATACCTATAAAGCTTTTAACGAATTTTTATAATTGTGTCAAAAAAACTAACAAAACGAAGAACTGAGTACGTCATATAAAAGATCCAAGAATCTCTTCACAATCTCACGTGCCTTTTCATTCAATTATATAAAAACAGCCAATTTAAGGACTTAAACTAATGATTACATGTACTTAATAAGGATCTAATACCACACCAAGGAACCCCAAAATTTAATCTCTCTAATTAAAGTAAAAAAAGGGGCATATCAGCTAATATCTTCTGTGATTATTTACTTATTATTGAATATATATATGAATGTAAACGCAGGATGCTTTCTTTGCCGGAAGCCAGACGTCATCTGCAACAACAGAATGGACGATGTCAGAATTGATCAGACATCCACACGTAATGGAGAAGGCACAAGCGGAGGTGAGAAAAGTGTACGAGGGAAGAGGAGCAGTTGATGAATCAAAGCTCGATGAGCTCAAATACTTGAAGTTGGTTATCAGAGAGTCTCTGAGGCTACACCCACCATCTCCTATGCTACTCCCAAGAGAATCCATCGAAAAGGGGCAGATCTACGGCTACGAAATACCTCCCAAAACAAGGATCCTCGTCAATGCATGGGCGATCCAGAGAGATCCTGATCTGTGGCCGGAACCAGAGAAGTTCATCCCGGAGAGGTTTGATGATCGCTCGATTGACATGAAGGGAAATGATTTCGTCTACCTCCCGTTCGGTACTGGAAGAAGGATGTGCCCCGGCGTAGAGTTTGGCCTGGCAAATGTTGAGCTGCCGATAGCCAATTTGCTCTTCCATTTTGATTGGAGTCTTCCTGGTGGCATCGACCACAGAGATGTTGACATGGCTGAAGTTCTTGGCTCAGTGGTCAAGAGGAAAAATGGACTCACTCTTGTCCCCACCACTCATCCTTGTTCATCTTTCAAGTGATTCCATCCAATAAGTAAATGAATAAATGAAGAAATTAAAAAAGAAAAACGTTTTGTGTTTGACTGTGATCTATGATCTTCCATTACATGGATAGGTAAGATCGTATTTTAAGCATTTTGATGTAATGGGTCTTTTCCTATTATGTGATATTAATATTCAATGGCTTGTTAATGAGTTATAATATAGATTCAATGTGTTATAATGTTAATAGCTAGACTATACGTGTACCCAAATTCATATTGTAGCATAAATTGGATGATAAAATCACTTTGGATAAATTTGGATGAAATTGGATGATAAAATCACCCAACCCCATGAATTAATTTAAAAGGAATGCAGATAAATAGATGAATAATTCGCATGTTGATGTTGTTCTATGTACATATTTTGCAACGACAGTTTCAGTTGTAAGCTATGTCAATAGAAAATAGATATTAGTGTTTGTTTAATGCATATGTGATATTTAATTAATAATCACGACTCTTAATCTTTTATTAAATAAGGAGAATGATTTCAGCAGAAAACAGACTTCATGCTGCACCTCATCTTCAAAGTGTAATCTTTTCAAAGTAATCTTCCAATCAAATATTCTTTTTAATTTTTTTAAACTTTTTTTTAATATAAAATATTTAGACTATTAAATTTATGTCAAGAGCCTCATTCTACTTTTCAAAACCTTGGAATTTCAGCAGAAGATGTGCAGCAGGAAATGAAAAAGCAAGGGATCCTACAACGATTAGGAGATGGGAGACAAGTCAAGGAGAGAGTCTCACCATTTTTACTTTCCCACGTCTCTTACATGTCAAAAGAATTGAAAGACCCATCACCTAATCACAAAATAAATAATAGATTAATAGCACAGGTTGAAACAAGTCAAATCAAATCGCATTACTCTCCTCGCATGGGAAAAGGAGATGTGTATTTTTAAATGCCTTAACTATTGGCTATTTAAACAACCCTCTAATTTCTTTTAATTCTTTCATATGTAACTTTTTTCAGCTTATATGTATTTCAATTGAAACAAAATCATAGAGCACCAATAGATTACTAAAAAAAATGTAACAATCATGCATCTTCATAACAAAATTATATACATTTGTGACATAAAAAAGAACACCTTGTGCAACATATTTTTGTTTTTGTTATTGCTTGTAGGGGCTTACCATCTGAAGGGCAACACAAACATCATGTTTTGGAATCAATTCAAGCCTGAGATCAGTGTTTGAGTTGATGTTTGAACTACGACTTCACATTTGAGAAGAAGTTTGAATGTTTGCGTGCAAGTATAATTGCAATATTAATTTTTATATTAGTTTAGGAAATCCAATTGCAAACCCTTAAAGCACTTCTTGAAGAGAGGAAAAGATAGAAGAAAGAAGTATAATACCCAGCTTTCATTTGATTTGTTTTGATAATATATGTTATTTTAAATATATTAGTTGTATCAAAATTAATTGTATATTATGAAATTTTACAGAGATTGGGAGCATCGGGTTGGCGCCTGATGTGTACCCAAGTAGCACTTGAGCGCTCTTTATTGCAAGCCAGCACCCAAGAGTCGCTCAAGGCTGCGCTTGAGTGCAAAGTCATCTATATAAGCAATGCGCTTGGCATCGTTTGCCATTTCATGTGAGAGAAAAAAGAGAGGAGAGAGAGGAGATAAAGAAGTGGAGAGAGGAAGAAGAAAAGTAATAGTTTAAAATATTTTTTTGTCAGATCTACTTGGTAAGAGGTTAAGGTAAGTATCGTTATACCCTATCTTTGATTTGTTTTCGTATCAGATAAGTTTTACTTATATTTTAAAAGTTTAATATATATGTATTCTCATTGTATTTATCTTTTTTATTTTTTTCGTACATACATATTATTTTTATCAATTATTTGGGAGTTTTGTTTGGGATTTATGAGTATTTGAAGATTTTATATATTTTATGGAATAATGAGTAAACACTTGAGACTGTATATTAATATATTAGTATATTTGTATAGAAAAAATTATCAAACCTGTATGGACCATACATTGGTACACATGTATACTACCTAGGGATTAAGATCTCTAACTTTATGATACAATTCGATATGTGATATGTGACCCAGTCACGATGGGGAGAGCTTTGTTCAAGATGAAAAAGCTTTGAGACTCCCTTTTTTGCTGACATAAAAAGGTTTTATTTATTGATTACTCATCTCGTTTATATTTTAATGAGAATCATTGTAAGTGAATTGAACAAAAATTAACACATTTGGATATCCTAATATATACACTAAATTTGAGGATTGTACCTAATACCATGAGTGACAAATATAGTGACCACGTTTCTTATTTATGAAAGATAGAGTACATAGACAGCATAGCTTACGGGTCTAAATAACAAATGATCTGATTTAAGATTATCAAAAATATATATAACCCTTTTTCAAGGCAATCTTTTAGTCTTTGGTTATCAAATTTAATATATACTTTGTATTTCTACATTTGTTTGTATTTGAACTTTATTTTGAGATTAGTAACTTTACCCATAAATAGGATTTGATCAGTCTCAGATATTGGATATATGATTTCATTTCGAATATATTTCATTTTATGTGATTTTGTTCCAGATTATATTTTGTTCATATGTTATTTGGATCCAAACTTTGTTACACTTAGTATACGTTTCATATTGATTATGATATCATTTTGATTATATTTTTTGTTTCAAATCAAGTTTTGTTCAGTATTCGTATTGGTGGGACTATGTTTCGTTTAGTTCATGATTTGTATACGAGACTACTCTCATAAACTTCAATATCGGACTTTCGGATTGGTATCTTTTATGTATTTCAAATGTATTTATGTGCCCTCCCCCTAATTTCAAACATTATTATTTATTATATGATATAAATACTTACTAGATTTTAAACTCATATTTTTACTTTTTATCCTTTCATATTAGTAAATTTGGATACATTATAGGAATTTAGATATGATCTGATTGCTACTCATCCTTATTGGTGAGTTTAGTTTGTTTTTGGATTGGATTTGTATCGGATGTATTTTGGATATTTGGAATTGGCTTGTTGTGGGGCCTTTGGTTTGTATGGGATTCATTGAGTGTGTATATTGGATTATTTTGTGGTTGGTCTATCCTCCTTCGCGACATTTTGTAGCAGGTCTTTTTTTATATTATCCGAATAGTTATCCGATGAGATCTTGTATGGATTATTATTTTTATGATTACCATTTTGGGTCTTGTGGTTCATTTATTTGTCACTCCTCGGTTTGGGATTGTAGATTATTGTGATATTATTTTAGAATTTTAACTTTTATAAATTATTATTATTTAGACTTACTTTAGTTAGGGTTCATAATAATGAATGGTATTAGAGAAGAGTTGTAAGGAGAAGTGTTTTGAGTCAATCATTGAAAAGATAATTAATTAGATATTTTGTATGATAGTTTATTTCTATGGCGGATAATAGAATTTTTGGTTGTGGATGATTGGGCCCTAACCTGGAGAATGATTATTTGGGCCACATGAGTGGCATTATGGGTCGTATGATCTAACGATTGGACAAAGATTTAGCTACTATGAGGAGGATGGCTGACCAGGGACAAGGTAGAACACCCTTTGACCGATTCAATAGTGAGTCTATTTCAGAGTTTTTTGGAGAAATTGATCTAATAAAGGCTAAAAATTGAATTTAGAGAATAGAGAAGGTGTTTGAGGTGATTGATTACCTAGAAGAAGATAAAGTCAAAGTTGTCTCTTATAAGTTGGAGGATGAGGCAAGCCGTGTGACGGACCGGATTATTCTCCATCGAATAACCTCCGTCAATGGCAACACAGGCCCATAAGGACTTCTACGGACCCTTTATGCGAAAACCGAAATACAACCTGTTTAAATAAGTCTTGCACAAGCACACATCTATCAAAAGGCTTAACACCAAGCCTACAACACACCATACAGGATCACACATCTGCCATATCATCCATGGCTCCAATACAGTGCCCCTAACTACTATACTGGGTCTAGAGATACCATCTAAAAGAAACAAAACTCAAAATATCAATACAGACACAGAAGCATACTATAACATCAAACTCTACGGAAGCATAACGAAACCACAAAAAATAACAACAATAAGCCACAACCATCCAGTGGCTATTTATAATCCGAACAACGCTATGGATCTTTCAGGTGTTTGCTCTATCTATCCTATTACCAACTAAGTGTTTCATCACGAAAGTAACAATTGCAAGAGTGAGCTAACAGAAGACATAATCACATCTCCAAGACATGTACAAGAAATAAAACGGGAGTGAATCACTTTTAATCAAGAAATGGAGGATGAACATCTGGAATCACTTGATTCCTACGGTTCTCACGATTACACTAGTTGGTCACCATTCAATTCATTTGATCCTTTGGATTACATCTAGGATCATTAATCGAATCACCGATTTTCAAAATGAATCAGGGTTCACGCGGTTCTTGCGGTTCATCAATTGGATTTTATTCATTTTTGTTATTACATCATCTTTGCGGACCCGGGATAGTAGACCGTATTTATGCAAGATGTATTCGCTACACATTCTAAAGCCACGGCTACTACTTTGATCGGTAGCACATCCATCCATACAACAATCATCACAGAAACATCTCAAGAGGATGAGTTTAGTTGGGTCCGGGCAATCCTCGTTCTTCCACGGTAGTTTTCTAGCGTACCACAAGATCACCCACTCCCAAGATTGTATTCCTCGGGTTCACACCGCGATGGACATGATACAAAGAATACTACCCATACGACTCGGGGTCCTAGTTTCTTAGGTTCAACACTTGATTTGCCCACAATCATATCTCGGAAAACCTCATTCCCATCACAATCATCTCCAACCGGAGATTACATCATCAAACACATCTCCATCCAGGATCATATCAAAGAGCTCCCTTCCATTCACGAATTCTCAATATCCAATGGGACTCAATTCCTTATTCACAATCGGTGGGACTCAATTCCCTTAATCCATAACAAATCATTCCAAGTTCAAAAGTTAGATTTCATACCTCAGGTCACCCCATCATTCCCTGCCTCCAACACACGGATTTACATTCGGGCTTACATTTACGTTTAATCGGTTAAATGTTACTTTCAAAACGATTTGAAAGCATATCACTTTACATTTCTCATTTTGTTTTGGGGTGATCATGATCGGCTCTCATTTTGAACACCGGACGAGAAATCGAACGTATTTTGAGATGAGAGATTTCACATTTGGATTTAACTTATCACGAGGGTGGAAGTATGCAATTTCCCATTCATTTTTGGATTATCCATAACGTTATTAAGGCTTCCTGGCCAGAATCCAAATCTTACATTCGACATTCAAGGGACACGTTCATATTCTAGGGTCCTTCGATCATTTTAAAGGTGAAAATCATCACCTCCGGTCTTGGGTGAAATGAAGTCTTAGAGGGTTCCTTGCGAACGAAATGCCGGACCCACGGTCGACATATATGCATCATAGGGATGTGGGGATTCATATTTTGAGGTCAATTTCATGATACACTAAAGAAAATGAGAAATCCCCAAAATCCCGTGGGTTAGGTTTTGAAACCCACCCGGGAAGAACCATGTTGGGAAACAACTACATATTCTTGGACCTCAAGGCATGGGTTTCATGATTCCCAAAATGGAAGAGAACTAGGTATGTGAACACTTGCCTTGACTTCACATTTATGGCTCTAGATGACTCCGGGCCTCGTCTCCCTTCTTCTCTCTCTAAAACCGCACTTAAAACCCTCGGTGAAAAATGGGGAGAAAGACGCACGGCGCGTATTTATATTATGCGCAGGCATCGGCGGGATAGGTGGATGATGGTTCTAGGTAGAGCTTTTGGCACGGTCCGAGCAAGCCAGCAAGCTACGCCGCGTTTTTTCGTTGACGGGACCTATTTTGACCATTCTAACCCAATCTTTCACATCCTAGGGCCTTGTCCTTTGGTTATATAACCTTAATAAGCCATGATTATCATGGTATTTTCAATGTTACGTAATTTGCATCCAATTTCATTTTGGCTTTTTGAGTTGTTCATCCGATTCCTCTCATACCTTTTGAGCATGGTACACCCATATTAACTTAATTGCCTTCTAATTATTATTTTCTTAACTCGGAACCTCACAAGCCGCTGGTGGGCTACTTAGCACCATATTTTGGAACTGAAAAACGAAGAGATTTCATGGGATGTTTTCATGAAGGCCTTTATGGATATGTTCTTTTCATCCAGCGTCCGAGAAATTAAAGAGGATGAGTTTAGTTGGCTAAAATAAGGTAACAAGATTGTGGTAGAGTAAGATACAAAATTTACGGAGTTGTCTTGATTTTTCCTATGTACTTGGAGATGAGGCATGGAGAGCTTAGAAGTTTTACAATGACTACAAGATTCAATTCAAAAGCAATTGGTCCCCCTTCATCTACGGACATACAGTGAAGTACTTGATTGGGATTTATTGATCGAATAGGAGCAGTTGCGGGAGAAATATTTTGAGAAGAGATTGAAGTATCAAGGTCAAAGTTTGAAAACTGGAGAATCCCATTCGAGGTTCAAGGGTCAAGATAAAAGAAAATCAATTGAAATGAAGTCTTCTCCACCGAAACCCCAATTCACGAGATTAGTATGTGAGTTTTGTGGGAAGAGCCAAGTTGGGAGAGTATTTCCGCCAAAATGGAGCTTACTTCAATTGTGGCTAGATGAGTCACTAGGCGAAGGATTGCCCGAGTCTAAGGCATCTGGATAAGAGGATGATGGTTCTAGGTAGAGCTTTTGCTACGACAGCCTGAGATGTTAGGGCGAATCCATCATTGTGGAAGGTAATTTGCATATTTTAAAGTCCTTGGCGCATATTTTAATTTACCCTGGGGCTACACATTCTTTTGTGGCATTTAGATTTATGTATAATTTGTGTGTACCTGCCTAATTTCTAGAATGTGTATTGATGGTGTCTACCCCTATGGATAAATCCTTATTTGCTGATATTGTGTATTCTCGATGTCTGGTCTAAGTCAGTGGATATGAGTTGTTAATGGATCTGATTTTAGTTGACATGTCAAACTTTGATATAATTTTCAGAATGGATTGCTTAACGTATTATCACACTATAGTAGATTTTTTTAACAAGTCTGTTATATTCTACATCCCGAGGTATGACTCCTTCAAATTTCAAAGAAAAGTTGGAAGTGAGCCAATAGTGTTTATTTCAGCTTTGCATGCAAATCATTTGATCGAGGAAGGGTGTTGAGTTTATTTGGCGTATGTGACTATATTTAGAAGTCGTTTTGTAGCCATTGAGGATATTCTAGTATTGTGCAAATTTGAGAATATTTTTCTAGAAGATTTGTCTAGATTTTTCCTAATCAGGAGATTGAGTTTGCTATTATGGTTGTGACGAGATCGGCACTAATTTTGAGGACTCCATATAGGATGGCCCTATTCGAGTTGAAAGAATTGAAACAACAATTGCAAAACTTATTGGAGAAAAGTTTCATTCAGCCAAGTGTTTCACAATTGGGTGCTTTGATACTTTTTGTGAAGTAGGACAATCAATGTGACTATGTGTCGATCATCGAGAATTAAATAAGATCCGATTAAGAATAAGTATCCCCTCCCGATGATGGACAACTTGTTCAATTAGTTGTAAGGAGCACAAGTCTTTTCTAAGATTGATTTGCATTTGGGGTATCACCAATTGAAGATTAAGTTGAAGGATATACCCAAGACAGCCTTTAATACAATGTACAAGCACTATAAATTTTTGGTGATATTTTTTGGGTTTACAAATGCGCCAACATCTTTTATGGACCTTATAAATTAAGTTTTTTAACTATATTTGGATCAATTTGTGGTGATCTTTATTGATGATATTGTAATCTATTCGAAAAGTTTTGAAGAGAATGAGATCTGTTTGAGGATAGCATTACAAACCTTGAAAGAAAGGTAACTATTTCCTAAGCTGAAGAAATGTGAATTTGGATTGAAGGAAGTGCCTTTCTTAGGGCATATTGTTTCAAAAAGTAACGTGTCTGTAAATCCAAAAAAAGTTGAAGCGGTGGTGAATTGTGATAGACAGACTAACGTCATGAAGGTGTAGTTTCTTAGGTCTAACTAGATATTATAGGTAATTTGTTGAGAGTTTTTTGAGGATTATAATGTCTCTAATGTGCTTGACGCAAAAGTGAATGGCCTTTGTTTGGAATGAGGATTGTAAAAAGAGATTCTAGGAATTAAAAAATAGATTGACTTCGATGTCGATTCTATCAATCCTTAATAGATCAGGAGGATTTGTGGTGTATTATGATACTTTTAAAAAATGTTTGAGTTATGTATTGATGTAATGTGGTCGAGTGGTTGCCTATGGGTTAAGGCAATTGAAGGCATATGAAAAAAATTACCCCGCCCATGACTTGAAATTAGCGGTTGTAATATTTACGTTAAAGATTTGAAGGTATTATATGTATGGAGAAAAGTTTGTAATATATTCGAACTATAAGACTACTTATTTTTGTAGAAGAAATTGAACATGCGGTAACGTATGTAAATGAATTTACTCAAAAACTATAATTGTAAAATTTAGTATCAACCTAAGAAAATAAATATGGTTGTCGATGCTCTGAGTTGAAAATCTTAAAGTTTGATGGCCCATTCGATGATTAAGGAATGGATGATGTTAGATGAAATGAAAATTATACTATTTGGTTATACTCCCAAGGGTCAAGGATGATATTATTCTATCATCAAATGCAACAATTTTCCACCTTATATTCCGCCACCAGAAATTTTTCTTCATATCTTGATACATCTTATTCACTCCCAAATGAATTATATACTTCAATCTATGGGCCTCATTCAATATCCCCTCCTTCAATTCCTCAATATTGTGGCATGAATATGAGGCGGAATATGAGGCATGAATAAGATGTAACAAGATGTATCAAGACAATGTGTATAGTGTGTCAACAAGTGAAAGCCGAGTATAAGAAGCCTATAGGATTTTTGCACTCTCTATCAATTTTCAGTTGGAAATGGGAGCATATCACAATGTATTTCATGTTTCTATATTAATGAAGTATGTCTATGATCCCTCACACGTGATCAACTTTAAACTGTTGCAGATTGATGAGAATTTGACTTAGTTGAGGTTTGGGTTTAGATTTTGGACAGAAATGATCAAGTAATGAGAAATAAAACAATTTTACTGATTGAAATGTTGTGGAGGAATCATTCAGTAGAAGAAGCGACATGGAAACGTGAGGACAAAGTCTGGGAGAAATACCCCTACCTATTTGAATTTTGAGATACATAAATTTCAAAAATAAAAATTTTTATAAAGAGGGGGAGAGTTATAATACTCAACTTTTATTTGATTTATTTTGGTAATGCATGTTATTTTTGGTATATTGCACGTGTCGAAATTAATTGTATATTGTGAAATTTTAAAGGAATTCGGAATAGCGGGTTGACGACTGAGTGCCGTTTGCCGCGGGCTAGTACCTACGGCCATGAGATTAGTGTGTTTGGATATACCGTAGAAACTTAAATATAATCTAATCGCCATATGTTTATTTTGGTGAGATTAGTTTAATTTTTAGATTGGATTTGTATCAATTTATTTTGGGTATTGAGATCAACCAATAGTAGGCCCGTGGTTTGTATGAGGATTCATCATGTTGTGTATATCGAATATGTTATGGTTGGTTATCCATCTCTTATGACATTATGTAGTAGGTCATTTGTTTCATTTATTCAAATGGTTATCTAATGAGATCCTGTGTTAGGTGAAATTTTATTGTTGTCATATTGGGATTTATGTGATTCGTTTGTTTGTCATGCCTAAGTTTAGAATCTATTTATTATTATTATGTTATTTTAGAATTTTTTTTTATGAATTATATTTATTTAGACCTATTTTAATTCGAACTCGTGATAATCAAACATACATGAGTATGGAGATAGGCGTGGATCAAATATTAGGCTGATCCTCAAATTCAAAATTTTTCTCAAATATACATTATATGGCTTTTTTTTTAAAAAAAATTGATTTAAAATTATCATAATAATATTATAAACTATTGGTAAAAATGGGACATTACAAGTTTACTCATTTGTATATCCACTTGTACCAATTTAATAAAATTGATATGGAGCTAGGCTACTTAAACCCCCCAAAAAAAAAAAAAAAATGGAGCTAGAGAAATAAAAAAGAGAAAAAGTTTAAATAAAATAAAACTCATACCTATTTTTAATAATTTTTATATAAATAAATATATAAGTAAATATATAAATAATTTTCTTTTTTTTTCTTTCATTCTTTTTTTGATGTTCATTTGCTTCGTTTCTTTTATTAATATTTTATACGTGTCATACGACTTTGCTTATTTAAAAGCTTTTAAATCATTTTACCAACTATCACCCTTTTTGATCCTAAAATATAAAATGATAATGTTAAATCAAATTTAAATTATATAAATTTTCTTTTCCACACTCTCTCTAAACTACCCCTTTCTCTCTCTACTAGTACTCTTAGATTGAGAAAAATCTAACGATTTAAATTTTCAAATAATATAAATAATTATTTTTTTTTTTTGGTAATACCAAAATATAAAAATATAAAATATAATGATTTATATACTTTTTATTTTTTAAAAAAATAAAATTTGTGCCATTGTTTGTTCAATCGAAGGGCCCGACTCTCGAAGGGCAAGGGACACATTGGAGCGTCCCTATCCCGACCATACTCACACCTCTTGTAGATCGCACACACTGCACCACAACGTTGCTTTTTTTTTTTTTTGAACTTACATTTTTTCCTTTATTTTTTTCTCTTCAACGGTCTAAATTTTTTATTTTCTATATCTTTTCCCTTTGAACAATTTGATAATATGCTTGATATGTTGGTTACTCTGTTTTCACCAAAAAAAAAAAAAAAGAAGAAAAATAATTAAGGTAAGGATCAACTGTTGTGGCCCATGTCTTCCGAATAAACCTCTTGTCCAACTGCTTCCATGATAACCATCTGTGGATAATTAATGAAATTATCTACATTGATGGAAAATGTTTAGTTTGGGATCCTAAGTCTGATACTCATATAATATAGTAAAGAATATAAAAGTTTAGAAGATCAAAATCAGTTGATAATTTTGTAAAAATTTGAGCAACATTGCAGTGGTTTCAATGACGGAAGGTTAATTTCGATTCTTAATTTTATTCCGCATTCAGTCTTTATATTGTATGTTTTTAAACGTGAAAGAACAATTTTTTGTCTAACATAATATAGGGAGAAATGTTTTCCAAATTGGGATTGGGGAAGCAATTTTTTGATATAATAATTTATGGGGATTAAAATGAGGAAATTTTGATCTCACATCAAAAAAAGTGCTTAAAGGATTAAGTATGGAGAAGTTTAAACCAATTGGTAATCAATTCAAGTCATGCACCTAACAAATCTTTCTTATGGAAAAAGAAAATGACGACATGAAATGAGTTCTTTATGTTTTAGAGGTGGATAATTTGATATATGTTATGATATGTATGATGTCGGATATTACTTATGTAACTGGAACCATTAGTCGATTTCATTCAAATCTCAAAAAGAAATATTGGCCTGCTGTGAGATTGATTTTTAGATATCTTCACAATCATTCTCATATAGCGCCTAATTTCTGATTATAAATTTTAATATTATCAATTGATTTTAAGTTATTTTAAAAATAATTGTACAATAAAAATTTGATAAAAAATCAAATTTGGGTATTAGATATGGAGCTTAATGTAAGCCTAATGAGCGCTTATGCATATTTTAAGTAAAATGTGCACATCCAATGGGTGCCTCCGGGTTACTTATGCATGTTTTTAAAGTGTATTCCTACAATGCTCGTGTAAAATTTTAGTAGATTGTTCATTCATGAGTCACATTTGATACAATACTTATGTAACGCCTAAGGGTTTGAGTGGCTCTTGATGCACATATAAGCGATACTAGTGAGCCAATTCGTTTATATAAATAGTACATATATTGTTTTCAGCCATTTTTCGTGTGAAAAAGAGAAGAGAAGAAAAAAAGAAAATAAAAGAAGAGAGGGGAAAAGAAAATGTGAATTTTAAAATTTTATTTTATTAAATCAGTCAAATTTAAATGTTAAAAAGTAAAAATTTGTAAACTAAATTTTTGGTCTAGTTTAGATTCATTTGAGTTTTATTTATATTTTATGTTTTGATGTCCATGCATGTTATCTTTGACCTCACTGCTTTGAATATCTATGTATACATGTAGTTTTTGCTAAAAGTTTTGAAAATTTATCTAAATTTTACCAAATATTTGAGTGCTTGGCTCGATTTATATAAATAAGTAAATATTAAAATAGTATACTTATATATACAAGTATTTGTGAAATAAAAATAATGAAATCATGCATTTAGGCCTTACATATATTAGTTCATGTATGTGTTTCGATTCAAACTCTATTTTATTATTTATTTTAATATTTATAATTTTTTATAAGTTGAAAAGTTTTATATTTGTATTTTTCTAGACCAAAAATTTTATAATTTTTATAGAGAAAAAAATTTTAAATATTTGTTATAAAACCCTTAGATTTGGTACTTTTATTAAGACCATAATAAGAAATTAAACAAAATAATATTTTCAAACGTCCTAATATATTTAGATCAACTTAAAAATTGTACTAATCATTTACGAATGGCAAACAAAAATGACAAATTATCCCATCTATAAGAAACAATATATAGACGGCTCACCTACAGATTTAAATAGTAGTGATTTGATTTAAAATTATCGAGAATATATGTAATGATGCGTTCTGGATCCGACTCTAGGACGGATTCGGGTTCAGCTTCTTCATGGACTGGTGCTAAAGTCGGGTTCGGACCCCGTCCTACGTGCCTAGGATCTTATACACCATAATAAAAGACGAGAAATCAGATAAAACTGACGGGACTTACTCCCTAATTTATCCTCCAATACTCAAATCAGTAATCTACTTTCCAAGATAATGAAGGTAAAAACAAAATATGTAAGAATGGATGCTAAGAAGGGAATTTGCGAGAATTGTTCGGAGGGGCACTCATCGTGGAGTGGCTTAAGTCGTAGTGCGCTCATGAAGAGTGACTTTTCTGACCATTGGGTTCGTTGGAAATGAACATTGGGAAGGAGATTAATAATTGGGTGTTTATGAAATGGATTGCTTGTACGAGTTTGAGTATTCAAGAGAGCCCCCCTTTGGAGTGCATCCCCAGGGCTTTTTATAGCCGGCGGGCTTCGCCACCTTCCTTAGGTGGCAAGGCAGACTGCCAGCCATTTAAGGGGATATTTTTCATCTATTATGAGGATGTAGGCGCCATTCAAGGTTGCAACGGTCGAAAAGAAGAATTTCTTCCCCTTGGAGATGTCGTAGCCCATGAATGCTAAAACTTCCGTTGTGATTCATGCGCTGCTTTGAGACCTTCTTTCTGGGATATCCACCAATTTGGGGAATTCCATTATGGAGGAGATTGCCATCCGGAGAGATTACCTGCATTGTACTCAATTAGGACAAATGACCGTTGTGCATGAGAGAGGACTTGTGGGCCGTATCTGGCTTGGGTCACTTCTGGTTTGGGTTGCGTTTGGCCACTTGAGGATTTTCTCCGAGTCAATTGGGGCATTGACCATCCTTTGAGCTATTGAGTCCCAATTCCTTCTGGGTCGGTTGCTGCTTTGGTCTCAACCGCTTTAGCTGCCTCCATCACTATCCCCCATGCCGGTGGCCCGAATCTTTAGCTTTCCGGCATGTTTATGATGGGGCGTGATGGGTTGTGTTGTCTTCTTAGGCTTGACCCAAATTTTTCTTTTTACTATTCTTGGCATGATTCCTTTGTTCCCTGATTTTCTGCAGATTCACCAAGTAGGTGGCTCATTGGCGTTTAGTGTTCCATTTGCTTCCCCGCGTGTTATAAATCGGGAGCTTTTGACGTTTCTTTGTATCATCTTCCTCGTTTAAGAGGCGAAATGGTGTAGGTGCTTAGCATTGCTAGGAAGTTTGTTGCTCTGTCTATCGACTCTAAGCCTAAGCGGTTCGCATTCTCTGGTGTTGTCGTCTCGAGTCATGATGCGTGAACTACTTTAGTCACTCTTTTTCATTCGAGTATTCACTTTGGTCACCCCTTTTCATGTGAGTGGCTGCCGACAAGATTTGAATCCATTTTCAAATCTTGCCCACCTTAAATTCAAATTCAAATCTTGACACTTCCCTCAAGAGCTCAAAGAATTTTCTAGATGGGTAGCTTTCTTATGTGTTACTCTTTTTCTCTCTCCGTCACTATTGTTCTGTTATGTATTGGCCTTTGAAAGTTATGTAACTTGTAAGAAGAAAGTTAATAAGAAAAACTGCAAGCATTTATGCAAATAACTTTTCCGTTTGTCTCCTTATCTTTCGTTGATGTGCACATTTTGTTATTTATGTTGTTGTTACTATTATTATTTTGTACTCCTGAACGACCGAGGAGTTGTGAATCCGGGCCAGGTGGCTCGTCATATTGAACGGCCGCAGATTTGGAGTGGGGACAGACCGGTCAAAAAAGATAGTTGATCAGCTTTATTGACCAAACCGTTTGAATCTGGAGAGAAAGCGAAGCCGAGATAACGGTTGACTGGCTTCGTTGACCAAACCACAATGATCCAGAGCTAGAATAACGGCTAACCTGCTTCATTGACCAAACTCCTGTGATCCGGAGAGTGTGACAAGGCCGGTAAGATAGTTGACTAATTTTGTTGACCGGCTGGAATCTAGTGAATAAAACGGAATGGCCATGATGTACTGTTTGATTCTGCCGCCGGTTGGGCGCTCAATGGGTTGCTAAGCTGCTTGGAAACTAGTTTCTCTGTCGTTTTTTGCCATGTGTCATTGCCAAAGTCTGCCGTAATCCCTACAATAAATGCGATGGGAGAATCGACTTGGTCTCAATTTCTTAGGGAAACGTGTCCAATATGATTGACGTGCTTTTCGAGGCGCTACTTCATTTTGACGGCAAGGAATGTTATAAAATCTAATGGCCAGTTCAAAATTTCTCTTGCTTCTTCTCTTATTTCTCTTCGACTATTGTTCCACCACCCCTTAATCTTATTGCTTCCACGGCACCTACTGTAAATATGACTTACTCTGTTCTTAGTCCCAGCGATATCAATGCCCTATCATGCAGTACAACATCCCGCGTTACATTGTGTTTGTTGTCCCAGGAAACACGATAGGGCCTATTCACCACCGAAGGGATACATTGCTGTTTACAAAGCTCAATTGCACAGTGGGCTTCATCTTCCTGTCCCTAAAGAGCTGCTCCACATCTTCCAAGCCCTGGGTGTCCCCATCATAAGACTTCATGCTAATGCTATACTTTACCTATGCTCACTCTGTATTTTCTTTCACCACCATTCGAGGATGCTGATAGTAGAGATGGTGAGAGTCATCTTCCAGTTCACTCAAAATGGGAACTAGATCTTGCTTACCCCCAAGAAGTTGCGCATCAGCAACATGATCTATAAGTCCGTGAAGAACCTAAAGGATCGGTTCTTCTTTGTGAAGGTTTCTAACGATTGGCCCTTACCCAAGGATTGGGATAATATGCCTCAAGTCCTTACCGGGAGGCCCTTAGCAGCGGAGGTGGAGGCAGTTGGGCCTCTATTGGAGTTGGTCCGAGCACATTTGGATGACCTTAGGAGGGACCACCTTGTGTCCCGCAAGGAAGTCAAGTGAGCCCATTGGGGGCCATGCTCACCGATACAGATGGGCAAGGCTCCTCCCCAACACCTTCCCAACCTAAGGAGAAAGTTGGGGCCCTAGGCCCTCATTATTGGTGATCCTTCTAGCAGCCCTTCCCAACCTAAAAGGAAAGTTGAGGCTCTTGGCATTGGGGATCCTTCCGGTGGCCCTTCCTAGACGTGGGTTGCACCAACCCCGCCTTCTTCCTCTTCCTCCACTACCTCTTATTTTTGCATAGTCGGACAACTGGAGGGTATCGATGAGTAGTCTTGGACTAAGACTCCCCACATTCTTTTGGATTTAGATGATATGAGAGTCGCCGCCAGAGAGCCAGTCTTCAAGCCAACGTCGTCGGGTGTTCCTATGGTGCCGACCGCGCTGGTGGTGAGAGAGCTACCTGGGCCAATGACCAAAGGGCTTGTGGAGCATTTGGTTGGGCCACCGACAAAACAGATCTTCGGAGGGCAAGCGGAGTTGGTTGCGGTAGCACCATCGGAGCCGACGGATGACGGAGAGATCAATTTCTCTGTCGCCTTGTCACCTGTGGTGACAAACATTTTGGACATTGCCTCTATGGAGCTTCTTGTGGAGGAGGGCCGCATTGCTGGGAAAATGGTGGCCACGATGAAGTTAGCCTTGGAGGTTGCCCCACTTAGCCTTCCAGCTGGCCTACCGAAGGACCTTCCTCATCAAAGCCCTAAGGAGTCTGGTCAGATAGGGAAGAAAAGGTGCAAGTTCCTCATGGTATTCCTTTGAAGGAAACTTATTCTTTTCTTTTCTTATTCCGCCAGCGTGGTTTAACTTTTCTTCTCTTGTTTGAACTTGAAGGAACAAAAAATTGTTAGTGCTATGTTGAAGGGCCTGCGCCAAAGGGCTGAAATGATGGACAAGCGGGAGGAGGAAATTCTCTGGCTAAGGGAGCTATTGAGCCAATTGAGTGCTTAGGCCTAACAAGATCGAGAGGAGAATGCTACCCTTAAGTTGGAGCTGTCTGAGCAAAAAGAGTGGTTAGGGAGGCTGGAGGATTGGGCCATCAAAGCTGAGAAGTTGGTGGGTGAACTTCAAATGAAGAATGCCACACTTGAAAACGAGATGATCACCTATCTGCACCCAAAGGAGGTGAGCCAAGCGCTGAAGGGGAGGCTATGGGAAGGAATTTAGCTGTGTGCCACTTGTCATGGCAGTGGTTATTGATTTTCCAGTCGGTGTCCTCAACCCTATGAATCATGGTGCTATGGGGCGCGACAATATAATCGACTTCTCCCAAGGTGGAGGGGAGCATTTTTCATGTCCTCCTAGAAGTCCCTTGTCTTAGCTAGGATATTGTTATATTTTGTATTTTGTTTCTCTTCCCCCGTATTAGTCGTTTGTATAAAAACACTTAATTAATGAAAGGAAATTCATTTCACAAGTATGTTAATTTCTCTACTCATGCATCATTTCGTTTTTTCTGCACTGGCCGGTTGGCTTGACACGCTTAACTTTGGATCCAGGTCTGATGTTGTGTTTGGGTCGTTGTTTGATGATGCCGATCGTGGCTTTATTTTAACCATCACAGACTAGTGGTGCGCCACTCAATGACGCGATTGGACGTCCATCATTATGGAGTTGCAAGCGGGTTCAATCAAGTGAAGATACGTGTCACCTCACACAAAAGCGATGTGACCCTTCGAACTCTGCAGCAACGTCATTTTTGTTGGAGTTTTGCTATTTAAGAGCGGTGTCTCTTGCTATTCGATTCACCACCTACTCCCATAATTCCTTTGCTTCCACCATGGCTGACAAAAATATAATTAACATCTTGTCTTTACTTGATTTTGGATGGGAGGCGCCGTCTTCTCCTTTGCTTGAATCCTCCTCTGAAGAGGGGAGTAGCAACAGGAGGATGCAGATTGAGAATGGCGACGAGGACTCGCCATTGTAGTCACCATCAAGGAATGGAGCCACCCAAGCCTTCCACGACTTGACCCTTAGGGTGTCTCGAGGGCAGCTTCATGCCTTGAGTCTATTAACCCCTCTCGCTAAATAGGTTTGTTGCGTAACCGTACAGATAGACATTAGCATTTTCCCTTCACTGACTCCTTTTTCACTTGTCAGCCTGCGAGGAGGTCTTGCAAGTTGGATGAGTTCTTGTCTTCGTAGGGAGATGAGGTTGCCCACATGATGCATGCTCAGGCCGATCTAGTGGCAGAGGAGATGGAGCACCACGTTAACGTTGCGGTTGGAGATGCGCTATAGAGCCTAGTGTGGGCCAACTACCTCGACCAAGCCCTATCAGAGTCTGATGCCAAATTGCCGAAACTCTCTGATGCACATGATCAGGCCATGGAGAGGATTGCAGCTCTTAAAGGTGAGCTACGAACAAGGCTCCATCCTGAGGAGATATGTCCCGCCCTGGAGGAGCAGTTCCAGGCAGAGATTCACTCTAGCAGGAGGATTGTCTCCTTGGTGGACCCCCATTTTCCTGTTGGCTTTTTGGATTCAAGGAACTCCAACACTTCTCGCCAATCGGAGTTAATCAACTATCCAATCAGCTATAGTCAAGGCCTATTCCACATCCCCCAAGGCAACCTCCATCTTTAGGTAGTCATCAAAATGAGTTGTGGGTTTAGATGATTTATTGTACACACGGGGTCTTTGAATACTCCTAAAAACATGTCCATGTCGTTTTGTGCCGCAAGAGGCATTGTACATTTTTGTGAATATAAAATGGCAACTCATTCTTTATCTCCTTTTGTTTGATAATGCTTTTGTTTCAGATGGAGGTGCCTAGCTCATGATTGTGGGTGATCCACTCACTATTGGAGTGCGCAGTGTTCTATCACGCTTTGCTTTGATTTATTGACCATTGCAAACTGACGGTACTATCTCTTGTGGGAGGAGGTCATCGCACATGTGCCATGAAAGCCCCCTAAGTTTCAAATCCAACCGTAAATGGGCTGCTTGGTGTAGACCAATGTTTAATTCGACCGCTAATGGGCCGCTTAGTATGGGATTAAAGTTTAGATCGACCACTTAAGGTTTAATTTGACCGCTAATGAACCACTCGGTATAGGACCGAGGTTTAGTCCGACTGCTTATAGGCCGCTTAGTATGGAATCAAAGTTTAATCCAACCCCTTACTAGCCGATTGGTATGGGATAAAGGTTTCATCTAACCGTTTACGGGCTGCTTGATATGGGACCAAGGTTTAATTGTAAGTGAGCGAAAATTTGTCTGACTTAGAGGTAGTTGAGGTCGTCTATTTCCATGCAATTTCATGCAAATATTCATATGAGAAAGAAAAAAGAATTGAGACGTAGAAAAATGTGAAAATAAGAAATATTTTATTAACCATAATACAATGTTACATGCAAACTTCAAAACATACACATAACCTACCTGGACCAGGTGCGATCCTTAGTGAAAATAATATTTTAGATGGACAGCATTCCACATCCTTAGAATCAGCTTGTCGTTCTGGGTTCAAAACTTGTATGTACCATTCCGTAGAATGATTAAGACGATGAACGGGCCTTCCTAATTTGTGAAAAGTTTATTCCTATTAGACATTTTGCTCGTGGCTTTTATATTCCGCAAGACTAGGTCTCCTATTTCGAATTGCCTTGCTTTTACCTTTTTGTTATAGTAATGGACAATTTGATGTTGGTAGGCTATCATGAGCATTCTGGCTATATCTAATGCTTCCTCCAACAAGTTTAAGTGTTCCTTGTGTAAGGCCCGAGATCTTTTGATCAAGCAAATCATAATTAATCAAGAGTAAATGACATAGAGAAGTCCAATATTTTGAGAATAACTAAAAATAAAATACGTGGATTTAGAGATTTCTACTAATCTAAGAATTTCAAGTCTAGATTTATTATGCTGACTAGATTATAAATCTTGAAACAAGAAATTCGCCACGGGGCATAACGATGACCCGAAAAATTATCCGATGGATCTGATTAGTAACAAATTTAAATACGATTAATAAAAGGACACCTCGGCCACCAAAATTCTAACCAATTATTAACTGAAGTAATTTTGGGATAGCAAATAGATAGCCCGATCACCGAATCTTCACCAGATTAGTAATCGAAATTAGCCCAGCTAGTTAAATATAGCACAAATTAAAGTACTCCAATACATAAACACACATGGCAGCAAACCGTAACACTCTTGGCAGCCCAAAACTTAGCTGAATTCAGCAAGAATTTAGTGGGGCTCTCGGCAGCAGAAGAACACTAAGAATTTAGTAATAATTCAACAAGCATGAGGGGTCCACGGCAGCCCCATTTCAGCACCATATTAATGGGATATATATATATATATACACACACTTTCTTCAGCTGATGATTCAGCAAACCAAGTACACACACGTGGCAGCAAATTAACCATAAATACATAGCACTTCACGGCAGCAGTAGCATATTAAGAAAATCAGCAATAATTCAGCAGCCAAACAACACCCCACGACAGCCATCAACTCACCATAGCAATTAGTCAAAAATTGTGGCAAAGTAAAAGCAGCCCACGTTGCTTATTTCAGCAGCTGAAGCCAAGCTGTAACTTGGCAATAGCAGCAGCAGCAGCTCCAGGATAGAAGCTGTTGAAATAAGTTTTTCACACACCACTTACAACTCCATGACTGCAGCCCAATTAGCCTCACACCTTAGCATTATTATCCACCAATTAAGTCACACTACTAGGCAACTTCCCATACAACCAAGCTAGCAAATAAATAATGGTGAATTGGCTCCTTCACCCAGTGCTGGCAGCAGCTCCTTCCAACAGGAGTGATTCAGCATTTTTTAATTGAATTTATTTAAGGCTACGATTAGGTTAGCAAGAAAAAAAATGGAGGGAACCGGGAGAGGAGGAAAGCAAAAAGGAGAAAAATAGAAGGAAAAATAGAAAGGAAAACAGAAGAAAGAAAACTAAAGACAGCAAAAGTTTAGCTGAATATTTGAAGAGTGTACTTAAATTCATTTTTCATTTGGTGTTGTTTATTGTTAATTTCTTAAATATTATTATTCTAATATTTAAATTTTCAGGTGTTTGTGGTCATAATTATCAATTTTACATGAAGTATGTTTGGCTAGGATTCTAGACTCAATACCAGTAGCTGGATCAGCTACTATAAATGAACTGAGCCGGTGACCAAATGGTCTCCAAATCAGCCCAAATTTGGTATCCAACAAGCTTAACACTTTATTTATTTTGTGACCAAACAGCTCAAGGAAAGAAGCTAAACTAGTTACTAAATTAGGTCTCACATCAGCAATTGGACCAATTTCAGTAACTCTGTTGATATTCGAACTTTCAGCCTATGAACCACACCCCGAACGAGGCTGAACGGCAACCATGATGATTTAAATTTCTTGTAGTGATGTCCAAGTATCACCCTATAAAATTTATCCTCGAATCGGTCATTAACCGGCCACCAAAACCGTAACAGAAGCTGTCTGCATCAGAATACTACTGATGCAGAATCTTCAACTACACTACTGACCCGAACTGGCTGGAATTTCAGCCTCAACCGGCCATGAACTGAATATATTCTCAAATATGAGTCTCTTAGCTGTAATTTGACTCTTCGAAAAACCGGTCTTGAATTGGGCATAAAACCAGCAAAGGAAAAATTGGTCATTTACTTCCCTACTGAAGCTAAATGTCGCAACTTAGGAAAGTCGAATGAACTAAACCCGAATTGATTACACTGGCATTTGGCCCAACCATAGTATCATGTGCTGAGGTTGACCTACCTACCCGTGAACTGACCACCCAAAAATCCTTGAAATGTATACTGAACCAGACCCTTGAATAGCACCAGAACCGGCTCAATACCCTAGAAACTGATTTTGGCAGTTCAAGAAAAGAGACTGAACTGGCCCAAAACCGGTTGAACTAGTAGTTGTCCTGGCTAGGTTATCAAGTACAAAAGTCAAACTATCACCCTGCAAACTGGCATCTAAAAATACCTTTGGAAGATATGTGAATTGGGCCCTAAGTAGCAAGAGAACCAGGTGACAACATCCATGTTGATGCTAAAATTTGGGCTGCTGAACCGGCCCACTTTCTATTTCCAAATCCGTTAAACCGGCACCCAAATTAACTAAAATATTATGAAGAAATGTTAAAGTATCAATCGGTAAAAATATGCCTTGAACCGACCCTGAATCGGGCCACAAACTAAGTAATAAGAACCACTCAAATGCTAAACGTTTAGTAAATGAAGAAGCCTTGAATCGTTGAACTAGTTCAACTAAAATGGTTCACAAGTGATAAAAATTAATGATAAAAATCAACACCAGTTAATCCTCTAAACCGGCCGTGAAATCGGCCATGAATCGATAACCAAATCCGTATGTAGTTGTGCTAAGAAATCAACATGAAGTGGCCCAAGCCGATTACCATACTAGTAACGGAATAAGCCGAATATACAACATATTAAATCTGCATTTTAATATATATATATATAAGGTTAAAGCCACTAAAATAGACAATATATTGATTTCTATTACAATTTATAGTTTGTTACTAATTATCACATATTATGATTACCAGTTTTGATTTTATTAAAAATTTACATGAAAACTTTGTATGACCATTGCATTGATTTCTATTACTTATTACCACATTGTATGTTCAAAGAAGGATTATATAGAAGTTTCATAAGTTTTGAAGAATTTATGCATCTTCCCCCGAAATGAAGAAAATCAAATAAAGAAGTATTAAGAATAAGATAAAAGTTTCTATAAGAAATTTTTAAATTTTGAGAATAAGTATGAAACTAGACTGAAAAATTATCTCAACGGGTAATATTTTCTAGCATGCCATAAATATTACAATGAAAACTCAATGATTATCCTGGCCGTGTATCGTATCAGGTGATATTCTTTGGCATGCCTTAATATATAACAGTGAAAATCAAAGAATTGATCTAAGAGCTGAGAGGCAACTTTTGGCCCCGTCTATCGGGTGATATAGGTAGTACCACCTATCTCGGGGTGTAAAAGGAGGTAAAGCAGCTGCAGGATGTTGGCTTTTGGCCCGGTCTATTAGGTAATAACAATAGTTCTATCCACTGCAGGGTATAAAAGGAGGTAAAGGCCTTCGATTGTAGGGATATGCACAATTCATCCTATCTTTAAGATGTAAATAAGGAAGATCTGACCTTAGATTATGTAGGATAACACAATCCTTTCTTTGATTGACCACTCCGTTAGCTGATAAGGTCTACTAGCCCTAATCCCTAAAGATAAATGATAAAATAATAAATAATAATTAAGAATCAGAAAATAAACGTTAAAGAAGTTAAAAATTCTTGCATATTCATGAATGATTCCTATTACTCTGATTTATATGTTTATTTTAAGTATAAATATGTATGTCATTATTTTATCTATATTTTACTGAATATTTAGCTCACTCACTTACTGTTTTTCTGACCCCTCAGATGCAAGACATGACTTGGCATCGGGTGAATCAGGAGTGATGTCAGAAGATGTTTTGGATTAAACACTGATGGATTGTAATATATTAGAAAGTCTTGTACTCCGCCTTGTACAAAATTAATATGTATATATGCCATGTTCATCCTTGGTGTTGATCATTTAGTCATACTTTCATAAATTATTATGAGTATTATTAGTACTTTTGTAAAATTTTATGGTAATAATTTTGATTCCTAATAACATCTTTAAAGAATACAACGTCGTATTCAAGTCATACGGGATCGGAGCTACTTGATATGTATCATATGGATCCTATGTATAATAATGATATATTTATAAACTTATAATGATATATTTATAAACTTATATGTAGTATGACGTCTTATTAAGTGTAAATGGGGATGTGGAACATCACAGATGGTAATCATTTTGGTTTCTAATAGCATCTCTAAAGAATTCAATATCATATTTAAGTCATATAAGGTTGGAACCACTTAATATGGTATCATATGGATTCTGTGTATAATAATAATATATTTATGGACTTTTATATAGTATGACATCTCATTAAATGTAAATGGGGACATGGGATGTCGCACCCTAAGTCACTAGGAGTTGCCATATGGGTCGAAGGCCTCGACCCGTAGACTCGGGAACTCAATCTCTACCGAGATCACAGCCTCAGTTTTGTAGCACAGATTGAAAGGCATCCCATGCATTGGCTCTTTGGGAGTTGTCCGATATGACCACAACACGGAGAGTAGCTCGTCTACCCATGAGTCCCTTGTGTCTTCATAATTTGGTTTTCAGTCTGTGCAGTAGTGTCCGATTGGTAACCTTCACTTGCCCATTTGCTTGCGGATACGCTACTGAAGTGTGAACCAATCTAATGCCCAAATTGATGCAATACTTGGTGAACCACTTGCCAATGAATTAGGTTCTATTGTCAATCTCAATGACCTCGAGAATCCTAAACCTGCTGATAATATTCTATCGGATGAATTTTATGGCATTCTGCTCGGTTGTTTGGGCTAGCTAAGTGGCCTCGACGTGAAGTAGTCGATGTCCACCACAACGAACTTCCTCAGCCTAGACGTGATGAGAAACTGGCCAAGAATGTTTAGCCTCCATTACGCGAATGGCCACGGGGCCAAAAGTGCTCTCAGCTCTGTGGGTGGTTGATGGTGGAGATTGCCATAAACTTAACAATTTTTGCACCTCTTCACAAAATCTATGACATCTTTCTTCATAGTTGACTAGTAATAACCCTGACACATCACCTTAAATGTCAGATTCTTATCAATAATGTGAGACCCACAGATTCCAAGGTAGACTCACCCAATGCATAGTCAACCTCCTCCAATGTAAGGTATCGGAGGTATGGGGTAGAGTACCTGCAGCTGGTATAGCTTCCTATCCACAATGGATACCAGCCGGCCATCTTCTTTACATACTTGGCCTCATCCAGGTTTTTAGGTAGGGATCCATCTATGAGGTACCTCTAATAGGGTGACATCCAACTTTCACCGTCAAAGACCTATATCGCCTCTTGTTCATCTATGCTAGGAATGCTCAAGATCTCTCGCATATTTCTTGAGTATAGTTCTAGATTCTCAACTACCGCTACCCTTACAAGTTGGTCGACCTTCTAGTTTTTAGCCCTTGGGATGTAAACTAGGTTGAGCTTGTCAAACCTTTAGATCGCACTCTTTGCCTTTGTTAGGTATTTGGACAGCAGGGAGTTAGACACCTCAAAACTTCCATGGATCTAGTTGACGACTGGCTCTGAATCATTGTAGATAATCAAGTATCTAGTTGAGCACTCATTAGTGAGTTGGAACTCTGCAAGTAGGGTTTCGTATTTAGCCACATTATTGGTTGCCAGGAAACCTAGATTCAACGAGTATCTTACTTCGAATCCATTGGAGGTCCTCAGAACCACTCCGACCCCACTGCCCAAATTTGTTGACAAGCTATCCACATGAAGGACCCAGTCTGGTGCTTCAGCATTGTGGTCTGTGTAACTGGTGTAGTCTGCTTTGGATATTGGGATCGTGGTCTCAACAATGAAGTCGGCCAATGCCTACCCCTTGATGGCCGGCCATGGTCGGAATTCAATGTAGAACTCTCCTAATTCGATGGCTCACTTAACCAGCCACCCTAAAATATTAAAATTTTATAGGATACCTTTTAATGGCTAGTCATTTAGGATAATTATATGGTGAGCTTGGAAGTAGAACCACAATTTTCTAACCAAGTAAACGAGTGCCAATGCAATCTTCTCGATGTGGGGGTAACATGTCTTGGTGCCAGTCAACATTTTGCTGACATAGTAAACCGGTTACTGCACGTCAGGCTCTAAGCATATCAATATGGAGCTCAACCCCGCCTCTGAAATAGCCAAGTACAAGTACAACTCCTTACCCTCTTTTGGTAACGTTAAGAGAGGTGGGCTAGCTAGGTACCTTTTTAGTTTCGAAGGCGGCCTGACATTCTATTGTCCATTGGAATCCATTCGCCTTCGTCCCCCTCAAGGCCTTGAAAAGGGGAAGGTATTTGTCCCCAACCTTGGCCAAAAAGTGGGAGAGGGTTGCCAATCTCCTGGTCAGCCTCTTGACATCCTTCACTCTCCGTGGTGGGTCATATCCATGAAGGTTTTGATCTTCTCTGGGTTTACCTCAATTCTCCGTTGAAAGATGATGAAACCAAGAACTTTTTAGAGAATACCCCGAAGACACACTTAGTGGGGTTTAGCTTCATTTCGTGTGCCCAGAGTATCTCAAAAGTTTTGGCAAAATTGCAAATATGGTCGTCGATGATTTTATTCTTGATGAGTATGTCGTCTACGTATACCTCTATATTTCGGCCGATCTGCTTCTCAAATATTTTATTCATGAGTCTTTGGTAAGTGGCACCTGTGTTCTTCAATCCGAAAGGTATGACCTTATAGCAGTATGTCCTCTGGTCGATAATGAAGGAAGTGTGCTCCTCATCTTTTAGGCTCATTCGATTTTGATTATAACATGAGTAAGCATCCATGAAACTTAGTCGTTTATGCCCAAAAGTGGAGTCCACCAGTGGATCAATCATTGGCAATAGGAAGCTATCCTTAGGGAAGGACTTATTGACATCAGTGAAGTCGACGCATATCCATTACTTTTCATTGCTCTCCTTAATGAGGACGACGTTGGATAGCCAATCCGAGTACTGAACCTTCCTTATAAGTCCTGCATCCAGTAGCTTTTTGACTTCCTCGTAGATGGCTATTAGTTTCTCAACGGAGTGGCTTTTCTGCTTTTGCATGATGGGCATACGATCGAGATCAAAAGCTAATTTGTGGACCATTACTCCGACTAAAATCCCAAGCATATCAGCGGGCATCTATATGAAGACATCTGCATTATACCTTAAGAAGCTAATTAGCTAGTCACGCAGGGGTCCAACGAGAGAGCCATCTATCTACACGCATTTATCCGAGCTATCCGAATTCAAGGGTATGAGGTTGATGACCTCACCAGACTGTGCCTGCTGTAGAGTTGTTTCATCTCGATGGTCCAGGTCATTTGTCGACTGGTCGATGCCATTTGGGGTGACTTAGGACAAGTAGCATGTTTGATCGGTTACAAGGTCGCCCAATACTTCACAAATATCACATGTTGTCAGAAATTTTATTTTTAAATGAGGTATCGACATTATGGCCCCAATTTTTGCCAAGTATGGTCGGCCAAGTATGGCATTATATACGGAAGGTAGGTCGACAACTAGGAAGATGAGCATGCGGCTCGCTATCCTAGAGTATGTTCCCAATGTGACCTTTAGCCGGATTGTCCATTAGATGGTCACTGGCACATTGTCTAATCCATATAGTGGCGCTTTTGTCAGTTTTAGTTGGCTCTTTTTTAATTCTAGTTTGAAACAAGTACCAAGGTAGAGCAAATCACGAAAACTTTCATTATCAATAAAAACTTGTTTTAGTTGATAGTCTAAGGTACCGTCTGAAATGAGTGCGAATACAATCAGGGAGTCAATATGGGGGGAGATTACGTGTGACATATCGTTGTCACTAAAACTAATGATATTGTCCCCCAGCCTCTGTTTCTTATGCCCAGATGGTTTCTCCTAGCAATCCACATAGTGGCCTAGTGGTCAATATGTTAACCATCCTGGCTGCAACCATATTTCTCGGCTGCTGTTGCTCAGGCCTGTCCTCGCCTGAGGAGCCTAAACTCTGTCCCAGGTTCCTGAGAAACTTGGTGAGGTGGCCTCGATGGATCAACTTCTTGATCTCTCTTTATAGAGTCTGACAGTCTTCTATGCAATGACCTGAAAATCGATGGAAATCACCGTACCTCGTTGGATCTCCTCCCTCCGGGTGGGTTCTTCATCGGCTTTGGCCATTTTATGAACGTCTCCTCTCGGATCTACATGAGGATGTTCGCCCACGAGCCATTCAATGGAGTCAAATTAATGGGCCTAAACTCCCTTCACACGGGCGGCTCGGTTCTGAGCTACTTCCTTTGGATGTTGTTAAGGCCCCCATTCTTCCTCTTTCCATTCACCTACAAGGGGCGAGGATAGTCGACCCATTCCAGGTGTTTCACATCATTAGTCTCCTCCACCACTATGGAAGCTCTAGCGATGGACTCAACCTCCCAAAAGGTTTGCGGTTCCTTGTAGGCCAAGTGCTTGAAAAAGTCGCTCGGACCCAGAGTAGAAATAAAACTGCTCAACTTCACCTCATCGGTGAGCTAGGATATCTTCCTAACTTCAACAATGAAACGCCCCAAGAACTTCCTTAAATTTTCACCCGGCTTTTGCTTGACATGAGCGAGGTAACAAGGTTGCTTTTCTTCACAGTGGCTAGATGCATAATGAGCTAGGAAGTTATCAGCAAGATCCCAAAAACTCCGGATGGAATTTTTAGGGAGTCGATAAAGCTAGATCTTGGCATCCCCCTTCAAAGTAGAGGGGAAGTGCTTGCACGTGGAAGCTTTCTCTAGGCCCTGGAAGTTGAGTAGAGTATGGAAGTGATCAAGGTGATCCATGGAATCGGTGCTTCCATCATAAGGTTCTAGGGTCGGCATTTTAAATTTTGGTAGCAAGTGGTTGGGTTACTCACTCACCTACTCCTTATCTATCTAATAGTTTCTTCTATCTACTGAATTCAGATCTCCATGGTAAAAGGAGATCTCTTCAAATCAGCTGAGTGCACGCCAATTTCACCTTTGAACACGCGGTTCTATATCTTTTGAACCTTCTCCTCCACTCGATTAAAGGTTGCGGACCTTTTTGCATTGAGGTAAGTCCTTAACTCTGAGTGTCTACTGTGTGGTGTGATGCGGGCAGGCTACTGCCGCTAGTCGGTCGAGTGATGCGAGAGGCTCCTTCTTGAACTAGAGGCCTCTGATCATTCCAAGAGTAGCAAGGGTTTCTTCTTTTCAAGCTCTCCTTCAAGGTTCCGCGACTGACCCGTCCTTCTAGCCTAGAATGGCTTCGGGTGTTTGAAGCCACTGGAATGCTAGAGTTACCCGATTGTGCGACTTTTTTGGCCAACTTCTTCTTTCTTTGGTCTTCCCGCCTGGAGGTTGAAGTGTGAGCTAAAGATGAGGGAGTCCCTTGCCTCTGTTTACCTTGGCAGTGTGCAAAGCGCCTGTAGCATTTGGGACATCTTGTCCATCTACTTTGCCATCGCTAAAATCATCGGAGCTGGTCGATCTCCTGCCTAGCTGCCAGCGGAGTGGTTGTTGTCGATGGAGGTGACCTCCTTTTCTGGGATGCTGGCTTGCGCCCTTGTGTTCACCATGTCTGTTAAAGAGTTGGATGCATATGAAGTTATGGTTAGACATTTTGTTCAGCTTCCCACAAATAGCGCCAATGATACGTCCTGGATTCGAGTCTAGTATGGATTCGGGTTCAGCTGCTTTGTGGACTGGTGCTGAAGTAGGGTTCGGTCTCCATCCTACGCCCCTAAAATCCTGCACACCAAAATAGAAGACGATAAATCATAGAAAAACAATGAGATTCGCTCCCTAATTTATCCTTCGATACTCAAGTCAGTAATATGCCTTCCAAGATTATGAAGGTAAAAACAGAGTATGCAAGAACGGATGTTGGGAAGGGGATTTGCAAGAATTGTTTGGAGGTATACTTGTCGTGGAGTGGTTTAAATCATGAGCACTCGTGGAGAATGGCTTTTCTAACCACTGGGTTTACTGAAACGAGTAGCGGGAAGGAGATTAGTAATGGGGTGTTTGCAAAATGGATTGCTTGAGTGAGTTTGAGTATTCAAGAGAGCCCCCCATTGGAGTGCGTCCCTAGGGCTTTTTATAGCTGTCAGGCTTTGCTACCTTTCTTAGGTGGTGAGGCGAGCTGCCAGTCGTTTAAAGGGATATTTTCCATCTATCGTGAGGATGCATGCTCCATTCAAGGCTACAATAGTCGGGAATAAGGATTTCTTCCCCCGCAAAGATGTCACACACCGTGAATGCTAAAACCTCTACTGTGATTCATGTGCTGATTTGAGAGCTTCCCTTCTGGGATGTCCACTGATTTGGAGAATTTCATTACGGAGGAGATTACCATTTGGGGAGATTCCCCGCATCGCGCCCAATTAGGGCAGATTACCGTTGTGCGTAGAAGAGAACTCGTGGGCCGTCTCTGGCTTGGGCCGCTTCTGGATTGAGCCACATCCGGCTGCTTGAAGACTTTCTCCGGTCAACTAGGGCGTTGACTGTCCTTTAAGCTATTGGGCCACGTTTTCTTCTGGGCCGGTTGCCGCTTTAGGCTAGGCCTGTAATATTTTGGATTCCGTCTGAATTATTTTGATATTTATTATCATTTTGGATTTTTTACAGGCAGAGAAGGAGGAGAAGGGAGAGGAGAGAGAGATCGGTGGCGACGATGGTGGTCGCGAGTGAAGCCACAGTGGTTGCTGGCTAAGGTGGTGGCGACGACGTGGTGGCCATGTGCAAATGAGAGAGGAAGGGCAGCGCACAGGCGCACATGAGGTAGGAGAAAGAAAGGCCCAATCGGGTGCTTTGGGATATTATTTCTTAAGATCTGCAGAGTATAAAGTTAAGGCAAGTATCCTTTAGCCCTATCTTGGTTTGATTTAATTTCTGATATATTTTGACTACTGTTAGAGATTTTACTAATATGCATTATTTTTATATATCCCCAAGTTATTAATTGTGTACATGCATAGATATTTTGTCGATTTTACAGTGGTTTTACACTGGTATTTATGATTTGGAGGGTTTTTGGATACCCGAACGATATATATGTATATTTTTATATTCGTATGTTGTGGAACCATGAACCAGCCTTGCATTGATCATGCATGCTGTCAGGGGCGGGGTTACTACGGAACCATGGTGGTCAGAGACCCAATGGGTCACTATATGTGATCCAAGGCACAAGTTTTTGGTACCGCTCCCGACGAGGAGGCTTAATCCCGACGAGGACGTATATGATCCGGCCACTTCTGCCGGAAGGAAGGTTGAGACGTTTAGTAGTTGACCTACCCCACTGTGTATTTAAATGAGAACCATCATAAGGAATTGATGGAAAACTAATATATTCAAACGTCCTAATATATAACTAAAATTTAATGTTGCACCCAAAATTACGGGTGGTAAAATATAGTGAGCAAGTTCCTAATCTATGGGAGACAGAATACATGGATAGCCTTGAGCTGCTGGCTTAAATCACAGTCGATATAGCGTGGTTATCGGACGATGGTAACCCTTCTTCAAGTTAGTATTATTTATCTTTGGTTCTCCGATTTCGTTTATACTTTGTAGTTCTGCATGTATTTGAGTGGATGATGATTTTGAGATACACTAATTTGGCCAACCGTTGAGCGATAGGAATGTCTCATGCGTATAAATACGGGATAAACTCAAAACGCATTTTGATTTATGTTTTAGTTCCGGCGGTCTTCTCTCAATTTTTGTATTATGAGATTTAGATCTGGACGATGGTATGTATCGCACACGGATGTGGTGACGGTTGCGTTCTATGTGACCTCAAATCATATGATATGATATCGTCTATAATATTTGACCGGATCGTTATTTATTACGATTACGTCCCAGATGGACTGTTTGATATGGACGATGATTTAGTACGATACATCTCGATTTTCAGGGATTTCACGGATATTGTGTTTTGTTTTGTGTGATTACTATGTGAATCCCTACTTTCAATTTATGAGTACTGTTTTATACGATGATACTTGTTGAGCTCTAGGCTTACGTTTTTATGTTTATCCCTTCAGACTAATGTCATGGATACGCTTGTAAGATTTCAGACGTGATCGGACTCAGATATCCCTTTTGGCGAGTGAATATGTTATAAGTGATATATTTCTAATCCTAAGGATATTTTATGGTTATTATTTACATCCGGATAATGACCCTGATCATTGTATGAGAAATATTAAAGTTATAGCATTATATTGATAAGTTGTTGTTATGTTTAATATCTCCCTTGCGATTGTGGATAGCAGGTCGTGTAGTATGATTATTCGAATTTATATCCGATGAAGTCTTATATGGGTTTTATTATATCGAGTCCTACATGTGTGTGATTGTCACACCTGCGTTGGGTTATTATGGTTGATGAAAATATTATTATCGATTTTATTTTTGACATGTATATATTATATTCTTGGGTCGTGATAAAGCCACTTTAGCTGCCCCTATCAATAACACTTTCTCAAAATTAGTCTTTTGATTTTTAATTCACAAAATTTAGCATGTTTTAGACTTTTGAGATTTCTTAAATTATCGAGAATATATCGATTCGATATTAAGATATTAGACTTTTGACATTTACAAGATTTAATTAATATTCAAATCTTTTTGATTTTTTGCTTTGGGCTTGAGACTTTTGGATTTGAGAGATTTGTACATTCAAGGCATTGAATGATTTTGTATATTTGGATCATTTGATATTTATTTATAAATTAAAAAATTTGCATATGAAATCATATTTAAATATTTATAAATTGGATATTCGACACATTGGATATTTAGCATATTTGGGCTTTTGACATATACTGAATTTTTGCAAATATTTTAATTGTTCTGTTTTATAGACTTATATACTTTATTATATCTATTAATACTTGTAGATTTTAGATTCATATTTGGTCATAATTTAAATCATTTTAGATTAGAAGGTTATGAATTACTTGTCTGAAATTTGGACAAGGAAAATTCAAAAGACCTTGTTTATATTCCAATATATTTGAATTTGTTATTTGTATTGAGAACAATTGATGGATTATATATGCGTATTACTGACAGCAATTGTATAAGTTTAGAGATTTACTTTGGGTTAAATTAGTATTAAGATTATTATATTATATAATTCATGCAAACTTGATGTAGTGATTGTATAGGGTTGGATTGTCCCTTTTTTCTTTCTGCTTGTGCAAGCAGGTTATGATCAATGTTTTGAAAGTTGAACTGATAATTCGGATTGATATTATATCCGTTGTTATACGTTGTAATTGTTATTAGTGGTTTAATTTTTATCATATCTGTCCCAGTATTTTATATTTGGATTTGAGTTTGTTCTTTTACAATCAAAGAAATAATTTAGTGAATTAATTATTATTTATTATTTACTTTTGATTTGCAGTTGTGACATCTCAAGTGTATTTATACTTTGAAAATGATAAGTATTTTTTGATTTGGTATACTGACACTAACATTACAGACAACATCAATTTCCAAATGTGTGCATAGGTATATCTAACGACATTTTCAAGATGAGCTATATAATGGTAGTTGAGATTGTAAAAGTATGTTGCACTCTATCTAACACTAAAGCTAAATGTGTTATAGTGAAGGAAGCTGTCTGAGAAATGTTAGGGACGAGAAAATACATTCAATAATTGGATTCAAATAGGAGAAATTCATGTTATTGTATGATAGTTAGAGTACAATTCTGCTTTGCCATAACTCATTACTTTATTCCAAATCGAAGAACATTAATGTAAGATACCACAAGGTGAAGATTGTTCTTCATTTGAAGTTGTTGACAATTAACAAGATCAAGACCAATGATTGCAATTGGATATGATGATTCAAGCTACACAAATAAGGAAGTTTGAAGTGTGTTGAGAGATTGTTTGGAGGGTGATGGCTTCCACATTGTTGCGAAAGAAATTTGATTAAGACAATTCACTGCCTTATGAGTCTCATGCGCATAATTTATATATATATAAATTTATTTATTTTAATTTATTTATGTATTTATTTATTTTGTTGCTAACAGAGATTTTCACTCAACATTTGAGTTTTCTTTTGACCAAAAACTTTAGGATTGCTCCGTAAGGGGAGTTTGAACGATTCCATTTTTAGAAGTTCGTGAGACTACCATTTGCCAAGCATTTGAACACCATATTGGTTTGTGCAATTTTAGTGTGACGGATGCTCAAGCAAAGGTTGTGATCTTGCAAGAGGTACCGATTTTTCGATCAAATGAAGAATGCCTACAAATTCATGTGCCGAATCAAGAGAGGGAGGAGGAAAGAGAGTAGAAAGTTTTGACTATTCGTCAGTATTCGAATTGTATTTCATTATTCACCAATTGTGAATATATTATTCAAATTATTATATAGAATATATTATCAGTTAATTTTACCTGATTTTGCGCCTTATTGGTCATTGCTAGGGTTCTAACCCAAGATGCTTTGATGGATTTAATAGCATATAGATTGAAATATTTTAGACTTAGAATCCCTTGATTTTTTCCTACTTACAAATTGATTTTTCATATAAAAATTTATAGCATTAATTATGTGATTATTTTTTTATGTGTTCATTATTATATTATTTACTCACAAATTTAAATAAAATTAAAATATAAAATTTGTAAATGGTAGATCTACCAAAGCTCTATATTACATGAGTATTATTTTTTGTTTATATGAGTTTGCTAATATAAATGATTAGTTGATATTACTTAAGAAAATCTAAATAAGGTTTAAAAATATTTCCAAATCATTAATGTTTTATTTAAAGAGTGAAATGGAAAGAGGCAAAATTACATAAACATCCTCACTCCAAATTAGTATGCCTGGCTCTGACCGCCGCCGGGCTCTGACCCAAGACCTCCGCCAACCTAAACACCGTCATCTCAAACAAGACATACAAAGCGCCCTCATAGAGGCTCCCCATGGGAAGAAGCAACAGCCCAGATCTCTCCACGTAACCAGCACCGTCCAATCCCAGCCCCTGGTTTTTCTGATGATCATCCGCCATAGTCTGGGCAGGCACGTGAGCAACCACACTCGCGTTCTCAACCGCCGATCCGCTCTCCGGCTGAGCAGTCAGCAGCAGCACGCGCGCTCCGTTGGATCTGGCGACCCGGCAAATTGCATCGACGGTGGGGAAACCGCCGGGACCGGCGGAGGCCACGAGGAGGTCCGTGGGCCCGATGGGCGGTGTCGTCATGTCGAAGACGCAGTGCGCGGAGAGACCGAGGTGGGCCAGGCGCATGCAGAGAGCTTTGAGCATCAGGCCTTCGCGTCCCACTCCGTAGACGAAGACGCGGCCGTTTCGGGCGGCTGCGGAGGAGATCTCGTCGACTAAGGTGTTCAGAGGCGGCGTAGAGGTGGTGGGCTTGGTAAAGACGGTTGCTATCTGGTTGCAGATTTGTGTGGCTAGGCTTGACATTGAAGGGATTTGGTCCGCCATCGGAACGCTCCCCACTCCACAGATGCTGCCCGCTGGCTGCCGTGCGTTTTTAGGCTTATCCAGGACAAAATATTATTTGTTTTTATTTTTTAATTTTTTAAAAAATTAAAATATATGAACCGTTAAATTAATATCAATAATTTAATTAACAAAAAAAAATATTTCCACTTTGTTTCTATATTTATCATGATTTGAGAAAGGCGGGCGATATCATGGGATTTATTAAGATCTTTTTATCCAAATGATCATTAAAATGTGTGATGGAAATACAAATTTACATGATAGAGAATTTCTTAATCTCCGCTGCTTATTCCTACGAGAAGTAATCTTAACATATAAATAATATATATATATTGATTCATAACTTATTAGTTAAAACTCTTAGATATAGATTTCGTCTATTACGTACAGATAAATTATACACGTGCCCATAAAGTTCAAAAGTTTTGTATGTTTAGAGAGTTCAAAGAGTTAGGGAGATCAAATTTCAGTGAGGAGGGAAGTGCATTTTCAATAGGGCCAAGTCCTTTTTCGATCTTTTTATATCTGCCAGGCCTATCAAATAGAAGCATGTCATCTGGGAATGTTGCAGTGAGCCGAGAGATCCTGCGCCGCACTGATCGCAGCATAAGGCCTACGCCGAACAACCTTGGTCGTTGGATTTTCTTTTTCTTTGTTTTCGTTTACAGATTAAAAAAGAAAAAAAAAAAGAAGTTGGCCGTTCTTAGCTATTCAATTCCACCCGGACAGTTGAGATTTGCGTCGCAGGCCCCATGCCACAGTCAGTGCGGCAGAGAGCCCCTTAACTCATGTCGCAGTTACACCTGTTTACAAGGCGATGCTGTGATAACTCTCTTTTCTATGCAAGCGGTCAAAATATCATGAATGGTTAAACTTTCCACCAAAGGATTGTGCTACGAAGTCCACTTACATATCGAGCTGTGAGATACTGAAGGGTTGTATACCCAAATTCTACTTTTGTAGTGATATGTTGAACATTGTCACTGTTCAGAGGTTCGTGTACTCAAGGTGGATGAAGTGCTCCCTCACATGAAGTTCTATCAATTCCCTCCCATAGAGCTAAGGGCCAATGGATTAAATATCCGGGGACCCTTATTATATATTAATAAAAAAATTTAAAAAAAATGTGATAATAATGATTTTTTTGATTAATTTTTTCATGATATAATATTTTGATATTTTAAATTTTGAAAAATCTAAAAAAATATATTTCAAAATGATTTTAATAATATAAGATCAAAATGGTTGAATATTTATTGTCATCACTATTAGGAGGTTTTTATAACCATGGTGGATGAAGTGCTCCTAGATTTGCTTTGATAAGCGGAAATCACAAGAAAGCATGTGTGAATTTTGTTAATAAAGAGTCCTCATTCGATCATATGATGATAATTCGACCGTTATATCAAGACTTTCCTTCAATCTAAAAGGGCTTGGGGAATTTTTTTACCAAATTTTCTACTAATGTGAGGCCTGAGGAACAGCCATACGATATTAGGTCAAGTTGAAGTTCAATCATAACCTAAACTATCAGCCTTTTACCAAATCCAAGATATCTAGGAATGAGTTTCAGTTATGAGTTTAGAGTATAGGTTTGAAATGGGGGCGGGGTTCCTGCCTTTTGAAGTAAGGGTTTTGCCTCCCAAATGGATTTTTTTTTTTTTTTGCATTTTAAATTTATAAAAAATATATATTTTTTTTTTTGGGGGGTTGAAAAAGGGGCAAAATCCAGCTTCTCAAAATAAGATCCCCCATTTCGAGTTGAAATTGGATTTGATTCCTCCTCCCAAATCTGATTCATTGTCGTCCCTACTTAAAGTCGACAACAACAATAATTAGGTAAAGCATGCTCCAATATAGAATGGAAAACACAAAAGTGAGAAGAAAAATTGAGCCTCTAAGTTGTTACTTGATAGCTTCTCTTGGTTATTGCAGTCTAAAAGGATGCACACAGTTATTAGACACGAACACGATGAGATAACAACACGTTGACATACTTCTTTGAGAAATGCAGTTACGATGCACTAATGACACGTTAACTAAAACCATAATTTGTTATTTTTCAATTGATAAATAATACTATTTTATATAAAATTAGCAACGCATATGTATGATTCTTGTTTCTTCAATGAAAATAATTTAATATAGAAGCAATAATTGAATGAATATAAATATTTTATATTATAACATTTTCGATAAGTTATTATAGCTGAACAATAACCATAATATAATTAAACAAAATAAAACAAAATTTAATATAGCAAATTTTATATATTTTCAGCAACCGCATTTTAACTTTAACACTTAGTATCTTATTATGGTCAAAATATATAAAATAAAAACAAAAAAAATCAAAATCCAAAATGTTTTCAAATGCGTCCCAAGCATGTCCAAAGCGTGTTGGAAAGCAATTTGGACACGTGTCAAAAAGTGTCTGTCATGTGTCAGACATGTCGGGAGAATATAGGGGCGGGGTTCCTGCTTCTCGAAGCAAGAATTTTTCCCCCTGTTGGGCCCCAACATAGGGGACCATAAAAGCATGGCCCAAATGGAAGGCCGAAGCGAAAGGCCCCGAAATGCGCCTACGAGCCAAGAAGGCTGGACAGCCCGAGAGGCCCAAGATGGAGGCCAATGTTCAAAGGCCCAAGGCTACAGCAGATGTCCGAGAGGTCTCGACAGCTCACAAGGAGACTCGAGGACTTTCCCCGAAGGATCCACCGAGAGCTGCCCTTTCTAATGGGTCCGCAAACCCGCAAAGTAACAGATAACGCCACGTAAGGACGAGGACTGTCATCTATACGACCGAGAGCGCCAGCTAAGCAACCTCGCCGATTTCCAAGGAACCTGCAACCACTGCCAGTCGCCGTCTCAACAGGGCATGCCTGGTCAAATCAAGATTGACGCCTGGTCCCTATGTGCCTGACACACATAGGCCTACCAGCGGTGCCGGTCGCGTGCTCTTCCGTACGTCAGCAGCATTAAATGGGGTCAGTGGGATAGTGAGCAACTTCTCGGCCATCCGTCGGTTGCCTCGTGTCTCCTCCCCAACGACATGATCTTCCCTATAAATACTCGGTGAAACCCCATTTGAAGGGAGACGCTAGACCAGCTCTCTCTCTCTGAGCTCATTCCAAAAGAAGGAAAGGACCCCACTATTTCTCTCTCTCGACCACTTAATCCCTCTCTTCCCGGTAAGGCGGAAGAAAAGAGTGACAAAGCTTCCCGACGAGAGTGTCAAAGCCTCCCAGCGAGCAAAACCTCCTAGAAAAGAAGTATAAAATAAAAGACAAGGAAGGGATTAACCCTAATACTTATACTTTGTAGAGACTTCCATCTTAATAGTGATGTATTTTTAAAGGCCCTGAGTCTCGTGGTCTTTTCTCCCCATTTAAGTGGAGGTTTTCCACGAAAAAAATTCGGTCTTAATCTCTCTCTCTACGACCCTAAATCCCGAACATTCGTGTTGCTCAAAACTACCGGATCCGAAATGCAACATTGGCGCCGTCTGTTGGAAGCTGACAAAAAGCCCACAAGCTTCCCCCCTCACAGAACAACCAACGCCCTGGAGATGATGAGCAGACAAGATAGTACGTCCACCCGAGAGGATGAGCGCTATGACAGGTGCCTCCCATCGGGTGGCAGGATGAGTGGCGGCCCCGAAACTAGCATGCGCAAGCTAGTACAGAAGGTCGACAGCCTTTCAAGAGCCATCCGTACCTTCCGAGAGAAGGTGGACGAGCAGTCCGGGGGCACGCGCCACGAGAGCCTGTGTCCAACAGTGCCCTAGAAGCAACATTCGACGCGAGCTCTTGGCGAGTTGAGGGACTACCTCAACAGGAAGAAGTTCACGAGCCAAGCCCCGATGAAGAAATGGCTCAAGAGGCTCTGGAAGACGGTCTTCGGACCCAAAATCGGTGAGACAAGTCAGCCGGGATGACGAGAAGACCCCCTACCCCCGAGAATCAGGGAAGGAAAAAGAAGGACGAGCGCCCAGCAGAAGACCCAGGGACCGTCCGGGCAAAACAACCCAGAGCGGTTGGTCCTTGGAGGAGACGGGCCCTTGGGCCCACCTGCTCTCACTGAGTCCCTCACCAACATCCTGAGGTAGATCAGGGACGAGGAGTTTCTAAGATGGCCCAAGGCGTTGAAGAATCTAGAAGGAGGCGACCCGGTGGGAGTATCACATTACCACTGCAGCCACAGCCATGACACTGAGAACTGCAGGAAGCTCCAGGCGAAAATCGAGCGGCTGGTAATGGAAGGCTATCTCGACCGCTTCTACCACGACCCGGCATGGCCCAGAACAAAGCAGGACGCACCCGATCACGCCGCCAAGCGCAAGGCTATAATGGGCACAGAGCACACCTGACCGCCCGCTGGGGGCGCCAATACCGGCGAGGCCAGCCCCGAACGTAGCTGCCAGAAGGACTAGGGGAATGGTCAAAGAGGAGCATGAGGGCCCAAGCGTGCGGACTGATGTAACCAAAAGACCTAAAGAGGCCCTGGAGGCCACTCAGTGTAACACATGTACATCAATAAAAATGTCCCTTCATTATATCTATTATGAAGTCTTCCCATGCTCCCTCATCAATGACACAACGGTTCACAGCTCAACTCCAAAAACTCGGCGGTAGCCGAGCGGCCCCAGAGGTCGAACTCCAAAAACTCGGCAGTAGCCGAGCGGCCCTAGAGGTCGATCTCCAAAAACTCGGCAGTAGCTGAGCGGCCCCAGAGGTAGAACTCTAACGCCGAAAAATCCGAGAAGTTAAGAGGCCAAGGATCTTAAAGAGATTACACGCTCGAAGCTAAGAGTAAGGCGTCGTGCATCGCGCAGCAGCAAAAAAAAAGAAGAGAAAAACACTCGTACAAGCAAAGACAAAAGAAAAGTCCGAAGCCTTGACGCAGAAAGGACAAGTCTTATTCATACAAATGAGTTTATGTACAAGTGTGACAAAATAAGAGAAGGAAACAAAATATCAAGGGAGCACCTCCTGACTCCTTTCTCCTTGAGCCTCCTGAGCTCCCGAAAATCCTGCCTGGTCCGCCGGAACTGGCTCCTCGGGTGTAAGAGGTTCACTTTTAGGCCCTGCCCGAAGAGGCCCTGGGAAAGGCCTCCCAGCAACACCGTATAAGTCTTCTGCGTTTAAGGCACTGACGTTCCTAGGATCGAGGACGGCCACAGGAAACCGCGGACGGATCAGTCACGCCACTCGACGGCACAAGCGGATGACATCCCAGTACTTACCGTCCAACACTGGTGCCATCTCAGCAATCTGCATGGACGTCCTCAACCTCTCCTCCAGGCGAAGAACCCTATCTCGGAGGAGGCCCTGCCGAAGCCGCAGGAGCTTTACAGTGTCCTCTAAAGAGACAATCTTCCCCTTAGCTTCAGCTAACTCCACCTCGGCCCATTGTGCAGCCTCCCGAGTGGCCCTCAAAGACCCCATTTCCGAGCGGGACTGGGCGATCTCTCCCAATAGCTCACTAAGACCTCCAATCAGGTTCTGGAGCTGCAACAGAAAGGCTCATCAAAATATGAACAGATGGAAGCAAGGCGAGAAGAGAAACAGTGAGCTACCTTAGAAACAAGAGGATCCTTCCCTGCATCGCGCTCCCCAGGGGCCTCGGACTCCTGCAGAACACTCCCAGGTGCCCCCTCGGACTCGGGCTCAACAGCTATAAAAGGCACTGGAAAGCCTGCCTCAAAATCGATATCCCCAAGAAGCTCAGACGGTCGCTCGACTTGGACCACAATGGGGCACTCAGAGGGATCAGAGGGCATGAGCTCGTGGACACCTAACTCCTCGATCTCAACCACCTCTAGGACCGTCTCAGCCGTCATTCCCCTCTCAGCATCCACCATGGAGTTCCCGCCTCCTATGTCCTCAGAAGGATGATCAATCCTGTCCGAGACGTCACCAGGCAAATCAACGGGGACTTTGAGGACAATATCATCACTGGGGGGCTGGATGTCTGGTAGCTCCACAATCTGCACTGTCACCCCTGAGGACTCCGTCGAAGGATTAGCAGTGGAAGTGAAGGCGAGACCTTCAGACCCCGAGGACTCAGGCAAAGAACCAATCCTCGACCTCTTAAGCGGAGGAGCAGCCACGTCATCGTCGCTCCAATCATCGATGTTGAAATCATCATCATCATCATCACTGGAAGGAGGCCCAACAATGGCCGCTGGAAGCCCCAAGCTCTCGGCGAGGAGGTTTTCTCCCAGGCGGTCGGCAAGACCCCCGATCCTTAGTGTCCCAGCTCTCCTCAGTCTCTTTTTCTTGGACTTCTCGGGGGGAGCTGCGGTAGAGGCCTCGGTCCGTGGTCCCCACTTGGCTTCCTCAAATTTCTCGGGCGACAACCAGATGTTGCGCTTGCCCAAGTGAAAGCTTCCCAGATTGGCCAACACCAAGTTCGTGAACTCCTTCACACTCTCCCTGTCATCCTTCGAAGGGTCAGAGCTATACTGGCTAGCCACCTTCCCCCACTTAAAGGGAATGGCCCAATGCTCGTGAACGCCAAGAAAGAAGAACTTGTCCTTCCACCGCTTCGTAGAGTCCGGGTTACCCCTGCACATCAAGGAAAAGTCCGGACGGGGAGTCATTATGATCCAGTCAAGGTTCTGTGTAAATCGAAACATCACCTTGACCGTAAGGGCATTCAAGAGCTTCTTATGGTACCGGAAGAAGACGCATAAGCATACTAGATACCTTACTGTATTTGGCTGAAGCCTGGCGAAGGGAACTCCAAGGGCCCTCATGATATCGTAAAGCTCCTCTGCCATGGGAAACCATAGCCCACCTTTGAGGTGGACTTCATAAACGGTAATGAAGCCGTTCTGAGGACACCAAGCCCTATCGTGCGGCTCAGGGATCATCATGGCTGTGGACTTGGATATTCGATATCAAGCTCGAATCTCGGCGAGCTTGTCAAGTGTCACCGTGGAGACAATCTGTCTCACTTCAGGCGCCATGGACGTCAAAAAATAAAAAATGGAGAAGAAACTCGAGCGACGGAAGAACGAAAATCCTCAACACTTTGGAGGAGAAAACAAAAACCATGCGCAAAGTTGGAAAGTCGGGGCAAGGAGGCGTTTAAATACTCCGAGAATTCAAAAGAGCGCGCTCATTACCCTTGCCACGCGTCCCCGGCCATTCGTCTCAGAAGAATGATGACCTTTCCTTCCCGAGGCGCCTGTCAGCGCGCACTTCAGCATTTAATGCATCTCAGAAGCCCAAAAACGGCGGCGCTGGAGAGGTCTTGGACCTGGAAGAAGTCTTGGGATCAACTCCCACCAAGCTTAACGCCGCATTCGCCCTAAGGACAGACACGTGCTCAGACTACCTGCTTAAAGGGCCTGATCCGAAACACGGACTGTTGAACTCTGACGTGCTCAGGAACGTCCCTATCGAGTTATAAGCACGCGCACGGCCAAATTCGAGCAAGAAACAACCAACTCCTCAAGAAGACCAAGCGACTTCATGCCAAACGGCCGAGAGCCTCAAGCCCTTCAACATGGGGGCTATGTTGGGCCCCAACATAGGGGCCTATAAAAGCACGGTCCAAAGGGAAGGCCCAAGCGAAATGCCCCGAAATGAGCTTACGAACCAAGAAGGCTGGATAGCCCGAGAGGCCCAAGATAGAGGCCAATGTTCAAAGGCCCAAGGCTACAGCAGACGTCCGAGAGGTCTCGATAGCTCACAAGGAGACTCGAGGACTTTCCTCAAAGGATCCTCCGAGAGCTGCCCTTTCTGATAGGTCCGCGAACCCGCAAAGTAACAGATAACGCCACGCAAGGACGAGGACTGTCATCTACGCGACCGAGAGCGCCAACTAAGCAACCTCGCTGATTTCCAAGGAACCTGCAACCACTGTCAGTCACCGTCTCAACAGGGCATGCCTAGTCAAATCAAGACTGACACCTGGATCGTATGCGCCTGACACACACAGGCCTACCAGCGGTGCCGGCAGCGTGCTCTTCCGTACGTCAGCAGCATTAAATGGGGTCAGTGGGACAGTGAGCAGCATCTCGACCATCCGTCGCCTGCCACGTGTCTCCTCCCCAACGACATGATCTTCCCTATAAATACCCGGCAAAACCCCATTTGAAGGGGGACGCTAGACCGACTCTCTCTCTTTGAGCTCATTCCAGAAGAAGGAAAGGACCCTACTATTTCTCTCTCTCGGCTACTTAATCCCTCTCTTCCCGGTAAGATGGAAGAAAAGAGTGACAAAGCTTCCCGACGAGAGTGTCAAAGCCTCCCAGCGAGCAAAACCTCCCAGAAGAGAAGTATAAAATAAGAGACAATGAATGAATTAACCCTAATACTTGTACTTTGTAAATACTTTCATCTTAATAGTGAAGCATTTTTAAAGGACCTGAGTCTCGTGATTTTTCCTCCCCATTTAAGAGGAGGTTTTCCACGTAAAAAATTTCGGTCTTAATCTCTCTCTCTCTACGACCCTAAATCCCGAACATTGGTATTGCTTGGAAACCACGGATCCGAAATGCAACAATGGATTTTTTTTTTTTTGCATTTTAAATTTATATATATATATATATTTGCTAAAAATGGGGCAAAATCTAACTACTCAAAGTAGGATTCCTCGTGCTGGGTTGAAATTGGATTTGATTCCTCCTCCTAAATCTGATTCATTGTTTTCCCTGCATAGAGTCAACAACAACAACTAGGTAAAGCATGCTCCAATATAGAATGGAAAACGCAAAAATGAGAAGAAAAATTGAGTCTCTAAGTTGTTACTTTATAGCTTCACTTGGTTATTACAGTCTAAAAAGGAAGCGCATAGATATTTGACACGGACACAATAAGATATCAACACGTTGACATACTTTTTTGAGAAATGCAGTTACGACGTGCTAATGACATGTTGACTAAAACCATAATTTATTATTTTTTAATTGATGAATAATACCGATGGATCTAACACGAATCTGAGCCAGAGCCAACAAAGCCCAATAGATAGCAGGCAGGTCCAACTAGCAAATGGGCCTGACCCAACAACACCACCCCAAGAGACATGGAGCAAAGCCCACTGGGTGCCTGTCAGTTTCCCCCGCACCCCTATTGAAGCGGCAGTAGACTGCCAGCATAGGAGGCACTGGCTTAGAGAATATTAGCCAATGGGAGAAAAAGTCAATGCTAATAAGCCGCAACGCACGTCGTACCAACAACTGCTCGACCAATCAAAGTAAAGTCAAACAGACTTACGTTAGCCACGCCCGATGACAATCCCATGCCACTACAATGCGACAACTGACCCTGCTGGCTACCGTCAGCACTTAGCAGCTAGCAAATCCGGACAAGCCACCTGTCGAAGGTTCTCGTGTCCAAAAGCCTCCTCCATTGAGCCTATAAATACCTTCTCCCTCAACGAAGAAGGGGATCTGGAATAACATTTCCAAAAATCCTAAATGGTGACTTGAGATCTAAGATCAATCCTTGCACCCTGCACTCAAAAAAAATGAGGGAAAAGATCTAACTCTCTTTCCCCAAAACCACGGTCTCAATTCGACGACTCTAGTCAGCCACTCTCAGCAGTGCAAGAAGGGAAGCACAAGCCTCCTCAAAAACACAGCTCACACCCCCTGTATTCTAGCATACATGCATTCTCCATCATGTTTACTTCCACCCTTGCATTTTTCAATCTCCTGGGAAAGATTTCTAACTTGAATGTTGAATATTTATAGTGGGAGAATATCCCGCTATCTTCCGACCTCTTATTTGTCGTTTATTGTACACAAGGCCCAGGTTGAGAGACGAAGAGATCGGACCCGTTCATGATCCACCCGAGTCGAGGAATCTAAAAGCTCCTTAATTAGCACAAGAACCCAAACCCAGAGACGCATCATTGGCGCCGTCTGTAGGAACGATAAAAAAGTCTAACCACTCGTTATAATATTCATTCTCCTGCTCATAAGATGATTAACACTAGAGTGCAAGTTAGCGCACCAGCGAGGGACGCTACTACCCACGGCAACGACCCCTCTATGGGTAGCCGTGCCGGTGAGCAGCTCAAGCCCGACATGCGCAAGCTTGCTGCTGACGTAGGCGACATGAAGCAAATGTTTCAAGTACTGTGCGCTCGAGCTGGCACACTGTGGATGGGAGCCTCCCCCCGGGACTTTAGGCGTCGGCCTCCAAGCAGAGGAGGCACAGGGCGAGGGGCCAACAACAAGTACAGCCAGGCTTGGCAACGCCGAGGCACAGGTAGTCTCAGGTAACAGGGCCCAAACGATAGCTCGGAGCCTCCTTAGTAGGGATGCGCCAAAAGAAAGCCAGGAGCAGCAGAATCCCCACAACTCATGCAGCAATAGAAGGCCCACTACCAGAGGAGAGGGATCCTCCAGTACACGACCGCCCCACACGGGCAGCCGCCACTACTTGCATGACCCCCAAGAGAACTTCGAGCTCCGAAATTTCATCAACGCAAAGAGGAATGAGTCTACCCCTCAAATAGAGGAGAAGGTGGAAAAGATATGATAGCACGAATTTAAGGTAGAACCCGGGCAACATGCACTTGACTTGAGGAGGTTGCAGTTCGCCATCAACATCCGAACACAGCCACTCCCCCTCAAGTTCAAAATGCCTACGCTGGACGTGTACGACAAAAATACGGATCCGATGGATCACCTAGACTACTTCTGGACACTGCTGTCCTTCCACAAAGTAAGCGAGGCTGATATGTGCCAATGCTTTCTCCTGACGCTCAAGGGGATGCCAGGCTTTGGTTTCACGACCTCCAGCCAAACTCTATGATAAGCTTTCCAACTTCTTCCTGTGCCGGTTCGCCTTCAGCCGGAGGGAAGAGAAGTAGCCCTAACACCTTATCTGCCTTCGCCAAAAGTCGGAAGAGAGCCTAAAGTGGTTCCTCAACCGCTTCACCGCAGAAGCTCACCGAATCCCCCAACTCTCCGACAAGATTAAGCTGAGTGTCATCATCACTACATTGGCAACTGGTGAGTTCTTCAAGCATTTGGCACACCAGCGCCCCCAATCCTTCTGGGAAACTAAGGCCATCGCTCGGGGCTACATTATGGAAGAGGAGGCTAACAAATAGAAGCATCCTGAATGCACGAACCGATAGCTGTAAGGATCGACTGTTGGGAAGAAGAGAAATAAAGATGGCGGCCACACTCAAAAACCTCATAAGGAACCATGGTTCAAGCTGAGTGTCCGAAGGGAGTTCGGGCCCCTGACCCTGACACCCCTGAACGACACTCACTCGAACATTTTGATACAGATTCGGGATGAGAAATTTCTGAAGTGGCCTAAACCGCCGAAGAATCTAGAGGTGGGAGACCAGATAAAGTATTGACATTTTCACTGGTCCCTAGGACATACTATGGAGGACTGCCAAACCCAACAAAAGAAAATTGAAAACTTGGTCCACCGAGGGCACCTCACACGGTTCTTGAGAAGTTAGGGGCAAGCCCTCGAGGTCACCGACGACGAAGCTAGGGAACCCCCGACGAACTGTGTCGCCGCCGGTGTCATTAGTATTATCTCGAGCAGGCCAGCCAAGTGCAGCGGCCAAGATAGGCCCGAGACCACGTCCAATAGCAAGAGAGTGAGGGTAGGGGCAAGGACTGATATTATTAGTTTTAGTAATGATGATCTGGCACATATAACCTCCCCTCATTCAAACCCTTTTATTGTATTAATCCTCATTTCAGATGGTACGCTTAACTACCAATTGAAATTAATTTTCATTGATAATGAAACTCTCAAAATTTACTTATCTTGATAATTCTTTAAATTTGGACTAAAAAAGAGCCAGATGAGAGCAGCCGATGGCTCTCTGTGTGGCTTGGATAATGAACTAGTGCCCATACAGGGAGAAATTCAACTAGAGGTCAAAATGGGAACTCACCCACGTACAACTACGTGAGCACTTATGTTCTTCGACGTTGACCTACTGTCTGTCTACAATCCTATTCTAGGCTGACCATTCCTAGCCACCTTCAGGGCCTTGACACCGACCCCTCACTTGAAAGTGAAGTTCCCGACTCCATATGAAATAGGGGAAGCGTTAGCAATTAAATGATGGGATGAACGTGCTACCTATCCTAGGTCGCACCCGCCGCACCTAACCGACCGGCTGAGAACTTAGACTTCCATGATGAAGTAATGTTGCAACAAGCCTAGCTAGGCAAGACGACGGGGCTAGTCCCCTTGGACCCAATGAACCTGAGAAGTGCATGCACATCGGCGGTTCCCTTTCCCTGCCGGTTCGCAACCAACTCGTGGACTTTCTCAAGCAAAACTCCAATGTCTTCGCATGGATCCCTACCGATATGCCTGAGATATCGACCGGAATAATGGTCCACAAGTTGGGCCTTAATCCCGATTACAAACCCATCAGATAGAAGCGCAAGAACCACTCCGTTGAGAAGCTCATAGCCATAAGGGAATAGGTGAAGAAGCTACTCGATGCATGATTCTTCATAGAAGTCCAGTACTTGGATTAGCTGTCGAATGTTGTTATCGTGAAAAAGAGTAGTGGTAAGTGGTGAATGTGCATCGACTTCACCGACGTAAACAAAGCTTGCTCGAAGAACAGCTTTTCACTCCTACGGATCGACCAACTGGTGGACTTCACATCCGAACACAAAATCCTAAGTTTTATGGACGCCTACTTGAGCTACAACCAAATAAAAATAAACCCGGATGATGAGGAGTACATCTCATTCATAACCAACTAGGGGACCTTCTACTACAAAGTCATGCCCTTCAATTTGAAGAACGCTGGCACGATCTACTAGCAGTTGATAAATAAGATGTTTGAAGCCCAGATCGGGAGGAACATGGAGGTGTACGCAGATGACTTGCTCGTCAAAAGTAAAATCACCAACAACCATATCCGTGATTTGGCAAAAACCTTTAAAATGCTTCAAGGCCACAGGATGAAGCTCAACCCGACCAAGTGTGTGTTCAGCGTGACCTCCGAAAAGTTCCTGAGCTTCATACTATCTCAACGCGACATCAAAGCATACCCGGATAAAATTAGAGCCATCCTTGACATGAACCCTCCGTAGACCGTGAAGGAAGTCCAAAAGTTCACAATGAGACTCACCACCCTCTCAAGATTCCTGGCCAAATCCGCAGAGAAGTACCTACCGTTCTTCAAGGCCATCAAAAGAACGAAGGTGACCAGATTTCAGTGGACGGATGAGTGCTAGGCTGCCTTCCAGAGCAGAAAGAGTACCCTGCCAACCCTCCACTCCTAACCTCCCTTTCGGAGAGTTAGGACCTATATCTTTACCTGGTAGTGTCAAACACAACCCTAAGCTCGGTGCTTATCTGGCAGTAAGGGAACGTATAGTGGCCCGTGTACTATGTGAGCAAGGTGTTGATAGACATAGAGTCCCGTTACCCTCATGCTAAAAGGATGGCCCTGACCCTCATCTATTTCGCCCAAAAGTTGAAGCCGTATTTTCAAGAGCATCAAATCGTTGTTTAGACCGACCAACCTCTGAAGGCAATCCTGTAGAAACCAGAGATGTCTGAATAATTGGTCAAGTGGACCATAGAGTTGGATGAGTTTGATGTGGAGTTCCGACAGAGGCCGACCCTGAAGGGTTAGGCCCTTGCAGACTTCGTGATCGAAACGGCGACCCTAGCTCCTGATGCCCCAGACCATGTCAGAGACGCAAGCATCTCGAGTGCCCTTGTGTGGACCTTTCACGTCAACGAATCATCCATGCAAGCAGGTAGTAGGGCTGGAGTCGTTCTCAGAACGCTAGATGGATTGGAGATCAAATACTCTCTAGCGCTTGATTTCCCAACCATCAAACACATGGCAGAATACGAGGCCCTCCTTGTAGGGCTTAGATTGGCAAAGGAGTGCTCAGTGAAAGCGTTGGTTGTATACAGTGATTTGGAGTTAGTTATCAACCAGATTCAAAGAATTTTCGAGGAGTCAATCCCTCAACTCGCTAAGTACCTAGTAAAGGCAAAGGCAAAGACCCAGACGTTTGAGAAATTTGAGATTAAGCACATCCCGAGGGCAGATAACTAAAAGGTTGACCAACTGGTCAAGGACACGGTGATGGCGTCTCAAGAACAATATGCCAGGAGCACACGGGAAGTCCAAGCCAAGCCCAGCATTGACGGCCCAAAGCACAAAGTGCTGCAAGTAGCCAAGGGCAACAACTGGATGATCTCATACTAGAAATACCTAACAGTCGAAGCGCTACCAGAAGATCCAGAGGAAGCCAGGCAAATAAAAAAGATAGTTGGTTGGTACATGATCATCGACGAAAGATTGTACCGACGGGGATACTCGACCCCCTACTTGAAATGTCTCTCGCCCAGAGTAGCCAAATACGCACTGGGCAAAGTCCACCTCGGCATGTGTGACTAGCATTTCGGAGGAAAAAACCTCGCATTCAAAATCATGTGGTAAGGTTTATTCTGGCCCATGATAAAGTGAGATGCTATAGACTTCGTAAAAAGATGTGTGAGCTACCAAGTCCACGTGTCCATAAGCCACCAGCCACATACGGAGTTGCAGAGCTTGCAAGCCCTATGGCCATTCACACAGTGGGGGCTTGACATCCTTGGACCCTTGCCTTTGGCCTCTAGATAGAGAAAATTTCTCATTGTTGGCATCGATTACTTTACCAAGTGGGTCGAGAAGACTCCCCTAGCACGAATAATTGAGTAGAACGCAGCGGAATTCATTTGTCAGAATATTGTTTGTCGATTCAGGATTTTCGAGGTCATAGTGACCGACAATAGAACCCAATTCACCGGCAAGCGATTTACCAAATACTACATGAGCTTACACATCAGACTAATTCACACGTCCATGGTGTACCCGCAGGCTAACAGCTAGGTCGAAGTGACCAACTAGACACTGCTTCATAGGTTGAAGCCTAAACTCAAAGATGCAACGGGCTCCTGGGCCAATGAGTTGCCATCCGTGCTCTGGTCGTACTGGGTGACCCCACGGGAACCAACACGGGAGACGCCCTTTAACCTCTAATACAGGGTTGAAGCAGTCGTCCTCACCAAAGTGAGGCTTCCTAGCCTCCGGGTCAAATGCTTCGACCCCGTCAATGACTCCCAGCTGCTCAAAGAGCACCTAGACCTACTCCCAGGAACAAACTCTCCCCTAATTGGGAGGGGTCGTTCCTCATCTCAACGATCTTCCGAAACAGGGCTTACAAGTTACTCACCCAGGACGATAAGTTGGTTTCTCGGACCTAGAATGCCTGTAATATCCCGGATTTTGTTCAGATTAATTTAATATTGATTATAATTTTGAGCAAATTGGGCATTACAAAATTAATTAAATATTGAGAAATTTTGGAAGGATATTTGGATCGGTTTAAGTTGGCGTCGGGTGCGCCAGATTATCACCCGAATATCGATTCGGATTTTGGAATAAAAGAAAAATAAAATGAAAAATATATATAATATATTATTAATATATATATATTAATAATGATGGATAAGGATGAAAAAAAAAGAAAAAGAAAATTTCAGGAGATAAGATCGGGGAGAGAGGGAGTTAGAGGAGAGAGAGAGAGATTTAGGGTTTCGTCGGTGAAGGAGAAAGAAGAGAGGAGAAGAGGGAGGAAGGCGGGCCGGCGATGGCGTCGTGCGGCGGGAGGCGTTGATGCGGTGGTTGTCGGTGGCGCGGTGGTGGTCGATGTGGCTGGTGGTGGTGGTTTGCCAAGAGAAAACCGTCGAGAAGGCCGACGGCCTTTGTCGGCAGCGATTTTCACGGCGGCGTGCAGAGGTAGCACTGTGATGGTGGTCGACGGCGATTGCTGGTGGACGTCGGCAACCGGTGGTCGCCGTGGGTGTTTGGCGAAGTGCGCGGAAGTTGCACAGCGAGGAGAGAATCGCACGGGTGAGAGGCGTCGCTCGGTGCAGGGCCGAGGAAGGAGCGGCGGTGTTCGGAGGTGGTCAACGGCGGCCGATGGTGGTTCGCTGGTAACCGGCGACGGCCGTGGGTGGTTGTAGCTTGCAGTAGAAAGCTGCGCAGAGTGGGGGATCGCGAGCAGTGGCGCGGCAGCGCACACGGCGGAGAGAGAAAGGGCCGTTTCGAGTACTTCGGGACATCCTTTCTTCAGATCTGCAAAGTATGAGGTCCAGGCAAGTATCTATAAACCCCCTCTTTGGTCTATTTAATTTCTGATATATTTTGGATACTGTTTTGGATTTTTACTAACATACATGTATTTTTATATGCCTGAATTATTTATTAAGACATACATGTAATTCATTGGATGTTGTGGGGATTGTTGGGTAGGTTTTATGATTTTGGAGAATTTAATATTTTTAAAGTACTAATAATTTAGTGAACACCGTATATTTTTATATTAATATATTTATATAAAAATGTACACGAAATTTGCATTGGCGTGCATTTTCACATGCACGTGCCGGGTTAATGGTCACTACATTTGGATTTGGAAATTAGACTACGCCCGCTCCAGGCGGGAGATTATTTTGTTATTTGGAAATCCTTTACGCGGCAGAAAGGCTTGGAGTAGTGACCCTTCCCATTGAGACAATTTGATTTGACCTTAGAATATATTCGGACGTCCTAATATATCTGACAAACTTGAGGAATGCACCCAAAGCCACGGGTAGCAAAATATAGTGAGCAACCTTATCTATGGGTACACAGTACATGGATTTTGGCCCAAGGTTACCGGGATTATGTGTAACCATTCCTCAAGTTAGTCTTTAAATAATGAGAACCCAAATTCGGTGCATAATTTGTATTTTTGCATCAATTAGTTTTGGACTTTGATTTGGATATGGATTTTGGACTTGGATTTAAGATTTGCTGATTTTTCCTATAATTGGGCTTGGTATGTCTCGTACAAACGATTTTGATTATATGTTTTGATCCGGACCTTTGGAATATCTGTCGCGGTGCTACTTCGGTCTCTGCGCACACTATTGGATCATCCAGCTATCGAATTCTGACCCAGATCACAAGCTGATCGGGCATTGGATTTGGCCTTGGACTCGGATCGACATCGATTTTGGAATTGGTTCGGATCACCTCTGTTTTGGTTATATATATGTTTATATATATATACGTCCCGACGAGGACTATTTTGAAAATTTGGACATTTGTTTGGATTTGGATATTTGATTTGAGTACGAGACTACCATTAGATTTTGAAATTTGGATCTTGGATTTCGGTTGGATTTGTCTTGTCGTGATTTAGATTTATTCTCGAAATTTGATTGGATTTTCACCCATTTGACATTCCCTCGATTTATTGGACTTCTTTTGACTAAATATGATACTTGTTTGGGCATTAGGCTCATTTTCTGTTTTGTCCCTTCAGAGTAGAAGATTCGGATGCAATACGGAGTAAAGACATGATCGGTCAGATATTCGTCCGATTTGGTGAGTTTCAATTTTGTTATGGTTCATATTGATATTTGATGTATTTGGATTATGAAATTGGCCGGTTATAGGCTTATTGTTATCTGTTGGAAATAGTGGAATATTTTGTTATGTTTGATTATGATTTTTGGGTCGGGTTATTACCTCCCTTACGAGGATTGTAGAGCAGGGCGTATTTATATTGTTCGGACGGTTGTTCGATGAGGTCCTGTGAGGATTTTAATTTTGTTAAGTATATTTTGGTTTGTCACACCCGAATTTTGGGACTTAGTATTAATTGTTTTGTTATTTGGAAATTCAGATTTTAGAAATTGACCTGCTTGGTTCGGGTTCGTGACAGAAGTGGTATCAAAGAAATGTCGTAAGGAGAGGTACTTTGGGTTATTTTGGATAAATATTTAACTGAATATTTGGGTATAATAAGTATTACTTTAAAATTTGAGTTGTGAAGATTTGAGTTTGAATAAGAAGATCGAATCGTAGGAGTTTGGGTTTGGATTGGAATGATGATCATCTGATAATAATGAGTCGCACAAGCGACGTAATGTATGACTTGATATAATTGTTGAATTTGAAATTTGTTGGGTTTCTACAAATATATAGAGATTTTGTTGGATTTTGTAATTTCGGAAGAGTAGTGGTCTGAAATTTGGGTTGGTCCGAAATCTTGTGGAGTAGATGGAGATTTTGATTGGCAGAGGGTAGGTGATTAAGTTAGTCGACTCGAAATCTCGCGGAGTAGAAGGAGATTTTTGATTGGCATAGAGATTAGCAGTGAAAGCGGAGATGAATGAAGATTTTTCAAGATTGGATGTCGCAGATAATGATAAAGAAGTTTAAGTCAAATCAACTTGTTTATCCTCACTAGAAGACATGACGATGAAGCGCAAGTCTGATCTCGTTGGCAGCAATGATGCTGATCGTGTAGAAGTCTGAAGTCATTATTGGAGCAAGAGAAAGACTGAAGATTGTCCATTCCCACTCGTCGCTGTGATCGGGTGGATAGTCGTCCCTGCAAATCTTTCATCGCTGAAGAATCGAAGGACAAAGAGTTCGTGGTTCGATCTCCTAAAGCAATGCTCAGGAAGAGGTTGAAGAATTTGAAAGATTTGTTGAAGCATGATAGTATATGAGGACTTCAAGATTCAATCTGGAAGTAGTTGGTGTCATTCGGACGCTAAATTTATGACGAGGAGCTGTATCATACCCTATTGATCAAGCGGGAGTAGCTTCAAGAGAAACGTTTCCAAAAGAAATCAGAAATTGGAGTCAATGCTCGAAGGATGGATTTGTTTATTATTCAGAAGACAAGTTAAAAGAAACTCAAGTGAAACAAAGTCGTCTTCTGGAAGTTTGAGTTTGCATGATCAGCCTGCAAGTTTAGCGGGAAGAAGTTTGCGAGACGAGTTTGCTTTGTCCTAAAGAGAGTCTGCTTCAAATTGCTGCCTGATATGCTATTTGTCAAAGGATCGTTTAAATTCCAAGCATTCGGATTCCAGACGTCCAGATAGAAGTCAGACTGTTTTGGCAGGGCATTTTGCGTATACAGCCTGTGAAGTTAGAGCTGGATCCTCAGTCGTGGAAGACTATTTTGGCAAGTCCGTCCCATTTTGCATTCAAGAAATGAGTCTGCTGATTTTCAAAGAAGAATTAGTACGAAGGCTTAAAGGTTATTTTGTGGCGTTGTAAGCGAGTTATCTGTTGAGAGATCGATATTGAGTTCATTTGGTATATACGGTCACATTTGGGAGTCATTATGTGATCATTGAAGATATGTTAATCATCTGCAAACTTGAAGATGTTTTTCCAGAGAATTCGACTGGATTGCTCCTAGATTAGAAGATCAAGTTTGTTCTGGTGTTGTGTTTGGATCTGCGTTTATTTCGAAGGCTCCGTATGGGGTAATTTCATCTAAGCTGAAGAAATTGGGACAGTAACTGTAAAATCTGTCGAGAAGGATTTTCTTTGGCCAAGTGTTTTGGCATAGAATGCTTCAGTGTTTTCAGGTGAAGGGATTTGGTTCGATGGATTTATTTTGGATTATTTGGGAATTGGATATGTATCAGTTGTCAAAGATTGAGGATTTGCTGGATCCATTTGAAGAGATTTGGGTTTTCTCTAAGTTTAAATTATGTTTGAGGTATCCTTAAATGAGGATTTAGTCAGAGGATGTGTATAAGACAGCTTTCAGGTCAATGTGTGGCCATTATAAATTTTGATTGTGCTTTTGGGCTGTCAAATATTTTAATATCTTTTATGGATTTGGTCAATTGGACTTCTGATCGTATTTGGATTAGTTTTGATGGCTGTGTCAATAATTTTCTAATTTATTTGAAGAATATTGAGAAATATGAGATCCGATTGGAAAATCTACTGTAGATTTCGAGAATGTAACATTTGGAGATTCGAAGAAGATAGAAATAGTGACGAATTTGAAAAGACCGTTTAAGGTCGTGAGAGTGTGGAGTTTCTTGGATTTAGTTGATTGTGATGGGAGAGTTGTTAAAAAAATTTCTCAAGGATTTTAGTGTTGTGACACCCTTGGAATAGAAGTGATTAGTATTCAATTAAAGTAATGCTTGTGAGGAAGTTTTCAGTAATTGAAGAATAGATTATCTTCGGTGTCAGTTCTGTTGATTCCTGATGGATCAGAAGGATTGGTAGCGCTCAGTAATGCTTCTGAAAAAGATTTAGATATGTTTGGATTCTGTATAGTCGGGCGCTTAATCCAAGAAAAAGTTTGGGGATGCGACGCAATCTAGAGGGTTCGCATGAAGGTGCCGTGGCAAGAATGCCTGCATGAGGATTGGGCCAGATGGGTTTTCTTTCCTTATTGTCAGCATTGGATTTCGAACTAAGATTCTATTTATGGGAGAAGTTCTTATGAGGATCGATGGTGATTTTCTTTTCGGACAAGCCGTTTGAAAGTCTAGAATGCGACACCGTTTGGAGGATTTTTGTGTGAAGTGCTATGTCGAAGATACCAATAGAAAGACTTGTCCAGAAGAATTTCCTCTTTGCTGTTAGGATTGGATCTTGAACGAAATTTTTATCTATGGGAGAATCTTTTGAGAAGATCAGAATGAAGCCCTTTTTAATGAGCTACATTAAAGTTGAAAGTGATTGAGCAGAGAATCACAAATATTCTGCACAAAGTGTTTTCTCCATTACACGTTCTAGAGGAGGTATGGTTGCAAGAATTCTCTCGTTTGAGTATCCCTGATTGGATGGAAGTTCGAAAACAAATGAAGTTGTTAGCAGCTATATTGAGTTTGGATTTGTCTAAGTTCGATGGGAACATCGAAGATTTTCCACCTTGCAAAGTGGAGAGAGAATTTTGATGGCAGATTGATTATGTGTCAAGGTTTGCAGACAAAATATAAAGCGTGAGGTTGTGGCCTATGTGGCAAGGTATATCAGTGCCTAAAGATGAAGTCGAGCAGAAGAAGAAGCCTTGAGAATTGTGTTTCAGGTTGCCTCGAATGACTAGAAGATCGTGATAGTAATTTGGACGTTGATAGATGAGTTGATGGAGTTAGCTCTTTTCTTGCCGATCAGGATGTCGTTCCTGAGATTCGTTGTTGGCATGTTGTCGAGATGAGAAGATTGTAAAATATTCTTATTCTGAAGCTTCCAATTTTGATTGGAGATGGATAATCAATCAGAGTAGCGCGGTGAAAATATATAGACTTTTGGCTATTTGTCACAAGATATGATTTGACGCTTCAAGTAGGAGATTGAATTTGCAGTCCGATTTGAAGTTCGATGTGGATGATCAGACGTTTATGGAAGCACCTTGAAGAGAAGAATTTTGAGTTGGAGGTCGTCGGGTAATTTGAAGATAAGGTTTGTTGGAATTTTTTTTCAAAGTGTTCGATAAATTGGAGAGACGATCAACATATTGACCTTATCTCTGAATTAGATGTTTGGACATGATGTCTCATATGATTTGTATGATAAATATGTGTATGATCATTCGAATGTGCTTGGATTGGAATCGTCATCCATCGACGAGAATTTGTGTTGAGCCAAAGTTTCAATTCGAATTTTGGAATGAAAATAATCTACTATTGAGGATCAGATTTTGGATGAATCACTTAATCGAGAAAGTGGTTTGAGAAGAGCGAATAATGACGTTGAAAGAATATCTTCGTTATATGATATTTGAGGTTGAAATGGAGATTCGTAAATTTTGAGACCGAAATTTTTATAAGGAGGGGAGAATGTAATATTCCGGATTTTGTTCGGATTAATTTAATATTGATTATAATTTTGAGCAAATTGGGCATTACAAAATTAATTAAATATTGAGAAATTTTGGGAGGATATTTGGATCGGTTGGGTTGGCGTCCGGGGTGCGCCCGTATTATCACCCGAATATCGATTCGGATTTTGGAATAAAAGAAAAATAAAATAAAAAATATATATAATATATTATTAATATATATATATATATTAATAATGATGGATAAGGATGAAAAAAAAAAGAAAATTTCAGGAGATAAGATCGGGGAGAGAGGGAGATAGAGGAGAGAGAGGAGATTTAGGGTTTCGTCGGTGAAGGAGAAAGAAGAGAGGGAGAAGAGGGAGGAAGGCGGCTGGCGATGGCGTCGTGCGGCGAGGAGGCGTTGATGCCGGTGGTTGTCGGTGGCGCAGTGGTGGTCGATGTGGCTGGTGGTGGTGGTTTCGCGAAGAGAAAATCGTCGAGGAGGCCGACAGCCTTTGTCGGCAGCGATTTTCACGGCGGCGCGCAGAGGTAGCACTGCGATGGTGGTCGACGGCGATTGCTGGTGGACGTCGGCGACCGGTGGTCGCCGTGGGTGTTCGGCGAAGTGCGCGGAAGTTGCGCAGCGAGGAGAGAATCGCACGGGTGAGAGGCGTCACTCGGTGCAGGGCCGAGGAAGGAGCGGCGGTGTTCGGAGGTGGTCAACGGCGGCCGATGGTGGTTCGCTGGTAACCGGCGACGGCCGTGGGTGGTTGTAGCTTGCAGCAGAAAGCTGTGCAGAGTGGGGGATCGCGAGCAGTGGCGCGGCAGCGCACACGGCGAAGAGAGAAAGGGCCGTTTCGGGCACTTCGGGACATCCTTTCTTCAGATCTGCAAAGTATGAGGTCCAGACAAGTATCTATAAACCCCCCTCTTTGGTCTAATTTAATTTCTGATATATTTTGGATACTATTTGGATTTTTACTAACATACATGTATTTTTATATGCCTGAATTATTTATTCTGGACATGCATGTGTAATTCATTGGATGTTGTGGGGATTGTTGGACTGAGTTTTATGATTACGGAGAATTTAATATTTTTTTGAAAGTTCGAATAATTTAGTGAACACTGTATATTTTTTTATATTAATATATTTATATAAAAATGTACACGAAATTTGCATTGGCCGTGCATTTTCACATGCACGTGCCGGGTTGTGATCACTACATTTAGATTTGGAAATTAGACTCTGGCCAGCTCCCGACGGGAGATTATTTTGTTATTTGGAAATCCTTTTCGCCGGCGAGGAAAGGCTTGGAGTAGTGACCCTTCCCGTTGGGACAATTTGATTTGACCTTAGAATATATTCGGACATCCTAATATATCCCGACAAACTTGAGAATGCACCCAAAGCCGCGGGTGGCAAAATATAGTGAGCAACCTTTTCTATGGGTACACAGTACATGGATTTTGGCCCAAGGTTACCGGGATTATGTGTAACCCTTCCTCAATTTAGTCTTTAAATAATGAGAACCCAAATTCGGTGCATAATTTGTATTTTTGCATCAATTAGTTTTGGACTTTGATTTGGATATGGATTTTGGACTTGGATTTAAGATTTGCCGATTTTTCCTATAATTGGGCTTGGTATGTCTCGTACAAACGATTTTGATTATATGTTTTGATCCGGCCCTTTGGAATATCTGTCGTGGTGCTACTTCGGTCTCTGCGCACGCTATTGGATCATCCGGCTATCGAATTCTGCCCCAGATCACAAGCTGATCGGGCATTGGATTTGGACTTGGACTCGGATCGACATCGATTTTGGAATTGGTTCGGATCACCTCTGTTTTGATTATATATATGTTTATATATATATACGTCCCGACGAGGACTATTTTGAAAATTTGGACATTTGTTTGGATTTGGATATTTGATTTGAGTACGAGACTACCATTGGATTTTGAAATTTGGATCTTGGATTTCGGTTGGATTTGTCTTGTCGGCGATTTAGATTTATTCTGAAATTTGATTGGATTTTCACCCATTTGACATTCCCTCTGATTTATTGGACTTCTTTTAACTAAATATGATACTTGCTGGGTATTAGGCTCATTTTTCTGTTTTGTCCCTTCAGAGTAGAAGATTCGGATGCAATACAGGAGTAAAGACATGATCGGTCAGATATTCGTCCGATTTGGTGAGTTTCAATTTTGTTATGGTTCATATTGATATTTGATGTATTTGGATTATGAAATTGGCCGGTTATAGGCTTATTGTTATCTGTTGGAAATAGTGGAATATTTTGTTATGTTTGATTATGATTTTTGGGTGGGTTATTACCTCCCTTACGAGGATTGTAGAGCGGGGGCGTATTTATATTGTTCGGACGGTTGTTGATGAGGTCTGTGAGGATTTTAATTTTGTTAAGTATATTTTGGTTTGTCACACCCGAATTTTGGGACTTAGTATTAATTGTTTTGTTATTTGGAAATTCAGATTTTAGAAATTGACCTGCTTGGTTCGGGTTCGTGACAATGCCGCCCACCTTAAGAAATTCTATCAATAAACCGCGGACACACCCAAGTAAGATGTGCATACATGGTCCGAAATGCTTATACATGTATCACATTTTCATTAATAAAATTGTTGTTTTCATTTTCTTCTCTGACTGTTCATATGAGTGAGTGCATGCTCACAATTTTGAGGATAAAAAACGGCCTAAACTGCTCCAAAATTAGGAGGACGCTCGTCTCCTTATACGAAAACCTTGGCCCAGCGGCGAGCAACCCACTAGCGGTTGAACTTCAAACGTCGGCTCCACGTCGATAGGCCCTTAGCGGCCATGAAACCTTGGCCCTATGATGAGCGACCCCCTAGTGAACGAAATTCAAACGTCAACTCCAAGCCGAAAGGCCCCTAGTAGCCGAGAAACCTTGGCTCCACACCAAGCAACTCGTAGGCGGTCAAACGAGCAGGCTTGGGGGCTCTAGAAGCTCCCAATGAAACGGCCATTAAAATCTTAGGGGGCCTAAACGGCAGGCGTGCTACAATCTTCTTTCGAAGAAGGGGGTACCTTCAATCAACAATGGTCGACAGGTCTGGACCATGCGCACATGAGCAACGACGCCCCGAGCAGGGCCAAGCGCCAAAACGGTGTCGTGCGCACAACGACCTAAGACCTACAGTCTGACTGCTGTGGTCTCAAAACCCATCTGGCCCTTGAGAGACTCCACCCTGAGCATGCAGCGACGTCCAACCCATTGAACAGATCATCCCACTAAACACGAGATGCGACAACTTCCTCAACAGAGGACAAGCATAGTGTAAACAGCTCCTCAAAGCGGGCCTTGGCAACGATAGCAAAGCGACTTAGCTAACACAATAAGAGAAACAACAACACTCAGAAACACTTGAAAACGAAAGAAAAGTATGCTTTATTGAATATTCAAACCGAAGGTTATAAGGCTGCTCTTAAAAGCTATGCAAGGAAGAATGTACAAAGGATCCAACTACCCTAAGTGCTTGAAGGCCTCACTTCCTCTGAAAAATCAGTCAAACGGGAGCTTTCTTTGATTCCGTCATTCCACGGATCAAAAATCCCCACAGAAGCACCCGGATCCGCAATGAATGCTATACGACAACATAGGCGTATGCCGTCCTAAAACCTTGCATCCAACACTCATACCACCTCCACCAGGGAAAGCCGGACTCACAAGTCGACCTGAGCATGGGCACTCTGGTCCTCCAAGTCAGAAATACAGTCCCTGGCCACCAGCAGCTCACCCATCAGTCATTCAACCTCCTGCTTTAGGGTTGCGGTTTCATCCTCTTTATGCAGCGTCGCTGCTGCCCGCTCAACCTCCTCTCTAGCTCAACGGATGAGTTCGTCCCGTTGAAAGGGGGCTGTCTGGATGAAACGGATCACAGCCGAGGTCTGCAAAGCAAAAAATGAGACAGAAAATCCGTGAGTCCGAGTAGCATGGAAATATATTTCACAAAAGAGATCGGCAGACAAGTTCCCACCTCAACGAACAAAGAAGTCATACATCAACAAAAGGCTCCTCCATGGCGGCAGGCGAATCTAGCACGACCCCAAGTGCAAACTCGCCAGGGGGCTCTGGCTAGTCAGCGGCCTCCTCCACCTCGCCCTCTGGAGCCCTATCGATCAGAGGTTCAATGGCAAACCTTTCAGACACGCTACTCTCCACAACAGACTCAGGCTCCGCGGCGAGCGGCTCAGGCGACTCCCTAACTGGCATGTCGATTGCCTCTGGAGCAACCTCAGGCACTGCATTGGGCTCAAGGTCAACTATCTCAACATGCTCTATGGCACCGATCACTGCCTCCTTGGTGCCTGCCACGGCTACCCCCGCAATGGACTCGACTGGCTACTCGCCATGGGAGGGTCCCACCTTGACCTCAAAAAGGAAACTCGGCGTGAACCCTCACCCAAGGGGAGGCCAGCAAGGGGAATGCCATACTCCAATAAAGCGACTGTCAAAATCGGTGAGCACTCAGCAACTCCATCGTGTAACTGCAGCTTTGGCTCCTGCGCTGTGATAGTGACCCCAGTGGCCATTATTGGGGTGGACCCAGCAGACTGGCCTAATACAGTCGGCAATATCAAGACCCTCCTACTCGAAATGCCTCCTACCCGCCTAAGCCTTTCAAGGCTGCCTAGTCCTCACCAGAAGAGGACTCCATTGAAAGCGATGAGCCACTCCACCCAGACAACTCCCTCAATGGCTCTCTGATAACTGGGGCCCAACCTTCCTCTTCTAAGTAGTAGCCACCACCCCGTTACTCGCGGGTTTCCACTTAATGGCCGCAAAGATCTCGGGGGTCAAGTAATACCCCTAAGTACCAAATGTCTTGATCTTCACCTTGATGTGATCGATCAACTTCTTCTCCTGCTTCTCTTCCTCCTAGCTCACGCTCTTCGAGAAGAAATCACTCACAGGACCTCACTCATTAGGGATGTCCCACTCTGGAGAGGACACCAGGAAGAAAAGGCGATTCTTCCAATTCTTTACTAAGTCGACGTTCGTTCCCCGGAAGCGGAAGCCCAGACGAGGAGATATAGAAATCAAATCCTACAACTAGGCGAAGTGAAAGATCACCTTCACCAAAAGCATAAAGACGAACAAAGATGCACATGGACACCAGGTAGCGCATGGCATTAGGGTAAAGCTGTGCCATAGGAACGCCAAGCATCTCAAAGATCCCGTACAAGTCTAACACCACAGGGAAGCGAAGCCCACCCTTCGGGTGGTGCTCATATATAGTGATGAAGCCCTCAGGGGGCGCGTTAGCTTTGTCGTCCTCACCAGGAAGGAGATGGGCCCAATCGCTAGGAATGTGATAGCTAACCCTCGAAGCAGTAACAGCACTCGCCATAAGAATTGACTTGATCTCGCCCACTCTTTATCGAATCGTGGGAGAACGAGAGCTTTTTTTCTTCGCCATGGATACTTCAAGCAAAAAAATGCAAAGTGTGAAGGGCGTCAGGGAATGCTGTTTAAATAGGCAACGTAGAGGGATACCAAGTGACGTCGCGCGGGAAAACTTAAGGATTGCCGCTAATGATGGCTATGGCATGTGTCTCCTCATCGGGTTGCTGCATGTCTATCCGGGGTAGCCCATCATGGTGCCTGACAAACAGTCACTCAACTCACGCAGCAACCATCTGTCGAATCCAACCATCGTACCAAGCAATTAATACGAGGATGTCAGCCGTCAGGAATGACAGTAGTTCGTCCAACTTCCAAACCAGAAGCACGAAGCACAACATTCAAATGCAACATGCAACAACAAATGAATTGCCCTATTAAATAGAAGTTTTATTAATAAAATTTCTTTACAAAAAGAGCCGACTAGTGGCCGCAGGATACAACGTTACAATCTACACGTGCTGGGCTCGGTAGGATTAGAAGGTAAGAACTCGATTAGCTCCAACTGCATTCGAGCGCCCACGTTCCGAGAATCCAAGAGACCCGTGGGAAAGCCAGGTACCACTAGAGAAGCAATCCTTTGACTCAGTTAGATTTCTTCCTGGAACAATCCTTCCAGCATCGGGGCCAGATCTTCCAGGCAGGTCCTTGACCTCAGCTCAGCCTCCAACTATGCGTGGACAATGTGCTCTTCCCGAAGTCGCTTTGGACACTGCTCAAGCTCCCCTTGAAGAGTAAGCCGCATGCACCCAACTCTACTCAATGTTAGCAATGGCATCCTACAACCGGCCCTCAGCCTCCTCAATTGCTCGCTAGGCACGGCGGAGCAATCAACCGACTTCCTCGAGCCTTCGATGCTGAGAGGAATTTGAAGCCCCTTTAGATTCAAAGCCTAGTGACATTCTCAGAGGTCTCACTGGCCCAAGGACTAAAGGCTTCGAGTGGCAACCTTCCGCTACCGTTGCGGCGAGATCCGCCTCTACATGACCTCTCACCCCTTGTTCCCCCCATCAGGACTCCTCAGTAGGAGGCTCAAATCACAAAAAGGAGGATGATCCCGCTAACGGCCCTGGAACAAAGTCGTGCATTTCATCTGCCATTATCCCAACCAAGGAAAAGAGGGAATAACTGCGGGCTCAAGTTTCACGTCCCACAGCAACAAGGGAATGTCCGAATTGAAGAAGGCTTTGTCGCTTACATAGCCAAAACATCCCCTAAGGAAACGATATCGGTTAACGAAGGCAAAACGTTCCACCGACCAACGAAATCCCTCCACATGGCGATACCCTAAAACACCGCACCTTTTCAAGAAAAGTAATCATGACGCAATGACTCTGTAGTTCCCCAGTGCATTAAAAGCACAAACGCAACTTGATTGACGCGGCCTCCATCAGCATTGTTCAATCACCCGAGACAGGATGTGAGCGATACAAACCCCGGAGCAGCTCCTGCCAGCCCCCCCGCTGACGGTCTAAATACAGACTCGAGGGATGGACACCAGTGCAGGCCGTTGCAAGGGTTGCATTTTGGTCAGCCGTTGCAAGGGACACCATCGTCCGAATACAGACGCCTGCTAGGAAGGCTCACTCCAAAGCAGAGATGCTACATCATGAGGGGCTACCTCATTTTGGTCGCATTAACCCCGACGCCGGCTCCCGCAAGGCCAAGGTGAATTGAATTCCAATCTCTCGCTGCCGCCGAGACAGGCCCCACCACAGCAAGGGAAAGATCGATGTCTGGGGTCAACTACCAAAGCCATGGCACGCCAAATGCGCGGCCCAATGGGACCCTAGAATATGCCTCCTCTAGTCAAGCCTGGAGGATGACCAACCACAAAAAGAGCCGCAGACAGCATGCTTTCGAGGGAACAGAGACCAGAATCACATTGCTGACCTCGCGACGCTCCCCCAGTGGTTGAACACCCTGGCCAGACGGAGAGAAGGCACATGACAAATGCAAAATGGCTGAGCCACCCTTATTACAATGAGGAAACTTCCACAAGTGGAGCACGACGACAGGCTTCAAAAGCGACTACGGGTCTCTCGCAGTTCCATTCGATTCCCTTGCGGAACTCCACAAGACATGAGACAAGCCAAGGACCCGCATTGCTTAACTGGACGAAGGGATGAGCTTGGGTCCCTAGAGTGTGGGAATCCCCCAATTTATAGCAACGCAGAAGGCTCAGGGAGCTCCCAAAGGGGCGCCCATCCAATGACCGTCAATTAGAAAACAGGAAAGCCGTCAATGTGAAGCCGACTACCAAGCCGTGAATCTTTCCAAACATGGCTCCGAATCGCAGTGATGCCCTTGAAAGGCTTCATATTCGCATAGGGAAGGAGCAACGCTCCTAAGAATCGCAGGCTGGCACATCTCGAGAAGGCACACAAAAGCTAGAGACGGGACCCACCTTCGACATTCCCAGACCCCGACAATGGTTCATCCACAGGCATGAGGGCTAATAATGTGTCTAACATGGATCTGAGCCGAAACCAACAAAGCCCAATCGATAGCAAGCATGTCCCAGCAGCAGATGGGCCTGGCCTGGTGATGCCACCCCAGGAGATTTGGAACAAAGCCCACTGGGCACCCCTAATGCGCACTCAATCAGCTTTGTTCGCACCCCTGTTGAAGCGGCGGCAAACTACCAACATAGGAGGCAACAGCTTAGAAAATGTCAACCAATTGGAGATGAGGCCAATGCTAGTAAGCCGCAGTGCATACCGTTCCAACAGTCGCTCGACCAATCCAAGCAAAATCAAACAGACCTATATTGACCATGCCCGATGACGGTCCCTGTGCCACCACAAGGCGACAATTGATACCACTAGCCACCACCAGCGCTCAACGGCCTACAAATCTCAACAAACTACCAGTCAAAGGTTCTCGCATCCAAAAGCCTCCTCCATTGAGCCTACAAATACCTTCTCCCTCAGCAGAGAATGGGATTCAAAATCACATTTCCAAAAAGCCTAAATAGTGACTTGAGATCTAAGATCGATCATTGCACCCTACGCTCAAGAAAAATGAGGGGAAAGAACTAGCTCTCTTCCCCAAAACTACTGTCTCAATCTGGTGACTCTATTAAGCCACTCTTAGCAGTACAAGAAGGGGGGCAAAAACCTCCACCAAAACACCGCTCACACCCCCTGCATTCTAGCATACATGTATTCACTATCACGTTTACTTCCACCCCTATATCTTTCCATTCCCTAGAAAAAATTTCTGATTTGAGCATCGAAATGTTTACGGTGAAAAAATATACCGCCGTCCTCTAATCTCTTATTTGTAATTTGTGGTGCGCAAGGCTCATGTTAAGAAACGTGGAGACCAGACCCGTTCGTAATCCACCCGAGTCGAGGAATCCGAAAGCTTCCTAATCCGCACGAAAATCCGAACCCATGGACGTATTAAATACTATTTTATACTGAATTAGCAACGCATATGTATAATTCTTGTTTCTTCACTAAAAATAATTTTATATAAAAGTAACAATTGAATCAATATAAACATTTTATATTATAGCATTTTCAATAAGTTATTATAGCATAACAATAACCATAATATAATTTAACAAACTGAAAGAAAATTTAATATAGTAAATTTTATATATTTTCAGCAACTATCTTTTAACTTTAACACTTTGTATTTTATTATGATCAAAAGATATAAAATAAAAACAAAAAAACGGGAAAGCCAAACCATGTTCAAATATAACCCAAGCATGTCTAAAGCGTGTTGGAAAGCATTTCGGACACATGTCAGAGAGTGTCTGCCATGTGTCAGACATGTTGGGAGACTGTCGATATCTGATGTGTTAAAGAGTGACCTTTAATCCTGGGAAAGTGTCCGCATTTCTTATATTGCAATTATACAACACAGCTTTGCCCTGTTTTCTTCCATATTTTCTTGCTTTCCATCTGCTCTCTTGTGCTCAACGCCTCAGGCCACTGACCCGTTGAAGCATACATATTTGATAGTGAAACTAAGAGTCCCGATTCCTTCGTATTCAATGCATTTGCATTCTCTATCACTTGTGCAGCTAACTTGAAGTCACCCATTACTCTGCACCCGCCGAGCAAAGCTCCCCATGCTGCAATATCAGGCTTGAAAGGCATCTCCATAATTAAAGACACTGCTCTTTCAAGCTGGCCATTTCGGCTCAGCAGATCAATCAAACAGCTGAAATGTCTCACATTCGGACAAACACCAAAATCCTTCTCCATGCCATCAAATATCTCTTGACCTTCTTCCACCAATCCTCCATGGCTGCAAGCAAACAGAGCACTCAAAAATGTCAACTCATTTGGCTGCAACCCTTCACTCTGCATCAAGAAGAAGAGTTTCAATGCATCTTCAGTTCTCCCATGGATCGCTAGTGACTTTATCATCGTGTTCCAACAGAAGACATCTTTATCTCCAATTTTGGCAAAAATTGTAAAGGCTTTATCGACATCTCCACACTTAGCATACATTTCTAGCAATGCAGTTGCAACTATAACTCCCAACTGAGACCAATCTCTCATTAAGGAGGTTATCCATTTGCCATACTCCAGTGCACCTAAATGAGAACAGGCTGACAAAGCAGAAACAAAAGTGAACCTATCCGCATAGACACCTTCTGATTGCATTTGAGCAAAGAGTTGCAGCGCAGACTCAAATTTTGCATTTTGCAAGTAACAAGAGATCATAGAATTCCAAGATACAGCATTCCTCTGTGGCATATTATCGAAAATTTCCCTTGCTCTTTTTAAGTCTCCACAATTAGCATACGCCCCAATCATTGAAGTCCAAGACACAACATTCTTCCCGGGCATTTGTTCAAATAAAACTCTGGCCTTTTCATAATCCCCAAACTTGGCGTACCCTGAAATCATAGAATTCCACGAGACAACATCTCTTTCAGGCATTTCTTCAAACGCCTTTCTTGCACACTCAACATCACCGACTCGGAAGTACCCACTAATCAACCTATTCCACGACTCGACAGGTCTAATACACATTTCATCAAACACTTTCTGGGCATAACCCAGATTTTCCTTTTCCCCTGCAGTCGAATCAAAAGATCCCGACATGCTCATATACATGTTTAATAGGGATTCAGAAACTCGGAATGCGCTCTGGAACCCGGATTTCACAATGTGACAGTGCAATTTCTTTCCTGTTCTATAACAACGCAAGTGACAGCAACAATTAAGAACATAAGGGTATGTGAAATTATTGGGTTTGAGTCCTATCTGAGGCATTTGATCAAACATTTCGACGCACATCGCAAATGGGCCATTATAAGCATACCCTCTGATCATAGCATTCCATAAAATGACTTGGGAACTGAGTGGAGTACCCAGTTGAGCAAATATCAGTTTGGGATATTCCATACCACCAAATTCGGTGCTTCGACGGAGAAATCTTGATAAAAGATCGATGCTGTGGTAAAAGGACCTTGTGATAATCGAGGCGTGAATTTGCTTGAGCTGTTCGAATGTGCATCGTTGCAATACGTTTGAGAGCTTGAATTCTAAAGCGCATGGCATATAGTAGTCACCGTAACGCGCACATGAACCGGCACTCGCTCGCGATTTCAGCCTTTTATTTGTTTTCATATCCAATGACTTCAAATATGCTTGGCTTCCGTTACGCCCTTTCATGTGGTGCTTTAATTTTCTCCTTTTCTCCAATTTTGGTTAATAGATTAGAAAATTTTATCGGTGAACTTATTACAATACATAGAAATTACGAATTATAAATTATATCAGGTACATTTGATATAATATTTGATTCTCATTTATAAATTATAAAATTATTAATATAATTTTTAAATTAATTTAAAAATAATTATATAATATAAATTTAAGAAAAAATTTAATTTTGAGAAAATAAGTCCAATACCTAAAGAGTGCTAATTTTACACTTGTATATGTTTCAGGTAAAAATATTTACATTTGACACGCGCCTATAAGACGCTTTTACATAGCTTGGATAGAATAATTGTGCTAAAGTCGTACCTGATTCGACACTCGTACATAGATGAGGCAAATAAGAGTGCTTGTTGCACACCTAATGCGATGCTTATATATTGATCGTGTTTATAAGTCATCTAGCACGACTGTTTGGTCATTTTGTGGGAGAGAATGGAGAGGAAGAATTAGAGGAGAAAGAATGGAGATAAGAAAATTTTAGAGCATTTAAGAGTCATATATGTTAGATTAGATGTTTAATTAAGTATTATAAATCCGATTCTTTATTTTATTTTGTATATCCTTCAGTTTTGTTTATATTTTTTATGGGGGAAGTTAATTATAGAAAAATAAAAATAAAAGATTACAAAACTAGTGTTCAATTTTTAAGTATTTTTTTGACTTGGAGTTAGAATAAAGATATTAGAGCATTTTCCGAGCACCGTAGAACAGATCATGAATCCAAAGAAGAAACCGAAGGAAATATTTGGAGATACATCCGCCATTTGCCTTCAACCAAACCATTCACAATACAGTTACACAAGCTAAACCATCTGGAGATGACAGTTGCAACTCCTGCACAAGCTAAACAATCGGAGATGACCTCATGCACCTCACTCCTCCAGTTACAACCGAAAATTCCAAACCCATACCGACATCGGCAAAAGACTCAAACCGGTAATATCCCCCAACCAGGTAGAAAGCACAGAGCTGCCTACACATGTTCCTTTTTGTCCTCAAGCATACTGGTAGTTTGCATCAATACTTTATACCGGGCATTGCCCCATACTGGGCAAAAATTTTCAAAGTATACCAAAAAATTATGACAAATCAGCAAGCAACTACTTACCGAAAGAATGCAAGAAAGCAGCAGGTGCACCAAATCGGTAGAAACACCATACCGGGCATTTCCACCATACCAGCCTTCTTCTCCAAAGTATACAGACGACAAACCGGGCTCCGGGAAAAAAATTCATACCTTTCAAAAACACCATACCGACAAGTTGCATCATACCAGTAAGGAGCAAATGGCAGCAAAGGCTCCCCACCGACAAATGCACCATACCAGGCAATTTGCACCAAATCGGCAAATTACCCATACCAGTAATAACATCATACCGGGCAAAACACAAACCTGCCCACATTTTTTTATTAGAAAAGGACCCAACCGGTACAAACTACATACCCGCAACAAGCAAAAAACCGACCAAAGGCTTCCAAATCAGTAAAAAGACGCATACCTGCAAACAAGGAAAAAAAAAAAAGGCATACCGCCCAGAATGCCTATTTTTTTTTCATTACCCATACCGGTAATAACACCATATCGGGCAAAGCACAAACCTTCCCACACAAGCAAACCGACAAAGGGCGCCAAACCGGCAAGTGGGCACATTCCGTCAGAAGGCACATACCCATACCAACGAGAGGGCTCAAAATAGCCGATTTTGGCCGGTCAGCAGGTTGACCGGCCAAAGCCCCCCTTTTTTTCATTTCCCACACCGGTAATAACACCATACCGGATAAAGTACAAACCTTCCCAAACAAGCAAACCGGCAAAGGGCGCCGAACCGGCAAGTGGGCATATTCTGGCAGAAGGCACATACCTATACCGGCAAGTGGGCTCAAAACAGCCGTTTTTGGCTGGTCAGCAGGTTGACCTGCCAAAATCCCCTATTTTTTTTTTCTTTTTTTCCTTTTATTTTCAACCGGGTGCAGGATTGCCAATCAGCGCGATGACCGGCGAAAATGCACCTAACACAAAACATGAAGAATAGCAGATGGGGAACGTTTCTTCTTAGGTATTTTAGGCTTTTTGAGACTAGATTTAGGCCCAATGCCCTCCTTAGAAGAGGACAGGGGTGATGGAAATTCAGTTCCAAATCCATGATCGTATCAACCAAAGACTCCTTTGTTATATGAGCCGATGTAGGGTTACTATCACCAATGACCGAGACATAGGAATCAAGCTTCATTCTTAACTCTTTAATATTCCTCTTCAGCTGACCAAGACTGGGACTAGATCTGTGGTCTCCTCCATGATAATCATCTGCCACTACATGTCAGTGTTGAGGGATTCTGCACTGGCGCACCTAGCAGCAACTTTGCAGGTAAAGCCTCAAGGGTGCTAGGAGCAGAGTCTAATGCAAGAGAGCCTACTGCCTCTCCAAGACTAGATGATCCTCCATGAGCACACAAATGTTCCACATCTGTATCATGACCAATGCACATGTGGGCTTCACAGGTGCCTGACTCATCAGCTACATCCAGATTTATCCCTTGCTTCAAAATATCTGCATATGAAACTGCACCATGGCCAGCAGCTTTTTCCTGTACCTCCACGATGCCTCCTTACTGATAGAAGTAGTAATTTTGCAGTCCAGCCACTAACCGGACACAGGGATCCACATAACCCAGAGCGCCCCCCCTTCCATCAGATATTGAGCAGTCTGAAACAGATTGATCCTACATCATCCTGGGAACACCAAGAGAGGCAGCAACAATGAAAAGGGCAGGACATATAGCTTGAGAATTCAGTTGCTCATCAGCATGCCGAATGGCCACTTTCTGTGATTCCTCCGCATCAGCTTGGTAATCCAGCAACTCGGAAGCCACATGACCAATAGCTGTCTCACCTGAAGTAGGACCAGGAGCACAGGATGGAACACGGTGCTTCTCATCATCCCTCTTATTCGGCCGCTGAAGAAATGCCAAATCCGAAGTTGAGCGCACTCGAACTCCAGCCAAAGAATCCCTTGGCCCACACTTTCTGAGGCCACTTCCTCATAGTTCTGGAGCACATCAAAAGAATTTGATGTATCCACAGCATTACCATTGCCCAATTCAGGGCGAGCAGTGGAAATCCGACTAATATTCCGCACGGTGGACGTATCATTTGCTAACGTGGAATTGGGCGACAACTGATTAAGAATTCGCCCTGAGGGCTTAGATACCCTCATTGTCCTGCAATGGGATACATTGTAGCCAAAGCAATGGCACCCAAGACAATGCACCGGTTTTCATTGATACTCGACATCAACCACTACTGGAGGTTCCGACTCAATGGATGAGAACTGCCCAGGAGTAATCCTAATCTTAGAGGGAAGGATCACACCAGCACCAACTTCGACACACATACGAACGTAATCCATACGATCCATACAGGCCGTATTAGTATCTGGTTGGAGGGGTTTACCCACCGCACTAGCAAGCCAGCTAATACCCATAGAGGTCTAAAATTTCACAGGGACATTCAATAATTTGATCTAAATAGGGAAGGATTTATGCTCCTCCTTGGAAAGAGGCATACCTAGAGTCCAACGCTTGAGAAACAGAACCTTCCCGTTGAACGCCCTGCCTTCAAACATTTCTCCACCATCGCAGAGTTTGAAAAGCAAAAGAAGAAGAAACCCGCAACATTTTCGACAACATGAGAAAGGCCAAAGCGAGCACAAATTTTGCGAGCAATTGCACTGGCTGCTTGAAAATGTAAGGGGGAATCATAAAAGTAGCTAACCAATGAAGGATCCCAAAACTCTTGCCCTTAGATAATAACTTTTGACAGGAAAGTAATAACAGCAGTATCACCATGACATTCCAGAGGAGGGAAGAATTTCAATGCCAGATTACCCCAAGAGGCATCCTGCATTACAACAGCCGACCAGGACAGAGGCATAGCATCATCACAGATCCCAGAGCTGGGATGCTCAAACAAAGCAGACAAAACAATCGAGGCGGAAAAGGGGCTGTAAGAAGGCAAACACCAGACGAGCCAGCCCCAACCAGGGAGATTCAGCCACAAAGGAGCCTACCATAGGGGAACAGGGGGAATCCCCTGATAAAGGCGAGCCTATGAAAATCTCGGGACCAAAGGGGGCAACCGGCCCGAAGCACTGCAAATGATAAAACGAGTCGGAAGGATGGGGACCAGGTAGAACAGAAGAAGAATTGGCAGGGAGAGACGGGAGGTTAAGGACGACCGATGTAGGAGAATACACTGCAAGTGTCGAAGAGGAAACAGGGCAAGGGGGCGAGAGAGGAACCCCTGAAGACAGTGACGAGGAAGGAGAGGCCAGAGGCTGGCCCGCCGGCACCCCAACCACGCCAGTTGACGGGAGGCCGACCATAGCCAGAGCCGACGGGAGACCCACCGCGGCGATGCACAACCAGAAAACAGAGACAGCGTACAGGAAACCCTAGACGGGAGAACCAGAGTTCAAAATCTAGAGAGAAGGGAGAGCATCTCTCTCAAAAGAATTTGGACCAACCCCCGTTTTTTATTAATATTACATATATGTGATTTTTACCTATAGAATTAGAGTTTTATTTAATTTTACTAAACATTTAATTATTTTGTTTAATTTGTACAAATGAGCAAATATCTTAAAATGTTATGTTTGTATATAAACATACTTGTGAAAAATAAACCATAAAACTTATATATTTGATCTTACGTATGGTATTCCGTGTTATTAATTTAGACTAGACTCTATTTTATCTTTGCGTGAGTTTTTACTTTCAAAAGATAAAATTTTTATTTTACATTTTTTTATAGAGAGAAAAGTTTTATTATTTATTATAAAATTTATCGTTTGGCAATTTATTGAGAACTATTATAAAGAATTATACAAAAATTAAATATTTAAACATCATAATATATCAGATATCTTAATAACTATATTTTTATTTTTATAGGTAAAAAAGTGACGTTTGATCCCGTCTGTAGAAAAATATTATAGAACAACCTACTTAAAGGCCTAAATAGTAGTATTTTGACTTAATATTATTAGAAGTATATGAAATTATACCTTAAAATTGTTCTTTTGATCATTAATTTTAATTTTGATATGTTTTACATTTTTAAGATTTTACCTATATCGTGTTTGACATTCAAAACGTTTTCACATTTGGGAATTGTAAGTTTTGACATGGTCATTGGAACTATCCGATATTGGACTTGAATCTTTGGAATTATTTGACATTTGATATTGGATTGATTTTATATTATTTAAACTATTTGATATTTGCATATAAATTACGAATTTTACATACAAAATCACGCTTAGATATTTGATATTTGGATTTTTGATATTTAAACCTTTGACATAATTAGATTATTTGATATATTAAATTTTTCACGTATTTTATTATTTTTTATTTATCCATTCTATTTTGTGAACATGTTTATATATATATATATATTTGTTAAATTTTAGATTTATAATTTATCATATTTTTAACCTTTTTAAATTAAAGGTATTGAATACTTATAGTATTTGGACAAAAGTTACTCAAGAATTTGGTTATCGTATATTTTGTATTCAAATTTGTATTTGATTTATTTTTAGATTTATATTTATAATTATTATAATAGTTGGATTTTGACATTTTTTAGATTGTCATTTACTTAGATTTTGTTGACGCCTTTTCTTATAAGATAATTTGAATTGAGTAAATTATTATATCATTTTAAAAAAAATTGGATAGAATTTTTTCGATCAGATCATATATCTGATCAGATCATATATCTATTGTGATTAGTATCCTTTATATTTTTTGGCCCTTGGATTCATTATGTTCAACCCAGCTTGGGTATTTTACTTGGATTTTATTCATTAAGAAAATAGAAAATTTTTAATTACTTTATTTATTGTTTATTTATTATATATTTGTATTGAAAATGTAACGTTTGATATTTTCCAAAGCCTAAATTTATAGAACATGGAGAAAACTTTTCCATTTGTTGGCCTCTTATTTTCATTATTGCATATACATTCATTTTTAATGAAGATGGAGGGTGTTGGAATTTTTCAATAATAAAAACACGATTACAATTGGTGTTGCAGAAACTAGCCAACAAATTTGTTGTTAATCATCGGCCATCAAATACCATAATAGTATAAGAAATAAAAATATGTAACTAAATATATAAAATTATACGATAATATTTAACGTAAAAAATATTTCTTAATTAAAAAAAATTATATAATAATACTTCAAAAAAGTTCACTACAATAGTATCTAATTACAAATATAATCATTTTTGAGAGCCTTTAACTATAATTAGAGTGAATAATAATTAGATATAACCCCAACATACCTTAAAACCAACAAGAAATAATATTTTGAAAAAAAAAAAAGCAACTAACCAGTAATATGACTTAGAATTAAGACTGAAAAAATATATCTGAACTTAGTAAATAATAAAACTCAAATTGGATTTTAACTGAATGTTGAAAATCTTTTTTCTTCTCTTTTTTTCATTCACACTCTTCGAGTGGTGTCATTATATTGAAATACTATTAGATTTTTCTCCTCAAAAATCCCATAGAATTTGTATACTCCACGTGGGGAGCGTGCACTCTTTATGTGTATTGTTTGTGTCATGAATTCTAATTAAATAGGTCAATTTAAATACTTAATTATAATTTTAAAAATTTAAAATCTCAAATAAATTAAATAAATAACACAAAATTCTAAAATCCAGATGTGACCACAAAATATACAACTTAACAAAATAAAATCCACACAATCCCTCATCGGCAACCATCCTGGATAAAATAAATATGACCTACTCTATAATCATCGTAAATGAGATAATCTGACCCAAAAATCATAATAAAATATAACACAATATTCGAACTATTTCTAAAATATAACAATAAGTCTATATCGGACTAATTTCATAATTCAGATATATCAAATGTTAATTTAAACCATGGTAAAATTAAAACTCACCAAATCGGACAAATAATTAACCGATCACGTCTTTACTTTTACAATGCATCCGAATCTTTTACTCTAAAGGGATAAAATAGAAAAAATAAGTCTAATATTCAACAAGTATCATATTTAAATAAAAAAATCTAATAAATTAAAGAGAAAATTAAATGGATAAAATCCATTCAAATAATAAAATAAATCCAAATCGTCGATATAATAAATCAAATAACAATATCAGATTTAAGATCCAAAATCTAATTATAGTCTCATACATAAATCAAATATCCAAATTCAAAATAAATATCTAAATCATAAACAGTCATCATCGAGATATGTATCTATATATAAATACAATAGAAGTGATTCGAACTAATTCTAACAGGCAATCGGCTAATTCTAAATGTAACGTCCCTAGACACCCGCTTATAAATATTGTCTACATTGTCATATAGGCGCCTGATTTTGTTCCTGACAGATAGCCTCCACCGCCCCTAAAACGCGTCTACAAGGAAGAGGTACCCATACCTTTATAAGGTACGCTTTGTTTTTCCCTCCAATCCGATGTGAGACTCTACAGTCCACCCCCTTGGGAGCCTAGCATCCTCACTGGCACACCAAACCCGCTCCGGTCTCTGATACCATTTGTAACTTCCCTGGATACCTACTCGTGAATATTGTCCGCTCTGCCATACAGACACACAGTTTTATTTCTGGCGGACGGCCTCCATCACCTCCAAAACGTGTCCCCTAGAGTCCAGGGAGCCTGTGGGGGGTTCGCCAGGAGAAAACCTTGAAGCCTGTGTATGGCTAGAGACGCTGGGAAGTTCTTGGAGGTCTAAGAGAACAATATCTCGCCACGCTGTGCCGCCGCTGCACCACTCTGGGGGACGCGTCTCGTGACCTGTGGGAGATCGTCGGAACAAAACCCTGCGGACTGTGTGGTTGGGAGGATCAATATCCACCACACCGTGCCTCAATGTGGCCTTCCTGGCTCGATGGTTGAGAGACTATGTGTTTCTCTGATGAACTCGTCTTGGGAGCCTATGGAGGTTCACCAGGAGAAAACATTGAGGCCTGTGTATGACTGGAGACGTCGTGAAGTTCTCCCAAGCCAAAGAGGACAATTTCTTACCACGTTGTATCGCCACTGCGCCACTCTGGGGGACGTATTTTTGTGGACAGTGGAGGTCGTCTGCCAAGAACAAAACCATGCGCCTATGTGGCAAAGCAGAGAATATTTACAAGCGGGCGCCCGGGAACGTTACACCAAAGTCCACATCTGACTCCAAATCCGAATCCAATGCACGATCAGCTTGTAATTTGGGGTAGAATCCAACAGTCAGATGATTCAATAACTTGTGCCAAAATCGAAGTAGCGTTACAGCAAATAATCTAAGGGTACGGATCAAAATATATATAGACAAAATTATTTATACGAAACATATTAAGACCCAATTGATGGCAAAATCGATGAATTTTAAATATAATTTAAAAATCTAAATCCAAATCAAGTCTAATACAAATAAATATATAGATATAAATTATGTATCAAATTTAAATTCTGATTATTTAAAAACTAGTTTGAGAAAAGATTATATATAATCTCGGTAACCTTAGAAAAAATCAAATGTAAATTAGGTCAGCATGTATAGTTACCCATATACTTGTACCTATAGGTAAGGTTGCTCACTATTATTTACCACCCATAATTTTTGGTATAATTCTCAAACTTGTCAGATATATTAAGGTATCCAAATATATTCAAAGGTCAAATTAAATTATCTAAATTGGAAGTGTCACTATTCCAAATATTTTCTACCGGTGAAAAGGGATTCCAAACAAATCTCCCCGTAGGGAGCTGGCCAAAAGATTCAATGTCCGAATCTAAATATAGTGACCACAATCCGACACAAACATGTGACTGCATGGCCTATACAATTTTCGTGCACATTTTTGTATACATGTACTAATATGAATATATACAATGTCTGATAAATTATTTGAGCTTTTAGAAAAATATTAAATCCTTCAAAATCATAAAATCCAATCCAAAAATTTTCAAATCATCTAATGAATTATACATGTATATCCAGAATAAATAAATTAGGTGTATAAAAATACATACATGTTAGTAAAAATTCTAAATAGTTTTCAAAATATATCAGATATTAAATCAGACTAAAAAAAAAGTTTACAAATATTTACCTTGACATCATATTTTACAGATTTAAAGAAAAAATACTCTGAAGTGTCCGAATTGGACACTCTCTTTCCTTCCTTGCTCGCACTACCACGCCTTTGACCGCGTTCTCCCTCTGCGTCGGTCTCCGATACACAGTTGCTGCTGCTGCTGCTTGCGTGGCCGTCGTCGGCCTACCACCGCCACACACGGCAGACACCGACCTCTCGGGGTCACCCTGTCAGTTTCATCGCCGTAGCTCTACGGCTTCTCTCTCCTTTCGCCATTTTTCCTCCACTCGCACGGTCTCTCTCTCTCTCGCGTAAGAGCTCGCTCCCAAGCGCCATTGTTGCTCCTCCCATGGCCCCCGCCGACCACCGGCCAACAATCTCCACCGCACGGTGCCGTCGATGCCTCCAACGGCTACTGCTGACATCCGTGATGATCTCCTCACCGAGTGCTGTCAGCCACCGCCAACGCCAACCACCACTGCGCCACCCATGGGCCGTCGTCTCCTCGTCGCATCTCGCAGTCGTAGTCACCCGCCACCTCTCTCTTTCCTTCACCGCACACCGTGAACGGTAGTGCCGAAACCCTCTCTTCCTCCCCAGCTTCTCTCCCTGATCCTTATTTTCTTTTTTTTTTTATTCTTTTTACTATATATATATTTATTTATTTATTTAAATTATATTAATAATAATATTAATATATTATTATTATTATTATATTTTATATATTTTTTAATTTCTTTTATTTTAAAATCTAAATCGATATTCAGACGATGATACGAGTGCACTTCGAGAGTCAATCTGACTGATCGAAATATCCGTCCAAATTTTATAATATTTAATTAATTTTTATCACGCCTAAATTATCCAAAATTATAATTAATATTAAATTAATCTCAATAAAAATTTGAGATATTTCAATTTGGGTGCACTTCGGACAAATGAAGTAGCAACAGGCTACGCACGAATACCCTTCAAGCACACCTAATTCTGTTTAATTGTGTGCAGGTGTCTTTTGTACATCTATCAGGCATAATTATTTTAAATTTTTTTAAAAAAATAGTTTTTTTTAAATAATTACTTAAAAAACCTTTAAATAACTCATTTATTAAAATTAATACGTATTAAAAGACGGTCAAAAACCTCAAAAGGATGCCTCAAGTTATGTATTAGCCTCCTCTTTTTTGTACTTTGGACTAAACATCATTCTGATTTCCTTGGAGATCAGCAGCCGTGCCGGATGCATCCTATAACTTCGATGAAAATTTAAAAAGAAAAATTGATAATAGTGTTTTCGGTTTATTCTTTTAATTTGAGTATTTTTATACTTGATATTTAACAAAATTAGAAAAAATAAATAAACAAACAAATTTTGGCATCATTGAACACCAAAAAGAGAGAGAGAGAGAGAGAGAGAGATATACCAGAAATTATGTTATCATTGATAGAGAGAGAATGGATTCAATACAAGCATAGTGTACTTATGTATACGTACCTATACGTTTCATATACACATGAACAATCTGTAAAGGGTAATTAATTAGAGATTATAGCTCTTGATCCGTTTGCCTATCAATCATATGTACATTTGACTAATGGGCATGAAGAAATCACTGCAGATCTCCTCCCCAGAAAACAAATCACCAAACCCAGAAGCTGTTTCTGCAACTTGATCTTCAAGCTTCAACTGCGAGTTGAAAATGTCTTCAACGACGCCGCTTCCTTCCCCATCATCGTATGCTTCAGTTAAACCACCACCCTGCATTAAGTACCCTCCTGACTGGTGCTTTGAGTTCAGGAAAGCAAAAGCTTCATTCGTGTATAAAAATGGCTCTTTCTCTTCCTCAACGGCCATGCTGTTTTCTCCGTGAACGCCGCCGTTCTCCGCCGCCAGCCACTCCGCGAAGAAAAGCTTTGGAAACGAGCCTTTGTGCGATCCTCCTCCATCAACGACCTGTTCTGAGCCGGAAATGCAGGCGGTGATGGACTTCGAAGGAGATAGAATGCTGGTTTTGTCTTCTGCATTTGAACGGGAACTCGAATTTCTCTTCTTCAAGCATGAGTGCCAGTAATTCTTTATCTCGTTATCCGTTCTTCCAGGCAAACGCTGCGCTATCTGAGACCACCTGTCATCGTGCAAAGCACAAAGTCTCTTCTTTAATCGCATTAACGATCCAGACATGTTTAAATGCTCCCAAAACGTAATCTTAACAGAAGATATAAATTATATATTTTTTCTATGAATAATTTTCAAAATTAAAAAAACAAAAAACACCCCAATCATCAAAATGATACAAAACATTAAAAAAAATTGAATATGAAATGATCCAAGGTCAATGATGATCATGATGCGTGTCAAATTTGAAGCATTGAATATGAAATCGAATGCAATCAAGATGTAGATACTTTATAAAAAAACTAATTATTTAAGTGTGATAGTTTTTTAAAATTGACTTTATAAATAATTTATGAATTAAACTTACTATTCTATAATTCTTTTATATAATTAATTAGTATCACAAAGAAAAAATAAGAATCGACAAAAAAAACATTTAAAAAAAACTTATATTTATAATATATATATCAAGATTGCAGAATTTGAATGTGAACACTAATTACTCTTGCTCGTCAAGCTAATTTGTCAACATGCTCAAGAATGGCTGGTTGCCAAGCGAGGAATTAATTTAAACAGCATGAGTTTTTTTCCCTGATGAAGAAAATTTAGCATTAATATGACGATCTACCCATAACCTAACCTTCACAGAAGGCAATCAACCACACAGACTGCCTGATTCTGTCGAGTTTTCCCGGAAATTTCTTTTACACAGAAAATTCTATGGAAACTGCCCATAAACAGTATCTCCTTCCCTTGTATCATTAATTAATTTCATCCTACTGGAACAAGACTCTACCTTATATATATATAGTACCGAAATATAGCTGTATCTCGTCAGAGATATTGACTGCTTAAAAATATACTGTGACCAATCTTTTTATAAACTATTTTGGCATGTATAATTTGTTAGGATGTGAGTCACTTTTATGTGGGTTCATATTCAATTGACAGATCGATCGAAAGTTCAACCGAGTACTCACATGGGGTATAATACCGAACCGGAGTATTATTGTGTTTGTGCACACGTAGTGAGCGGTCGAAGGGCATCTAGCTAGACTGCTTGGCCGAAGGGCGATCGGATGGCGAAACAGAGGGCCGGCAGGACTAAAGAGTACTGGCTAGACTAAAGGGCTGGCCGGACGGATGGGGGCCGGCCTGACTGAATATGATGGATGGGAGCTGGCCTAACTGAATATGCTGAAGGCCAACCATAATTTACCAAAAGCGCAGAAATTAGCGAAAGCATGAGAAATTAGTTGGTGTAGCAAATCACCTGTAAAATCTACAGCAAGTGAGCGATTTGTGGGATTTATACTAGTGAGTATCGTCAATGAGAGAAATGTAAAAAGGAGATTCATCTTATATATATTATCATCAGTGCTACTTGGGTCATAGAACAATACAAGAAGTTAAACTCTTATATTCTGCTTCTTGGGGGGAGTTTTGTAACCATTTTTTTTATAGTAGATATTTGTGGATGAATTGTCTCGTAACTTTTCCTTTTATTTAAGAAAGGGTTTCTACGTAAAATCGTATGTGTCTCATTTCTCTCTGTTATGTGATTGTTTTTCATGTGCTATTTGTCGTTATCGTCGTTGCTATTTCCTCTCGGTCCAACTTACTTGACGACCAATTTCCAACACAATTTTATTCTTCAAAGGGTACTCTTGTTGTGAGGAATGATATCCATCACCATGTTGTTAGAACTGGGGGATTCAGTTCAAAAATGGGTCGAGGTTGCATCAAAAACTTGTGGGTCACAAAGCATTTTTTATATGGATAATCTTAAGGCGTATATACGTTGGATTCTTTCTTTAATCTAAAAGTTTAAGCTAAATGGATCATAAATTAATACATATTTACTGATCATTGTAACTTCTTCTAAATCTTTTACATGGAGTAGCTAATTTATCAGCTCAATATCTTCCAAATATACCATTATGTACGAACAATATACTATTATAACTTTATTCAATTAATATAAGAAATCTATCGCCCCAACACTTATTATTCACTCCTAATTTACGTCTCTATGTCTCATATGCATAAAGTTTTTCACATTTTTGCTTGACGCCGAAGCAAGCAAATAATCTATTGATCCGACTTACTTGTTGCCCAAGGCACGATGTAGGGCTAAAATAGTCTCCTCTTCTTGTGGGGTGAACATTCCACGCTTCAATCCGGGCCTTAGGTAATTAATCCACCTTAATCGGCAACTCTTACCGTTTCTCTTCAGTCCTGCAATAATTTTTGAAATATTTACTTATCCACAGATAAATTTCATCTCACAGAATATATAAAAAAATAAAAAAAATTATACAATATGCTAGAAAATATCATAAGACTGCGTAATTAACAGACACTGAGTCAAATATAAAATATGTTCAAATTGTTATCAAAGCATATCATAATGATTTCTAGCAAGAAAAAAGAGCAGAGACGGTGGATAAAAAAAACAGGAAAAAAAAAAAAACGTTTTATTTTTTTAATAATTAATTTTAAAATGTAAAATTCCTTTGTAATTTCTTCGGCTTAGACGTGTCAGATTATTACCACCCAAACACCGGTGTCGTTGACCCCGGCTGCCGCCCCAAGGATTCTCCAAAACGTCTTGTAGAGGCCGGGGAAAATGATTGGTTGTTTATTTACTGTTTACATTTTAATTACCAGAGGACTACCATTAAAAATGAAAAATATATATTATAATATATATTATAAATATATAATAAAATAATTTAATTCTAAGAATTAAATCGGACTGAGTCAAATTCATTAAATATGAAGTTAAAATTAATTAGACTAACCAAAAATGGTGATGACTTTTTTGATAGTTTTTCCTCATTTAATTTATCCGGCGAGAGGCAGATGACAGGGGAGAAGGGCGGCGGACGATTAACTCACCGGCGTTGATAGGGACGGAGCTCCAGCAGCCATGGCCGTGCTGAAGAATGTAGTTTCTCAGCCTTTCGTCTTCCTCCGGCGACCATAACCCTTTTCTCTGCTTGGACTTATCGACTGCCTTGCTACGCCCCATTTCACCACCCAAAAAAACAATGAAGAATGTAATTGTAGAAAGCTCAATGAATCTGCTTACCATGGACAGCAATGGCGAGAGAGAGGACGAGAGAGAGAGAGAGAGAGAGAGAGAAAGAGATTAGTTGAATGGGTATCCGAGCTGCCATGGATATTTAAAGCAAAGATTAGTTGAAAGCTTGAATTCTCCATTTTTATATGTATATATTAAAAAAAGAGTTGCTAGGCAATGCAAACAAAGAGAATAATACGTCTTCACTTGTTAATGGCGTTTAAACAAATCTTTAATTCGTATAAAATCCCAAAATTTGAATAGAAAACTAGTAAAGCCGTTTCATTCTATCTTAGGCCGAAATATAAATTTTGGGAATTTTGGTTTAATTTCGGGCTTATCAGTTTTTAAATTAATAATTGTCCGTTTTTAAACTGACTATATATATATATAAGTAAAAAAAATTTCAATGTAGTGTATATATCTTATATTATAATTTGTATAAATGTTTTAATTAATAAATGGGTATAATTTTATTGATATTAATGATTAAGTGAGTAGAGGGGAATTGCTAATTTTGTTATTCAAAGTTATAATTTATATATTACCATGTTATATGTGCATTTAAATATTAAGCATTTTATATGTTATATTTCCATGATTTTAGCCGAGATATTATAACATTTAAAAATACGTTAATTGATCTAATCAACCAAATTAACCAATTTAATCAGTTAAATTATGGTTTTAATTTTTGCTAAACTAGTTACGATTCAATGACTCAAACAGAGAACACCCCCATTAATTGTGATTCTCTCTATTAAAAAGGAAGATTTTGATGTATCTAAAAAATAATTGATTCCCTAAAGTTTAGATTATATTGATTTTAATTATCCTTAAGTTGCAGTAATTATTTAAAAAAAAACACACACACACACATGTTTTCAAAGTCTAGCACAAAGTGTTTACATACATCGTATGGTGTTTCTATCTATATTTTATACTAAACCCTCTCTGTTTGTAATTATTAATTATCCTATAGTATAAAATTTGATTAATTGATTATATTATCTTAACTCCTAGGGAAGCGAGGGGGGCCTCCATCTCTTAAAGAGACGGAGGAGGTTATTCTCCGTATTTGAGTAGACTATTTTTAAATTAATAATTATAATTTAGTATTTAATTTTAAATATAATGGAGACGTTAGAAATGAGCCGGCTCAGTACAAAAACCTACGGATTAGGCGGCAAACATAGGAAGCGTCCAACCCACAAACTCAGAGGCCGGTCAACGCTTTCATTGACTGAAAATAATACTTTAACGGGTCAGATAGCCCAAAACGGCTACAGTCCAATTCGGACGACTCACAATACCATTTTCGCACACTGAAAATTACCTGCATTAACCAGATAGAACCCCAAATTTTAATCCCTCAAGAAATGACAACTCCCAACTTAACATATCTCTCATAGTGGTAACCCAAATATTTGGTGTACAACATCTCCCCTAAGATTATGATTACCTTAATCGACACCTGCAATCCTCATGTGAGCCCACTGAATTTGCGCAAGATACCTATCAACTAACCTTACCGTTCAAGAAAGGTTGAGTTAGCTCAGAGTCTATAAAAAAACCCTTAAAATAGACTCCAAGGGTATGCCCACATCAACACTTACATTGATGCTAACACAAACCCTCAGATGCTATTTCTAAAGAGTTCCTAAGATATTATACTCTGTCCACAGAACCTCGTGAGAATTCCCTTACAACTCTTGTCTCCCAGATATCAAAGCCGCTTCCCATGAGCACACCACCACAAAGGTCGCTCTATATCAAGTGCAACCTCCAAACTAGAATAAAAAAATTCCTTCCTTATATCATCACTGGTATACTTTTATTCCTGCATCTTTTGTCTACTGAAAAAGATTATTGACTTGAGTGTCGAAGGATATATCGGGGAGTGAGTCTCACCAATCCTCTAACTTCTCGTTTTTAAGTTATAGTATATAGGATCTAGGCCAAAGAATACGAAGAGCAAACCCACTTTAATTCGACCCGAAAATCAAACGACACCTTAATTCATCAGCAATTTGAATCTATGATGCATCAAAATAGTTAAATCATAATTATCTATTTAAAAATAAATTATCCAAATCTAAAGAATAACCTTTTCCATCTCTCTAAAAAATGGACTTCCTTGATCCAACTCCTAGGATACCTGTAATTAAAAATTAATTACACCACTAGAAAATAAAACAAAGAGATGGCATGAATTAACTTGAAGTCTCAAGACCAACCTCATATTATGTTGAAATTATTTGTTGGTGGTAAAGAGAAGCCATAAGTCACTCCAATGTAATGTTGGTGGGACCTTGGCCTCCTTTAGGTTTCTCTAAGATAAAAGAAAATAAATCATTCAAGAACTTTATCTATAGGATTAATCTTATGGTTTCTATATATTTTATTTAAAACACTCGTAATAAAAGTGTTTTTGAAAGGACCAAACGAGCCTTCCTAATACCAATATATGAATTTTTCTAGTAATAATCACTCAAATATTCGAAAAGGTGATTGTAAATTTAATACTTTTACCGTCAATAGGTTGGAAATTAGGAGGTCAAGGCAATCAGATGGACTTTAGAATTTTTATTTTGGTTTAAATCTATTCTTATTTTTTTTTATGCATTTTATGGTAAAATTTTTATTTGATATATATGATACACATAAAAGTAAATCATTAATTTTGATTTGACAAATGTATATCAATATATATCAATTATGTCATAATTTTGATATTATTAGTTAATAATAATGATATTAAATATAAAATTTATGCATAATTTATCACAGTCCAATAATTAAAATTGGATCAAATACTATATATTAATATCATAAGTAATATAACTAACTATAAATTGTAGCAATTATAGGATTAACTAAATTATTTCTGCCCACCCTTTGAATAATATTGTATTTACTTAATTCATAATTATTGTAAGAAAAAGCATCTAACAAAGAATACAAAAATATACAATAGTAGACAATCATGCATAACTCAGAATAGTATACCGGCCTGATTCTAAATGCGAAATTTAAATATCAGTCTTATCAATATCAATCCTAATCAATACAAGATATTCGAAAAGAAGTCTAAAAGTCATAAACAAACTCCTATCTTTCTTCTTCAATTCTTCATCCAATTCTATAAGAATCTAATATTTGCTAATTTGAAAATATTAAAAAAAATTTAAAAATATTTTCAAATAATGCCTAACGCTTAGTAAAATATATGTATGTATGATAAATGAATGAGTTTGAGTAAAACAGTAGAAACAAAAAAAATCAAAAATTATATATAAAAATTTAAAATATCTAATTTTCATTAAATATATTTGAAACCATAATTGCATGCAATTTGCTCTACATATATGTATACATATGAATTTCTAAAGTATAGAATCGTATGAAAAACATATGAAGACCAAAATATGCAAATACATTTCTAAAAATATCAAATTTGAAGATATGTATTGAAATCATGACAAAAGATAAAATGACAAAAACATATGAAAATTTAAAAATTAAGAATTGATAAACTGCATGCTAGTTAATCAAAGGGTGACTTTGAAGAATGAATTACTCTTACTCATAATAATTTTAGGCTGATGTACTACTATTCAAAACCCATGAACAAACCGTTTACGTTATCTTATAAATTGAGTTAGACGCTACTTTATTCTATTCGTAGATGATAAGTACATTCTTTAAATGTCTATAATAATTATGACATACTCAAACTTAAACTATTCAAAATATAATTATTCTTATTTTGTTAAATAGAGTACTCTATAACATACGTAAAATTTTTTTAATAAAAAAAAATATAATATTTGTCATATTATAAAATAAAATTATCGTCAAATGCTTGCATTAAATAGCATATAATGTTAAATATTTAAATAATTTATAATTATTTTTATAATATTTTAACATAAGAATATAAATATTCAAAATATTTAAATATTAAGTAAAATAAATAACATTTTTAAATATTTATTAAAAATAAGGAAAATTTTTAATTGTTTAGTGAAATAAATATGCATATAATAATATTTTTAAAAATAGGTAAAAAAATATAACATACATATACATTTAGACAAGAATCAAAAATAAATTAAAAATATTTAAATAATAAACCAAATAATAAATTTAGATACAATTATCTTAACTCAAAAATTTACCAAATCCCACACAAAATAATATTGAAATCTAAACACTGGTTCGATGAAGTCAGGCTACAACCCATCTAGTAAGAGCAACAAAAAAAATTCTACAAGATATGCTTTTGAATAAATAATAATTTAATATTAAGATTATTAAATTATAATTTAAATATTATGATTTAATATTAAGATTACTACATTATAATTTAAATATTATAACTTTTTGTTGTTAAATGACAAATATAACAAATGTGTTTGAGTTGTCCCTTTGAATTAATTTGGAATATTATCATTTATTATTTTTTAATTATAATGATATGAAATATCGATTATTATAAAATCAAATTGGGTGGAAAATAGACAGTCATTTTCCAATCATTGTCGAAGAATCACAAGAAATCATTTTTCTAAAGTTTAAGTGATTAAATCATAAATAAGAATTAGTAAACCCTAGAAGACCAATGACACAATAGCATCTTTAATATTTACCAATAAAATAATTAAAATACCTTTTAAACATTTTCGAATAATTTATTAGCCCCGTGATTTATTAATTCAATTAATTATTTATAATATATTTAAAATAAATAAGTAAATAACCTTTTATACTAGTAAATTATTATTTTTAAAAATAATATTCGAAGTGTGTTTTAAAATAATAGTAAATTATTATCATTATTATTATTATTATTGTAAAAACATAAAAATGAAAACAATGGCATCTTTGAATTATTGCATTCATGAGAATTTAATAATTTAAAAGAATCGGACATGGCTACTCCAATGAGCCCTTCACACCTAAATTAAATAAATAATTAATTAATTAAATAATTAATTAATTAATTAATTAAAAGGGTTAATGTCAACTCCATCTCCCATTTTGTCGGTGAAGGCAGGACAAAAAGCTCTTAGGCCCCCAATGATTAGAATAGACTTAGCATTAGAAATCATACTTAAATTTTTTATGTTTAATTCCTCAAAGATCAAATTTTATTAAAGAAAAATCATTTGTAATTTTTTCAAGGAAGAGTAAAAAAATTTAATTTGAAAATTATAATTATTTGTGAAGAAAATTAAAATCAAACAAGAACAAACCGAAGAGTAAAATATCGTCCATTGTTTGGATCAGATAAATATAAGTCTATAATAATTTTATTTATAAAATTTAATTATATTAAAATATTATTTAAAATATATAAAATAAATATTTAAAGAAAGAGCTTATATGAAAATAATACTTGTGTAAAAAATATTATCCATAAAACTACTATTTTAAATAATAATAATAATAGTAATAATATTTTCAGAAAAAAATGTATTTTTAAATTTTATATTTAGATAAAATTCTATATTTAAAAAATTGAACAATTTCAATTAAAAGTAATTATTCTTTTTTATGTGTAAATTAAAAACTAATTAGATCAATTTTTTTTTATCATGATTGTAAAAAAAAAAAATGATATAATTCAAATTTATCTAATTTAAATTCCAGTAAATTTTATATCAATTTATGATTTCTCGTCTAATTATAATTTTATAATCAAAATGATTTCCTCAGTTAATTAAGTAATTAATGTAATATATTTATTGTCTTATACTTTAATTATAGAGAGATTATTTTCTAAGCCTAATATTAGTTTGAAGTATTAACAATTAATTAATTAGCAACTCGCATTAGTACACTTAAATTAATAATTTTTCTCTTCCTGTTCTTACCAATATTTAAATATGATTTTTTAATTAAAATTTTAAACTCAAATAATTAAATTGGCCATTGGAAAAACGAAAAAGTATACGACGTAGTCTTTCTTCCCTTGCTAGTCATTTTATAAGAAGTTTGAAGTTTTTATAATTTAAAATATAAAATTTCGAAGGGGCTTTCCATAGAATTTTTAAGAAATTATTTATAAAAAATTAAAATTTTATTCAAATTGATTTAGTTTTTCAATTTTTTTATTTTTGTTTGAAAGGGTCACATTTAAGTTGAATATTGATATATACATGCATATAGGTAATTATTTAAATATTTATTATATATATATTTTATATAATAAAAATATATATTATATTAAATAATAATTAAAAATAATATATATATAAGAAAAAAATATCTTTTTTCTTAATAAGGGGCAAAAAAGTCATTATGATAAATTACTATTTTATTTTTCATACTATTCTACAAATTAAATATTATAATACTAATTTTTAATTTATTCTATTTCAATAATCAAATATAAAAATAATAATTTTAAACTATATTATCAAAATAATTATTCTATTTTTATATTCTATTCATATTTAAAATAATTATTTTTAATATTTATTATAAGTGATTTTTTAACACGTAAAGAGCAGAAAAATTACTATTTCATCTAACTTACCTTAGATTTATTAGCCGACCTTTATTTATATTTTTAGTCAATTTTTCTTAATAAGAAGTGCATAAAAAATTTATTATTATAAGTGATTTTTTTAACACGTAAAGAGCAGATAAATTACTTAATTTATCTCTTTAGCTTACTTTAGATTTATTAGCTGACCTTTATTTATTTATTTATTTATCATAAATTAGATTAAAAATAAGAACAAATAAGAAGCTCCACAAAATTATTAAATTCTCTTTTTTTTATAACTAAAATATTAGTTTTTATACACCCAAAGCCAGGGATATAATTATTTTTAATGAGATGAAAAAATGAAAATATTATTCAGTATAATGAAATACAACCAAAAGAACACAGTAAACTCTAAAACAACCGAAAAAAATTAATGTGAGGAAATTTTTTTTAAATATAAAATTATTATTTCCCGCATTTTGTAAGCAAAATAAAACAAAAAAAAAAGGCATTTTGGTAGGAAATTTCTGAAAATATAAAATTATCATTTTCCTTTTTTAAAAAAATAAAATAAAAAAAATATTATTGTTTATATTATATTTATAAATTTTATCTCTGCCAACAAAATATATCATATTTTTAAAATATAAAATTATTAATTTCATATAAAACTCAAAAATGCTTTTACGTTATTTCTGAAAATATAAACACATTTTTTTTTAAGAAAAATAAAATATAAAAATCTGTAAATTTTTATATATCATAAATTTTAAAATCGCAATTTTAATATTATGTTATAACGAAAACACATCATATATTAATAATAAAATGTTGCAACTAGAAAAAAAAAAAAACTATAGAAGATGGCTTTTATTCAAAGTGATGTCACAATGCTTGCCAACAATATTAATTCCTTGTTGTCCATACTATCTTATCATTAGCCACCTACCATATCAGATGTCAGCTAATGTCACACTAATTAAATTGGTCATTATTAAGCTCTTGACATTAATAAATTGGTTTTCCAATATTTAATTACTTAGTAAAATGTCATATTTATACTTGGAGAGATTATTAATAAAGAAAGCTTCAATTACTTTCCCAATCCAATCATCAAATTATGAAAATATATTGTCATTATTTATATCATTCTCATGATTCATGTGGAATTACATCGGACCATGAACTATATATATTTTAGGTCATCATTAATTATTATATATTAAAAAATAATAATTGTATACTTATTGATACATCTATTTATATACCCACTTCTATCAAAATTATCAAAATTGATGTTGAGAGAAAGAGAACAAAGTATAATTAAAATAAAATGGGACCCGTACTTAATTTTAGTAATTTTGATACAAGTAAATATATAAGTAAATATATGAATAGCATATTTTTATTTATATAAGAAATTTTGAGATAAAATCAATTCAAATTATATATATATGTTGAATTTTTCAAAATATAAAATTAATAGCAACTAGGGTAGTATGGTTGGCATAATTGGCTTTTATTTACCCCAAAATAAGGATTTTAATCTTATATCATTTAGGAAAAAAAAACACTTTGTGGAATTCTTCATATTTTGGTACCAAATAGATAAATTAAACAACATATTAAACTAAATATTCAAATGGTATTATCAGAGGACCGTACATTACTTTTTTTTTTATTCAAATTTTAAGAGTTTAATTTTAATTAGCTCCGTCCTCATCGGTGCAATGTGTTAGAAAACCAATTCGGCTCTGGGTTCCTATGTAATATATCTCATGTTATAAATTGACATAATTGATTGTATCAACTAAATGTCAAGACTGAGTTCACATTTAATATTAAACCTATAATCTAAAATTACGGTGTTGCTCAAAATTTTATTTAAATTCAACAAACATGTATAAAAAGATAATCATTTTTAAAATCAGTTAAGTTTAGTTTAACTTAATCATCAATTATTTTACTTACTTGATATGGACGTATATATCATCAATATCATGCATAAATACTACAACTGATAGTATATAAAAATTGGTAAATTGTACGATCCATCAGCCACTCTATATTAAATTTTACATGCTAAAATATTTAAAGCAAGGAAATTATTTTTTGACAATATTTTCAGAACACATAAATCATAATATCTTTACTAAAGAGCCATCGAGAAGAGCACTCATGGATCAAAATTTGTTAAATGATCCTAGCCTACTAATATGAAAGAGTGGCATGGTAGGATGTGATCAAAGCTCAACAAATAAATAAAAGATTATGTAATAAATATGACAAAATAAAAATATGAAAAAGAAATCATGAACAAATGACAAATGAACAAAAAGCTGAGATAATCTTCTAGACAAAATAAAATTCAATAAGATCGGTTTACACTTTATCTCAATAAATTTGGCACACATTTTACTATTTAGAGTCGTGAATGGATCGTTTATATATCTTTATATCGACCAGCTTTGCCCAATATTAAAGCCCATTAGAGGACTATTTACGATCTTATCTTAACATAATATAATGTGTCATAATATATGTATTTTTCTTAATTTTTTATGATAATTTATTTCAAATAAAATGTGAAAAATTCATCAAATAATATCTTTTTAAAATTGAAAGTAAAATGTCTTTTCATGAAAAAATATGTAGAGATTTATTTTAATTCTTAGGAAACTTGAGCATGTAAAAAGAATTTTCAAAATTCTTGCAAAACACAAATTTTTAAGAGCATTTATTCAATATTCCAAGAATTTGTTGAAATTAATAGAAAAGAAAAATCCCTAATTATACACCATATCCAAGTCAATTATTTCAACAACTTTTCATAAACTAGACATCAAGAGAAATATGGATGAACCACAACATCTAACTTGGAAGTAGGAAATCTCATACTATAAACAATATAAATAAAAAACTTAAAAATTTCTGCAAAAATAGTGAAAGATTAACCTTAAAATTAGCTTTGTTAACTTAATTAAACAATCTTTTAAGATTTTTGCTCTAAAATCACATTTCTCTTCTTTCTCTCTCTTCTCTTATTCTCCTTCTCTCTCTTCTCTCTAAAAATTAAAAAAAATAGGATGAAAAATGGTAGAAGTATATCAAATAGCAAACTAAAGAACATACATAAGTTATACAGGCAATGGTGGTGCCTAATTTAGGCCTATGCATAAACGTACAACAGAGTCAAAGTTACCAGAATAAACATACACAAATACATTTCATGCACATATGAGGCATCAAGATGTTATCTCAAATACTCTCAGGTGTAGCTCATGCGCTCCATCACTATAGTTTGACACTTAATTTCTCAATCAAATTTGTAATTATCCATTATTAATTACTTAATTATTTTTATTTAAGCATCATATATAAAAAATAATAATAAGTGGATCTTATATTTCTTCCCCATCGTAAAAATTTTGTCTTCAAAATTTATAAATCTTAATGAAAAAATAAATATAGTACTTCTCTTAGATCCACCTTCACAATCCCATATGTCTTCTTCATAAAAGTGGTTTGTTCATAACACTTGGCCAAGGGTTTAATGCAAAGTGCTTCAGCTTGTCACCTTTGAATCTAAATTGGTTCTTCCACGTATGTCAAATTTTTATTAATTCTCAATTGTTCATGCATAATAATGTGACAATAGTCCTAAATATACTGACAAAGTATCAACACATAAAAAATATTATAAAAAATAAACAAAATTTAGAGGTGAAACTAAGCTCTAAGCCCTCTTTTTTTATTCTTTCCAAAATTTGAAACTATCTAATAAATATCGGTTTTAACTTTTTTAACATAAACCTCATAATTCCCTTAGATGGAGAAATCTTCAAAAACATATAATTTTCAGCCTCAAAACTCAACTCGATCTCCAATGATCCGCATAATTCTTTTGCCAGTTTTGAGCAAATCGAAATTGATTTCGGATCAAATGGATTTTCTCCGACATTCCTTGAATCAATTTCAATCACAAAAGGTCTTTTGTAATGTATGGATCTAAAATATTTTTTTAATGACGATTACTTAATTAAAATTGATACATTTTTTAGATTTATTAAATTTTTAAGTCAAAGTAATTTTTTTATTGGAATAAGTTAGGACAAGTGGTACATTTCAATACCTAACCCATATTTATATGTGTTTTAGGCATTAAGGTCGTGTCTAAGGGACATCTCTTGGGTCGTTTGTGTATATTTTATACAGAATGGTCATACTTAATACGCACTCAATTAACGTTCATGCGTATTTGGGGTAGAATGTTAGTGCTAGATGAAAGTTTATCCGTAATACAAATTGTGCCTTAACGCTTGATCTGCACTTAGCTAGTGCACATAATCGATTTTCTATAAATAGACTCATTGGCTGATTTTAAATCATTTCCAATGTGAGAAAAATGAAGAAAGAGAGAGAAGCATGAGAAGAAAAAAGAAAAATTTAAGAGATTTTTTATTAGGTTCAAATTAAGATTAGTGCACTCAAACTTTTTTTTTCTTTGTTACTATTTTTTAATAATTTTTTTAAATATTTATTATTTTAAATACTCCTACTTATGATATTTTTATATATAAATTGATTATACTTTACGTATATATGATCACTTTCTATTTCATACAATTTTATAAACTAATATATTAAATTCCTATACATCAAGTGTCAAATTTCTCCAATGTTATTCTTCAATGTCTTCAATTCTCAAATATATAATTCTTCATACTTTGAATTTTTACCTAACTATTCATACATATTATATTTGAAATAAAATGATAAAATTTCATTAACTACGCTGATTACCTAAAATTTATGCAATGAATAACTTTCATATGTTCATAAGTTATTAAAATAACTCTTATGTGTTTTAAAAATACGTGCTAAAATTTCTATATGGTTCAGATTCTACTACATTGTCATATGTTCAAAGAAATAAGAAATCAAAACTCTTTATTTGTTTAATGATAACTATATTATTTTGGTATGAGAAATATTTAAGAATATGTTTATATTTGAATAGAGTTTTCTATTTTAATAAATATATAAACTATTATAAAAAAAATTAATATAATATATATTATAAGTAAATTAAATATTGAATCTAGATCTGTAGGTTAAAAAAGTGATATTCGATCCCATCTATAAAATTATATATGAGATAACCTACCAATAAATATTAAATAGTGATATATGACCTTTGGTTATATAGAAATAATCATAACATAATTTTTAATATTTGTCATTTGTTAGTGAGATTATCATTGGTCCTTAGTCCCCTATATTTTCACATGATTTCAAGACATTTCATATATTTATACAATTTGATATGTTTAAAATTAAAAATATAGATTTGAGTCTAATTATATATTTATACAATTTGATATAATTAAATATCAGTTTGAGAATTATGCATAATAAATTTACGAAATAATGTTATCATTTTTTTGAGTATTTAAGCATGTCATATTCCATTATTGTGAGATGGAATTGGCAATTGATTATTGGAGTCAGCGTGACAATTTGGACAGTTAATAATTATTTTATTAGGAGCCGAACCAAATCGTGACAAATTGCGCATGGCAAATTAAAGAGGTATAGCCATTAAACTCCCCATTAGAATTAGCATAAGGTCACCAATTTACAAGTTTGAAGCTTTTAGGATTGAAAGCATACAAATTTTAACGGGCGGCTAAGCTCTATAAAATAAAGCTTTTTTCTATAGAATTTTTTAAAATTTTCAAAAATAAATTAAAATTTTATTCAAATTAATTTAATTTTACAAACTTTAATTATTTTATCAAATATACTTGAAAGGGTCACATTTAACTTCAATGTTAATATATATTATTAACACTAAGGGATTGACTTATATTTTTAGTCAATTTTTTAATGAGAATTGCATAAAAATCTTATTATTATAACTGATTTTTTTTTACATATAAAGACAAGATAAATTATTTAATTTATCTCTTTGGATTTATCAGTCGACCTTTTTAATTTATCATAATTAGATTAAAATTGTTTTTATTTTTTAATGAGACGAAAAAAAATGAAAATATTATTCAATATAATGAAAAATATACAACCAAAACAACAAGGTCAACTACCCAAGAAAACGAAAAATAGTAATGTGAGTGAGTTTTTTAAAATATAAAATTATTATTTCCAGCATTTTGTAAGAAAAATAAAATAAAATAACGCAAGTTGTTAGAAATTTCTAAAAATATAAAATTATTATTTCCCCTTTTTTCAGAAAAAATAAAATACAAAAATATAAATAAAATTTATAATTTAATATAAATATAAAAAAGACACTGAACATACTATTGATATCAAAATCTATAAATTTTATACTACAAATTTGCAGTAAAACAATTTAAATATTACGTTAAAAATTCATATGCTAATAATAAAATGTTGAAACTAGAAAAAAAAAAAAACCTCTAGAAGATGGCATTTATTCAAAGTGATGTCGCAATGCTTGCCAATTATATTTAATTCCTACTTGCCCATAATACCTCATCATTGCCCACCTATTTTGTCAGCATTAAGCTAATGCCACGCTAATTAAATTGGTCATAATTAAGCTTGATGCGTACCTGAATTTGGACTTTAAACAGATTCGGGTCGACTGGATCGTCTGAATTCAACTTCGTTCATCGAGTTTGGACCCTACACACCACTACAACAAACAAGATGTCAGGTGTTGGTAGGATATTATCCCACCAAAGACACTCTGACGCTCAAGTCAGCAATAAGCCTTCAACTTATAAGAAGATAACTAAAAATGAGAGTTGAAATAGAGAGAGAGATTGAGGTGGGAAGAAGTGCTTGCCTTCAGACGTAAGAGACGTTCTTGCGGCTCGACGAGAGTGCAGTTTCCCGACTCAGTGTTCACGGGAAATGAAGGGGAAGCCAAGTCTTGTAAGATTTAAAACTTTGAAGGACAGAACTCGGGGAGTGAGCGCAGTCTTTGGAATCTGAAGGCAAAGTGTGGGGTTATTACAGTAAGTGATTGTATGCTTAGAAATGAGAGGTAGTATGCTTAAAGATTTTTCCGTCATAGTTCTTTGTTGTTTCATTCTTGTTTCCTCTGAAATGGAGACTCCGTGGGGTTATATAGATGGTGGGCAGGGCGACCTTCCTTGGTCAAGAAGGCGCGATTCCTGCATCGTGTTGGGCGGCCTTCATTGAGTAGGATGGCTTGACTTGTACATTCTGTTGGGATTGTTTCCTTTCTGGACGGGCAACGGTTCTCCAGATTATTTGCCTTCCTTTTGTAATTTTGTTACTGTTAGAGTCCATTAAGAGAATTTGATGCCTTCCTCATAGGAAGGGCGTTGAATTTATTGATGCCCGTTTTAGTGCAGATTGGCTTCAAGGAAGGAGCGAAATCAGGGAAAGAGACCGTTGCTTGTCGTGTACGAAAATGTGGGCCAAATTAGTCCTAGCCCATAGAAGGTTTTTACCTCTTCTCGGTCTGCTTGCTACAGTGCTTCTGGTTAACAGAGATGTTAACAATCTTAAGGGAGCGTGTTGGCCGCCCAATTGACCTTTCACACGGTCAACGCTAGCGTTGACTGTTCAAACGCGCATCTGGACTTTTTTAAATTTTGGGCCGTTTTTCTTATTAGGCCAGCCCACTATGGGCTTACTCATCACTAATTCCCCATGTCGGTGGTCTGGATTCTGGCCTCCGACATGTTCATGATGGGATGTGTCTGTTGTTTGCTGAAGATGGCAGAGTTGTTGATCGTTTGAAGTGGAGCCTTATGTACTTCCAAAATGTTGACCGGATTTGTTGACCGTTTTGAAAAACTTACGGGCAACTTGGAGAAGGAAGTGTTGACCAGATTGTTGACTGTTTTGGAAAACTTTCAGGCAACTTGGAGAAGGAAGCGTTGACCGGATTGTTGACCGTTTTGGAAAACTTTCAGGTAACTTGGAGAATGAAACATTGACCGGATTTGTTGACCGTTTTGGGAAGCTTCCGAGCAACTTGGAGAAGGAAGTGTTGACCATTAGCTGTCCTGTCAGAAAAAGTGTGCCACGTGTCTTCGTATGGTGTATTCAGGATCCCGGTATTTAATGAGTAAGAGGATCTGATTCGACGGCTCCCCTTTGGAAAGAGACACGTGGCAGTAATGATAGCGCATGCTTTCGAGGCTATTTTGTGTTCACACTGGCCTTTAAGTTGCCCGTCCATTTCACTTTGAATTTTCCCACGCCTTCTTCTATTTCTTCGTCTTCCTTAACCTGTAGGAGTGAAAGAGAAAACCCTAGACGATTTTCTGACCATGGCCTTCGTCGCCAAAATCGCTTCCGTCCTTAGAGAGAACAATGTGAAGGTATTGTACGTAGAGTACAATATCCCAAAGGAGATCGCCTTCCGTGTTCCTCTGAAGGACGACAGGGCTTTCGTACCACCTATGGGCTTTGTGACCATATACGAGGTATATTTGAGGAGTGGGCTTCGTCTTTCGATTCTAGATGAGTTACTATTGATCTTTCAGGCGCTTCGAGTCCCCATCGTACAGTTCCACGCCAATGTCATCCGATATCTGTACTCCTTTTGCATATTCCTCTATCAGGACTCAAGGCTACTGACGATGTCGATGGTTAGAGGGCTCTTTAAGCTTAACCAGGGAGCATAGTAGATTTCTCTATCCCCACACGGTGATCCTAGGGTAAGTACCGTCATATATGACTCTCTGAAAACTGGAAGAACCGGTTCTTCTTCATTAGTATAGGTGAGTCCTGGCCCTTAACCAGGGAGTAGAGCCAGGTGCCTGATGTGTATACGGGGGCGCCTTCTGAGGTTGAGACGGCGTCCCGTCTTGGTTGGTCAAACTTATCAAGGATCACATTGGAGATTTTCGGAGAGACCACTTGGTCTCCTGTGTTGAGGCCAAGAAGGTCAAGTGGGGGCCTCCCTCTCTCGTCCAGAAATTTACGGTCCCACTGCCAGATGTCCTGTGGGGAAAGAAGAGGAAAAAGGCCTTTCTTATAGGTTCTCGTCCGTCTGATACCAGTCCCTCTAATCCAAGGCAAAAGAAGGCGGCCTCGGTGGCACCTTCTTTGTCGTCCTCCGGGTCAAACTATCTCTCCGTTGGGCACTTTACGGGTGTAGGCGCCGCCTCCGGGATTGAAACGGAGCTGGCTTTAGAGGCTTACGATTCCATGTTAAATGCTAGGGCGAGTAATGGTGTTGTTCTGGCGCAGCATGTGCTAGCGGGGTTGTCGGCTAATCCTCGACCTCGGCCGGCGGAGATGACCCTTTAGCCGTTTATTGGGGCGCTTGGGCCGTAAGAGTTATCCATTGGATCTCCTGCTGTGGGATTGCAGACTGAGCAGTAGGAGATGGTTTTGGAGCTCCCCCTGTTCCCGAGGAGCCAGCCCGGATGAAGGATATTTCTGAGGAGTTGTCAGAGGAGCTCTTAGCGGAGGTCGCTGTCAGCCCTGCCGATCAGGGTTCTACTCCTAGCTCATCGCCCCTGGCGCCAAATCTGCACGCCAGACCAGACAGACCAGCACGAAGAATTTGGTAGGTATAATTTCTGTGACCTTCCTTGTCTTTGAGTTTGCCTTTCCTGACCCTTTTTTTTGTACAGGCTGATAAGGTCACAGGTGCAGTCACCAATGCTCTTAGGCAAAGAGACCGGGTGATCTCCGATAGGGACACGGAGATCGCCTGGTTTGATTCAAAGTTGGAGGCTTTGGGGACGAAGCATCGGGAGGATGTGGCTGCCCTGGAGTCTGTCTTGACGGGTATGGAGGTGGAGAACGAGAGCCTGAAGGAGGAGAATGCTCATCTGAAGGAGGAAAACAAGTGGGTTAAGAGGCACATTGATCAGCTCGCAGGGCAAATGGCCACCCTGGAAAACGATCTAAGCCTCCGCATTTGCCCTCACGAGGTCACGGACATGATACTGTCACGGTTGTGGGAAGGAATCAATATCACTCGGCGTATTGTGTGGCTGGTTGATCTTGACTTTTCAGTGGATCAACCTGTCAAACTGGTCAGCACAGCGCTGCGAGAGCCTCGTGGGGGAGCCACGGGACAAACAGGGGCCACCACCGCCCCCTTAGTTTTTGGTGATTGTAGTTTTTTTATTGATACAGTTATGTAAAAATACTTTACCATAAGCAATAATACGAGCAACTTTGTGCATGTCGCATGTTTTTGCTTTTTATAGCTGCCTTTTGCTTGTATTTTGCTCCTTTGCTATTCTGGGCGGCCAACTTGGCGTGCTTCCTATGAGTTGGCTGCCCGCCTTGTTTTAGGCGTTCATGGAGTTTCCAAATGAGTGGAGTCCTTGGGTGCATTCTCTAGATTGTCATTTGTGTTAAGCCGGCCTAGTATTTGCCTGTGAGTAAAGCTTGGTGGCGCTGCCCAAATGCAGACTTGGGCGGCCAACTTTGGTGGAGTGCTTTGCTCCTGTCGACCATCATTGACTCATCATGCTATCTCCTTGTGAAAGAGGTTGTTGCGTGTGCCGCGCTAGCCCCCTAAGATTTTTGACCGCTAATAGGTCACTTGAATGACCAAGGTTTAGATACAACTATTCATGGGCTGCCTGGATGACTAGGGTTTAAGTTCGACCAGCTACGGGCAGCTCGGATGATCGAGGTTCATATACAACCACTTACGGACCGCCTGGATGACTAGGGTTTAGGTATGATAACTCATGGGCCGCCTAGATGACAAGGGTTTAGATACGACCACTTGTGGGATGCCTGAATGATTAGGGTTTAGTAACGATAGGGTGAAGAACCTCCCGACTTAAGGGCAGCTTAGGTCATTTAAACCTGCAACAAAAATTACACATATATGCACACAAAAAAGGAAGCAAACACAACATGCTAAAGGGAATACTTATTTTATTAATTGAAATGCGCATACAAATGATTACATACAAATATGCAGACTACCTACCTGGGTCCTTACTGAAAGTGGCGTTTGAGGTGGATCGCGTTCCATGTTCGCGAGTCCAACTTCCTGTCCTGGTTTCGGAGCTTGTATGCCCCGTTTTGCCGGATGGCGGAGACTAGAAAAGGCCATTCCTAATTCGAGGAGAGCATATTCCGGTCGGCCATCTTACCTGTGGCCTGGATACTTCGCAGGAACAGATCTCTGACATTGAACTGCCGCGCTTTTACCATCTTATTGTAGTAGCGGGCGATTCGGTGTTGGTAGGCCGCTGTCCCCATTCTGGAGGTATCGCGAGCTTCTTCTACCAAGTCTAGGTGTTTCCGAATTTTCTTGGAGTTATCCTACGGGTCAGAAGATTCCACCTAAAGACTTGGAAACCCGATTTCGACCGGGATCACTACTTCAGTCTTATAGTAGAGGCTGAAAGGTGTCTTACGCATTGGTTCATTTGGAGTTGTCCGGTAAGATCAAAGAACTGAGGGGAGCTCATCTACCCAGGAGCCCCCTATGTCCTCTAACTTAGTCTTAAGCCCATAGAGTAGCGTTCGGTTTGTGACCTCTACCTATCCATTCGCTTGAGAGTATGCCACCGAAGTGTGGATCAGCCTAATTCCAAGGTTAGTGCAATACTTGGTGAAACGTTTTTACAGAAATTGAGTCCCATCGTCAATCACTATGACTTCTGGAACGCTAAATTTGTTGATGATATTTTGGTGAATGAACTCAAAAGCGTTGTGTTTTAGTGATCCTTATCAGCGGGACCGCCTCAACCCACTTTGTGAAGTAGTCGATGCCTGCTATGATGAACTTTCTTGTCCAGTCATGATGGAAAATGGGCCAAGAATGTTGAGCCTCCACTACGCGAAGGGCCATGGCGCCTGAAGGGATTTCAGCTCGGCAGACGACTGGTGGTAAAGGTTGCCATGAAGCTGGCAGCTTTCACATTTCTTTACAAACTCGAGTGCATTCTTTTTCATCGAGGGCCAACAGTAGTCTTCCCGCCTGATCTTGAATGCTAGGTTTTTGCCGCTGACATGCAATTTGTAAATCCCTAGGTGCACTTTGCCCAAGACATAGTCAGCCTCTTCAAGGGTTAGGCATCGGAGGTATGGAGTCCAGTAGCCATGGCGATACAACCGCCCGTCGACTACGGTGTACTAGCTGGCCGTTTTCTTGATCAGCCTGGCCTCCTCTGCTCTTCTGGTAGTGCTTCGTCCGTTAGGTACCTCAGGTAGGGTGTCATCTAATTTTCCATCCCGGAGATCTACATTGCCTCTTGTTTCTCTATATTGGGAGCGTTCATGACCTCCCTCATGTCCCTCGAGTACTGTTCTGAATTTTTGGCCATCGCTACTTTGGCCAGCTGATCGGCCTTCCAATTTTCAGTTATAGGAACATAGACCAGGGTTAGCTTGTCGAAGCTCCGGGTGGCCTCCCTTGCCTTGGTCAAGTACTCGGCCATGTGTGCCATAAAGCTCCCATTAACATAGTTGACGATTAGCTCGGAGTAGCTATAAACAACCAGTTGTTTGGCTGAGCATTCTCTCACTAACCTTAACCCGGCTAATAGGGCTTCGTATTAGCAATGTTGTTGGTGGCCGGGAAGTCGAGTCTAAGGAAGTACTTCACCTCAAACCCGTCAGGGGTCCTGAGGACCACCTCAGCTCCACTGCCTGTGTCCTTAGATGATCCGTCTACATGGAGTACCCATTCTAAAACTTCCTCGTGTTGTTTTGCATTCTCTGGGGGCTGCTCTTCAAGAATTAGGATCGTGGTCTCGATAATAAAGTCGGCCAGAGCCTGTACTTTTATGGCAGGCCTGGGTCGAAACTCAATGTCAAACTTGCCCAATTCGATAGCCCACTTTACCAGCCATCTAGAAATATCAGGTTTCTGGAAAATGCTCTTTAGAGGTTGGTCGATGAGAATTATTACACAGTGTGCCTGAAAGTAGGGCCTTAGTTATCATGCAGAGAATATAAGAGCTAAGGCCAACTTTTCTATGTGCGGGTAGCGCGTCTCTGGCTCAGTCAGTCTTTTGCTTATGTAGTAGATCGATTATTGGGTATTGGAGTCCTGGCGTACGAGAACGGAACTGAGGGACACCTTTAACACCGCAAGGTAGAGGTACAGCTCCTCTCCAACCTTGGGTGACGTTAGTAATTACAGCCTAGCCAGATATTGCTTCAACTCATTAAAGGCTGCCTGGTAATCTGCCGTCCATTGGAACCCGTTTGATTTTGTTCCCCTTAGAGTATTGAAGAATAGCTGATACTTGTCACCAAACTTTGCTAAGAAGCGGGACAAGGCTGCCACTCATCCAGTCAGTCGTTGGACATCCTTGATGCTTCGTAGGGGAGCCATGTCCGCAAGGGCCTTGATCTTCTCTGGGTTTGCCTCGATCCCTCGTTGGGAGATGATAAAACTGAAGAATTTTCCTAAGGCTATCTCGAAGACGGACTAAGCCAGATTCAGCTTCATTTGATGCTCACGAAGTACCTCAAACGACTCTGCCAGATCGTGGATATGGTCGCCAGTGGTTCTGCTCTTGACGGGCATGTAGTCAACATAAACCTCCATATTATGGCCAACTGTTTCTTAAATATTTTGTTTACCCGGCCGTTGGTAGGTGGCTCCTACGTTCTTCAGTCTAAAGGGAATTACCTTATAGCAGTAAGTCCCCTGATCTGTCATAAATGAGGTATGCTCCTCATCCTCTGAGCTCATCAGGATCTGGTTATAGCTCGAGTAGGCATCCATGAAATTCAACAGCTTATGTTTGGATGTTGGGTCTACCAGCAGGTCAATCCTGGGTAAAGGAAAACTGTCTTTCGGGCAAATTTTGTTAACGTTAGTGAAATCGACGCACGTTCGCCATGTTTCGCTGCTCTTCTTTAACAGGACTACGTTGGAGAGCCAATCAGAGTACTGGACTTCTCTGATGAATCCAGTATCTAGCAGTTTCTTTACTTCCTCCCAGATGGCGATTAATTTTTCTACCGAGTGATTTCTCTGCTTCTGCCTGACTAGCTTTCGGTCCGAGTCAAGGCCCAGCTTGTGGTCAATTACCTAGTCCGGAATCCCAGGTATGTCAGCGGGAGTCCACGCGAAGATGTCAGCGTTTCGTCGCAGAAACGTGATCATCTCGTTGTGCAGTGCACCGATGAGTGAGCTGTCGATCCGTACACACTTTTCTGGATCCTCCAGATTTAGTGGGACTAGGTTGGTTGCCTTATCGGACTGCGCCTATTGTTAGGTCATTTCGTCTCGATGGTCAAGTTCTCCCACCGCTCTGGCATCGTCATTAGGAGCAATTTGGGACATATAATATATTCGCCTGGTGACTTGGTCACTCAGCACTTCGCCCACACTGTATAGCGTTGGAAATTTCATTTTGAGGTATGGTATTAAAGTGACAGCCCCAAACGCTGTTAAGCATGGCCGGCCCAATATAGCGTTGTACACAGAGGGCAAGTTGACTACCAAGAAGGTAAGTATACGACTTGCTATTTTTGGATATGTTTCGAAGGTGACTTCTAATCGGATCGTCCCTTGGACGGGTACCGGTTCGTTGTCAATGCCGTACAATGGGCCTTCGACAGGTTTTAATTGGTTCTTTTTCAAACCAAGTTTAGAAAACGCATCGAGATAGAGCAAATCGCGAGAACTTTCATTGTCAATGAATACTCGTTTCAGTTGGTAGTTGACGTTACCATCAGAAACGAGTGTAGATACAATAAGCGCGTCTGCATGGGGGAAACTACATGTGCCAGGTCGGTGTCACTAAAACCGATGACGGTGTTAGTAGTGCACTGTTTCTTCCTCCCAGTTTGCTGCTACTTGTTGTCAATCGGGTTCTTGATCGGCCGGGTGGTGATCATGTTGACCACTCCTGCCGCAACCCGATTTCGTGGATGGGAAGGTTTCGGTCCTTCTCCGCCCGTCGTGCCAGAGCTCTGACTAAGGCCCTTAACGAACCTGATGAGATGGCCCCTTCTAATCAACTCTTCAATTTCCTGCTGGAGAGTCTTGCAGTCTTCTGTAGAGTGCTCGAAAGATTGATGGAAATCACAGTATTTGGACGGATTTCCTCCCTCCGCCTTCTTAAGTGGTTTTGGCCACTTAAGGAACTTCTCCTCACGAAACTGCATGAGGACGTTCGAATGCGTATCAGTCAAGGGCGTTAGGTTGATGGGCCTGTAGTCTTTACGCTATGGTGGTCCGATCCTGTGGTTCTTTCGGCGGAAGTGATCGCCACCGTTATACTTCTTTTTTTCCTCTCCGGGGAATGGACGAGGCTTTTCGGTCCATTCTGGACGTTTAGCCTCGTTGGTCTCTTCAGCTACTGCGTAAGCCTAGGTGATTGATTCTGCATCCCGGAAGGTCTGCAGGTTCTTGTGCGCCAGGTGCCTAAATAAATTCCCGTATGTTAGTGCGGAGATGAGGCTGCCCAACTTCATCTCCTCTGTGAGCCTGGGGATCCGTCTGGCTTCTGTCACAAAGCGATTCAGAAAGCTCCATAGATTCTCTCCTTGCTTCTGCTTGATGTGAGAGAGGTGCCACGACTATTTTTCCTCTCGGCATCTGGAAGCGTATCGAGCCAAAAAGAGATTGGTCAGTTCCCTGAAACTTCCAATTGAATCTGAAGGGAGATGATGGAACTATATACGAGCATCTTCCTTTAGTGTGAGTGGGAAGTAGCGGCACATCGCTGAATCCTCCAATCCTTGCAGACTCAGATGGGTGCAAAAGCGATCAAGATGATCCACTGGATCAGTGCTCCCATCGAAAGAGTCAAGGGGAGGCATCTTGAATTTGGCCGACATTGGACGGCTCAGGATCTCCTCTGTGAAAGGAGATTTGTCCAAATCAATGGCGTGTTCATCATCCTTGAATGCACGATTCTAGATTTTCTCCAATCTAAGGTTTGCACAAGCAACGTTGGTTGATCCCTTGGAGTTGAGATAGGTTGTTAACTCCGTTCTTTTCCTGGAGTGGCCGGTTACCGGCCGGCTACTACCTCCAGTGGATCTGACGGTCCTGGAGGCTCCATCCTTGACCGGGTTTCTGTTCTCCGCCCGAGAGTATCGGGGGTTCCTCCGTTTCAGACTTTCCTCCGGAGTTATGCTTCCTAAGCGCTCCTCAAGCCTAGTCTATCTTGGAGCGTGTGAAGACTCGGGGATCCGTGTGTTGGCCAACCTTCTGTGCTTTTTGGTCGGCTTCTTCTTCCTCCGGCCTCCTCTCCTGGAGGTCGAAATGGGGATTGCTATGGGAAAAGCCCTCAACTGTGAGTGCTCCTGTCCGGAGCAGAGCATCTGAAGCATATTGTTGGTGTTTTGCATGTGCTCCACCAAGTGCTGAAAGAAAGGTGCTAGTACTCCGTTAACCGTCCCGTTGACCATGGCACCAGTACCGTGGTCCTAGTCGGGAGAGATCGCATCTCTAGCGGGTTCGCTAGCTTGTACTCTTGTGTTCACCATTTTAGTTAGTTCAGTTGGTGAGGACGAGAGAATTTCTTGGGAAAGCGAGGTAGGCTTTTCGGACGGCGTCAATGATGCGTACCTGGATCCGGATTTCGAACAGATTTGAGTCGATTGGGTCGTTTGGATCTAGCTTCGTTTACCGAGTCTGGACTCTACACACCACTACAATAAACAAGAGGTGAGGTGTCAGCGGGATGTCCAACCGAAGACACTCCGACGCTCAAGTCAGCAATAAGCCTTCGACTTATAAGAATGTAGCTGAAAATGAGAGTAGAGATAGAGAGAGAGATTGAGGCAGGAAGGAGTGTTCACATTTAGGCGTAAGAGATGTTCTTGCGACTCGACATCAGCGCAGTTTTTCGACTTAGTGTTCACAGGGAACGAGCAGGAAGCTAAGTCCTATAAGCGTGGAAGCTTTGAAGGACAGAATTTGGGGAGTGAGTGGAGTCTCTGGAATTTGAAGGCAAAGTGTGGGGTTATTGCAGTAAGCAATTGTATGCTTAAAAACGAACGGTAGTATGCTCAGAGATTTTTCTGTCGTAGTTCTTTGTTGTTTCGTTCTTGTTTCCTCTGGAATGGAGACTCCGTGGGGTTATATAGATTGTGGGTAGGGCGACCTTCCTTGACCAAGAAGGTGCAATTCCTACATCGTGTTGGACGGCCTTCCTTGAGCATGAAGGTTTAACTTGTGCATTCTGCTAGGATCGTTTCCTTTTTGGGCGGGTAACAGTTCTCCAGATTATTTGCCTTCATTCTGCGCTTTTGTTACCGTTAGAGTCCATTGTGGGTAGTAAGAGAGAATCTGGCGTCATCCTCATGGGAAGGACATTAAATCTGTTGATACCCTTTTAGTACAAATTGGCTTCAAAGAAGGCGCAAAATCAGGGAAATGGACTGTCACTTGTCATGTACGAAAACGTTGGGCCAAACTGGCCTCGCCCATATAAAGTTTTTACCTATTCTCAATCTTCTTGCTACAGTGCTCCCGGTCAACAGATATGTTGACCATATTAAGGGAGTGTACTGACCACCCAGTTGACTTTTCACACAGTCAACGCTAACGTTAACTGTCTAAACACACATCTGAGCTTTCTTGAATTTTGGGCCATTTTTTTTATTGAGTCAACCCACTATGGGCTTACCCATCAAAACTCTTGACATTAATAAATCCATCTTCCTATGTTTAAATACTTAGTAAAATGTCACATTAATTAAATTGGTCACAATTTATTATACTTAGTGTTGACCGTCCAAACTCGCATCTAGGCTTTCTTGAATTTTGGGCCGTTTTTCTTATTGGGCTAGCCTACTATGGGCTTACCCATCAAAGCTCTTGACATCAATAAATCCATCTTCCTATGTTTAAATACTTAGTAAAATGTCACATTAATTAAATTGGTCACAATTTACTATACTTAGAAGGGTTGTGTTGCGAGCACAAGCTACTGGGATTCAACCCTCCTCCAAAAGGTGTAAATTGAGGAATGAGAATCCCCCAACTTATAAAGCAACCTTTATGGAGCTACCACCCCGATATGAAATTCGCAACATTCCTCCCCCCTTCGACAGCCACAGACCTTGGTGGCTACACTCGATGGCTTTCACTTTGCGACGCTCCACTCCGCCCCAACAGTATGTCAGACCCTTCGTAAGTAATGCTCTTTGGGTCGAGATCGGTTTCAATAAAAACACCACTATTACGAGTACAAGTTGTTGGGACCTGAGCTTCCCCCAAAAGGTATATTCCGATGGTGGAGAATCCTCTTAACTTATAATGTAGCTCTTATGGAGCTGCCTTTTCAATATAGGACTTGCAACATGTTGATTAATAAAGAAATCTTGGAGAAAGTTTACAATCCAATCATCAAATCATGAGAGTATTTTACCTTTATTTCCTATAATTCCCATTATTCAATAATAGACGGCCTTGTGAACTAATCACTGGGCTATGTATTATATGTTTTAGGTCATCGTTAATTATTATCTATTAAAAAATAAAAATTAGACACCTATTTATATACTAATTTATTCACTCATTTGTATCAAAATTGTCAAAATTAGTGTTTAGAAAAAATGAAAATAAAGTGGGACCCATGCCTAGTTTTAGTAATTTTGACACAAATAATTATATAAGTGGATAACATATACATAGTTTTTTTTTTTTTTTTCTATTTAAGCAATTTAGGCTTAAAATCAGTTTGAATATCGTTTGATTCAAATACTAAAACACCAATTGGTATTCAAATTTTAAGAAGTGCATTCAATTAATTCTAGAATAATTATACTTAAATTAAATAATATATATATATGTTGAAATTTTTAGATGAAAAATTAACAGCAACTAGGGAAGTATGGTTGGCATATTTGGCTTTCATTTACCCCAAAATAAGGATTTGAATCTTATATCATTTAGAAAAATAAACTTTGTAAAATTCATCATATTTTGGTGTGAAATAGATAGATTAAATGGCATATTAAACTAAATATTCAAATAGTATTATCAGATGGCCACCTATTATTTTTGTGATTTTAATTTTTATATCAAAGAATTTAATTTTAATTAGCTTCGACCGGAGGGTCGCCTGCCACTCGTGCAAATACAACAATACTCCGCATCTATATTGTACCTATATGAGTATTCGACTGAGCGTCCGAATGGCCAATCATTCGAATATAAGTCTACATGGAAGTGACCCATATGTCAACAATAGTGGCATAGTACGATGTGACAAAATCTCATCAAGTAAATGAAGGATCATGTGATAAATATAGCAAAATAAAAATATGATAAAGAAATCATGAAGAATTGAGGAATGAACTAAAAGTCATATAACCTTCTAAACAAAGTAAAATTCATTAAGGTCAATTTGTAGTCTATCCCTACAAATTAGGCCCATGTTCCACTATTTAAGACATTGGATGGGTAGTGTATATATCACCATATGGATCAGCTTTGTCTAATATTAAAGCTCATGGGTGAAACATATATGATATTATCCTAATATAATATAATGTTTTATAATATACATACTTTTTGATAATTTTTATGATAATTTATTTTAAATAAAATGTAAAAAAATTCTATCAAATAATATATTTTACAAATTGGGAGTAAAATGTCTTTTCATGAAGAAAAATATAGATATTTATCATAATTCTTAAGAAACCTGAGCATGTAAAAAGGATTTTAAAAAGTCTTGCAAAACACAAATATGAAAGAGCATTTATTCAATAATCCAAGAATCTATAGGAATCAATGAAAAAGAAAATCCTTGATAATATACCGGATCTGGCTCGATTATTTCAACAACTTTTCATAAAAATGAACAACATTCTTCACAATCTAAAAAATCCAGACCAGGTATGCACACAAACTAGACCTCAAGAAAAGCATGACTGAACAATTGCATTTAACTTGGAAGCAAGAAATATCATATTATATATATATATATGAAAAGTAAACTTAAAGATTTTAGGAACAATAATAAAGAATGAGTTCTAAATTTTATATTATAATTATGATTTTATAAGTTGAGAGAAAAAAAAGTTGAAGATAAATAAAGAAAATTGGATCAAAATTAATTTTGGATTGAGTGACACCGAGTTGAAGAACGTTTGACCAATACCCAACGTATGCACATACGTGTTCTAGACAGAGTGGTCAACATAATAGGAGCTCAAGCGCGTTTTCTAGTAAATTCACACTCGATGCACGCCCAATGGATACTTGAGCGCATTGTGACAGAATATCAATGCCTCACGCGCATCTGATGTGATGCCTGTGCACCACAATATTTGGCCACGATGTCCAATATGCGCTTGACGAGCATACGTGTATCAGTTTATTATATAAGTCATGTCCGATTAATTTTTTATCAAATTTTGAAAGAAGAAAGAGAAGGAGAAGAGGACAAGAGAGAGAAAACTAGAAAAGGTTAATAATTGAAGTAAATCAATATAAGATTTTGGTGAGATTCAAGTTAAAAAAAGTGTATCCTAAACATCATTTCTTTTATTGCTATTTTTTCTACTCCGTTGAGCATTTCTTGTCTCAAATGCTCATATATGCCGTGTTTTCATACTTAAGATGTATATTCACCACATACATATACTATTCTTCTTATTTTTCTACAATATTGTACATTTATATCTAAACTCATATACATTGTATTGTTTAGCTGATTTTTATAATTTTTTTCATACATGTGCTGAAATCAAGATTAAATGATTCTCAAATACATTAAATTTATACATAGTGTCCTGAATATTTAAAAATATTCCTACATGTTTAAATTTATCTAGCATGTTCCAAAAATTTCTTAAGTTTCCTCTGCATGTTTATAATGGGAATAAAAGGTCAATGATTCTTTTGTAAACTTTGTGACTAATAGCCTATGTGTTGAAAATTTTAGAATATGGCTTTTCTATATTTTCAAATTTGTGTATTCAAGTTCTTGAAAAATTTTATGCATATATGATGATTATTTGAAAGAAGTATAAAGAAAACTCTATGATTTGTAAAAGAATTAAAAATATTTTTTTTTAAAATGAGAAAATAGCAAAGTTATTTGTGATTGTATAGAGTTTTTATTTATTTATACATCGAATTATTATAAGAAAATCAGCGATGATATATTATGGCATTCCTTAATATATTATAGTGGTGATCGATATTTAAACCTATCATCAGTTGGTGAAAGCGGCGTTCAACTCTATCTATAGTGTTATATGTATAATAGCCCACTTATAGATTTTAAATAGTAATATAGGACTTTTGGTTGTATGAAAATAAATATAATTCAGGTTTTAATTATCCACTTATTAGTTAGTAAAGCCCTACTGGCTCTTGATCAATAAAAATTAGCATGTTTGAATATAATTTATATGGCATGCTTTGATTAATAATCAAAACAAATTAAAAGCCATGTATATTTGTTATGGAAATCCACGACATTGCATATGAACTTAATTAATTATTCATTTTGACATGTTTTAATATAAATTGTATTTAAATTATGTAACAATACACATTACTAAACTTTTGACTCACTTTTATTTTTATCTTTCGCTAACTCCCTTCAGATTTGCTGGCCTAAATACTTGCGGGTGAGGATTATGGTCAAGGAATTTATTTAAGGAAAATTAGACTAGGATTTTGATGGAATCAGGTGTTATATCTTGTTTTGAAATACTAGATGTCGAATGAATTACTTTCATTTCAATTAATTGAATTTATAACTATTTAGTTATTGTTATATTTTTATGAATAATGTAGTTGGATTCCAATTCTGTTATATGATTATTCGGTTACTTTGATTTTGGTATAGATATAATTTTTTATGTATGTATTAATGTCATGATATGGTTTGTATTTCAATCATCTGATGATGTGGTATTTCGGGTCTTATCGATATGAAACTCACATTTATCGTTAATTTTGGCTTATTATTGTTAATGGAATGGCTATCGTTAATTATTCTTTTGGGTTTGATAAGGGAACATGACAAAAATAGTGAAAGTGTAACAATGGAATTAACCTATCTTTACTTAATTAAACAATCTTTTAAGATTTTTGCTTCAAAAGTTGATTCCCCTTCTTTCTCTCTCTTCTCTTATTTACTTTCTCTCTCCTCTTTCTAAAAACTCAAAAAATAGGAAGGAGATTGGTAAATGTGTCTTAACTAGCAAACTTATGAATATGCATCAGACACACATGCATCAAGCATGACGCCTAATTCAAGCCTTGCACATAAGCGCACAATAGATTGAAAGTTACCAAAACAAATAAGCACAAGCTCATTTGGCACATATGAGGTGTCAAGATACCGCCTCAAATACTCTCATGCGTGGCTTGTATGTTCCACCACTACGGTCCGACATTTAATTTCTCACTTGCTGCGATTCTCCTCGATTAATTACTTAATTATTTCTATTTAAATATCATATATAAAAAAAATAATATGTGGATCTTATATTTCTTCCCTATTATAAAAATTTTATCTTCAAAATATATATACCTTCATCATGAAACAAATGTGATACTTCTCCTAGATCCTGTCTTCGCACTCTCATGTGGCTTTTTTCATAAAAATGGTTCTTCTATAACACTTAACCCTGAGGGAATTACTTTAGTTTAAATCACTTGATCTTACAATCCTTGAATCCAAACTGGTTCTTTAATATGTGTCAAATCCTCATTAGTTTATAACTACTTTAGTATTAACATATGAAAAACATTATAAAAATAAGTCAAATTTAGAGGTAGGATTAGCTTGTAAGACAGTTTTTTTATTCTTTTTAAAATTTGGAATGATCCAATAAATATTGACTTTTAACTTTACCTTTAAAGCAAACCTCATGATTCACTTAGATGGAGAAATCTTCAAAAACACATTATTACCAACCTCAAAACTCAACTCAGATCTCCTATAGTTTGCATACGTTTTTTTGTCAATTTTGAGCAATTTGAAATTGATCTTGGATCAAATGAATTCTCTCTAGCATTTCTTAAATCAACTTCAGTCACAAAAGGTCTTATATAAAGTATGAATTTTAAAATATTCTTTTAATGATAATTAAATTAATTTAATTTAATACATTATCAACATTAATTAAGATTTTGGGTCAAATTAATTATTTGACCAAGATAAGTTGGGCCAAGCTATGCTTGACCCACACTCATGCATATTTTGAACAGTAAGATTGTATTTAAGGAACACTTATGGGGTATTCTTATGCATTTTAGGCAGATTGGTTGCGCCTAATAAGCACCCAATTAGCGCAAGTATATGTTTGGAATAGAATGTTAACGTCTGATAGACGCTCATATGTGGTACGAATCGTCCCTTAGTGTATGATCCACGCCTGACCAATACACACACCAGTTTTCTATAAATATGATACTTGGTCGATTTTAAGTCATTTCTACTATGATTTTGAGAGAGATAGGAAAGGAAGAGAAAAAGAGCGAAAGGAAGAGAGAGAAAGTAGGAGAATGAGAAATTAGAAAATTTTAAGAGATCTTATATTAGATTCAAGTTAAGACAAGTGTACTCAAATCTTTTTTTTTCTTTGTTACTATTTCTTTCTTATCTATTTGAGTATTTATTATTTTAAATATTCAAACATATATTATTTTCATATATAAATTGATTATATTCTATATGCATGTGATTCATATAATTTTTGTGGAACTAATGTCTTAAATTCTTATACATCATATTTAATTATTAAATTTTCTTCAATGTTACTCTTACATGTCTTCAATTCTCAAATTTATATTTCTACATGCCTTAAAATTTTACCTAACAGTTCGTGCATGTTTTATGTTTGAAATAAAGTGATGAGATTTCAATAACCATGCTAATTTTTAACAATTTTTGTAATAAATAACTTCTATAAGTTTGTAAATTATATAATATAACTCTTACATGTTTTAAGAATGTATGTTAAAATTTTTTGTATGACTCAAGTTTTAGTGCAATATCATATATTTGAAGAAATGAAAATAAAAACTCTACATAATTTTGATGATAAGTGTATTTTTTCAATATAAAAAAATTTAAGAATATGTTCGTATTTGAATAAAATTTTAATTCGACTAAATATTAATCATTATAGAGAATTGATAAGATATATTCAAATATGTCATAATATATTATAGGTAAATTAAAAGTCAAACCCATTACCTATAGATCACAACAGTGGCGTCAAGTCCGTCTATAAGATTATATATAGATAGCTTATTTATAAGTCATGAATAATAACATATGGCCTTTTATTTTATAAAAATAATCATAACTTGAGTTTTGATATTTATTTTTTATTGGTAAGGTTATCATTAATCATTAATTCTTTATAATAGTTGGACATAACTTATATAATAGACAAGCGTATAAGTGCACATCGGGCGTGTGTCAGCCGCTGCAGCCAAACATAGTAGCGTATGAGCGTTGCCTCGGGTGCGTGCATTGGGTGCTAATACACTTGAAAGCATGCTCGATCTCTGACCAAGCAACCGTCGAGTATAACCTCTCTACCCAGGATACTCATGTGCGCACATTAGGAGCTGATCAAGTACTCGTCAACTTGATGTGATTCGATCCAGCTGTGACTTTGACTGTAATCCTTCTTCTTTGATCTCAACTTCTTATCTTAATTTAATAAATCATTATTAAATTTTAAAATTCAGAACTCATGCCTTACAAAAAAAAAATGTATGCTAAAATTCCTATATAATTCAAGTTTTATTACAATGTCATATATTTGAAGAAATAGGAATGAAAACTTTACAAAATTTTGATGATAATTGCATTTGTTTCGGTATAAGAAAAATCTAAGAATAATTTCATATTTGAATATAGTTTTAAGTTTGAAAAAATATGGATCACTACATAGAATTAGTAAGATACATTCAAATATGTCGTAATATATTATAAGTAAATCAAAAGTCAAATATATCATCTATAGATCAGAAAAGCTACGTCAACCCCATTTATAAGGCTATATGTAAACGACTCATCCAAAGGTCATAAATAGTAGCATATGACTTTTTATTTTCTAAAAATAATCATAACCCGATGTCATATTTTAATATGTTTCTTTGATTTATATATACACATATGATAATATACATATATATCTTGTTGAATAATTAACTCGTTCTTACTTTTATTTTGCTAAATCTTCAAATCAAAAGGCTTGAATTAACTTACAGATGATTAGCTTTAACTTAGAAAATGAACTAAAAGTTGATATATCCTTCTAAACAAAGTAAAATTCACTAAGGCCGGTTTATACTCTATTCTATTAATTAGGCCCATGTTTCACTATTTAGGACGTTAGATGAGTTGTCTATATATTACCGTATAGATGAGATTTGTCCAATATTAAATCCCACGGGTGAAATATATACTATTTTATCTTAATATAATATGACGTGTTATAATGTGCATAGTTTCTATCAATTTTTACGATGATTTTAAAGAATACGTGAAAAAAATTCTATCAAACAATATCTTTCTAAAATGGGTGTAAAATGTCTTCTGGTATCGAAAAATATAGATATTATCGTAATTTTTAAGAAACTTGAGCATGTAAAAGAATTTTAAAAAGTATTGGAAAACACAAATATGACAGAGTATTTATTCAATAATCCAAGAATATGTAAAAATCAGTAGAAAAAAAGACTCCTAAAAAATATACTAGATCGGGCTCGATTATTTCAACAACTTTTCTTAAAAATGAACAATTTTATTCATAATCTAAAAAATCCAAGTAAGGCATGGACACAAACAAGATATCAAGAAAAACATCTATGGACAATGGCTTTTAACTTGGAAGCAAGAAATCTCACATTATAAAAATTATGAAAAAAACAATTAAAAATTTTAGAAAAAATACTGAAAGATTAGGTTTGAAATTAACTTATCTTTACTTAATTAAATGATCTTGTACAATCTTTACTCCGAAACTCATTCATCTTCTTTCTCTCTCTTCTTTTATTCTCTTTCTCTCTCTAGAAACTTGAGAAAAAGGATGAAAATTGGTAAAAGTGTCTTAAATAGCAAACTTACGAAAATGCGTAAGACATACAATTCTACCCTCTGCATGAACGCACATCAAATTTAGAGCTACTAGAACAAACATGTACGAGCACCTTTAATGTGCCTATGAGGCGTCGAGATACCTCCTCAAATACTCTCATGTGTGGCTGATATGTTCCACCACTACAATCCAAACCTTAATTTCTCATTCGAACCCGCAATTATCCGTTATTAATTACTTAATTATTTCTATTTATACATCATATATCAAAAAAATAATATATGGATCTTATATTTCTTTTCCATTATGAAAATTTCGTCTTCAAGATTTACGTATGTTAATAAAAAAACAAATGTGATACTTTTTTAAGATCCTGTGTTTACACTTCCATGTGGCTTTCTCATAAAAAATGGTTCTTCCATAACACTTGACCAATGAAACAACTTTAGTGCGAAGCACTTGGTCTTGCAGTCCTTGAATCCAAACTGTTCTTGAATATACATCAAATTATCATTAATTCACGGCTATCCATGATTAATAATACCTGAATGGTCATGAACAAACTTGCAAACTATCAATGAAAACTATTATGAAGATAAGTCAAATTGAGAGGTAAGATTAGCATGTAAGTCACTTTTTTTATTCTTTCAAAAATTGAAATGATCCAATAAATGTCGACTTTAACTTTTCTTTTAACCTAATCCTCATGATTATCTTAGACTGAGAAATCTTCAAAAATACATGATTACCAAACTCAAAATTCAACTTGGATCTCCTATGAACCGCATAATTGTTTTGTCAATATTGAACAATTTAAAATCGATCTTGGATCAAAATACGCATAATTGTTTTGTCATAAAGAGTAATCTATAAAGTATAGATCAAGTTAGACCGAGTGGCATCTGACCAGAATTAGTTAGATCGAGTGGTGTCTGATCAGTGCCTTCTACACTCATGCGTATTTTGGATGGTAAAGTCATACCCAAGGGACGCCTACAGGACACTCTTACACATTTTAGGCAGATTAGTATAATAAGTCTTATACCAATTTACACCTATGGGACACCTTGCCGGCGCTTCCCACACTCTACAAAATATGCTTTAAATAAATAATAATTTCATATAAAGATTGCTATGTTACAATTTAAATAGTATAACCTGTAATTGTTAAATGAAGAATATGACCTTGGTGGAACTATAGGAAAACACTATCAGTTTAATGTGTTTGAGGCATCCTTTTAAGTTAATTTGGAATGTTCTTATTTATTATTTTTTTAATTATAATGATGTGAAATATCAATTATTTATAAAATTAAATTGGGTGGAAAATAGACAGTCATTTTCCAGTCATTGTCAAAGAATCACAAGAAGTAAAATTTCTAAAATTTAAGCAATTACATCATAAATAACAAATAGTAAACCCTAAAAGACCAATGACACAATAGCGACTTTCATTATAATAATAATAATAATAATAATAATAATAATAATAATAATAATAATAATAATAATAATAATAGAAAATTAGAAAAAGGGTTAATCTCAACTCCATCTCCTATTTTGTCGGTGAAGGCTGAACGAAAGCTTAAGATGAAGATGGACTTAGATGTAGAAATTATAATTAAAATTTTTTTATGTTTAATTTCAATATAAATATGAAATTTTAACTCCTCAAAACTAAAATTTTAATTCAAGAAAAATTCTTTGTGATTTTTGCAAGAAGATAAAAAAAATATAATTAAAAAATCAGAATTATTTGTGAAATAAATATGATTAAAATCGGACAAAAATAGTCCAAAGAGATAAAATACTGATGTGTTCTGGATCCGTGTAGCAGACAGATTAGGATGCCGCTTGGTCTTCGGGTTAAATTGAAGTGAGTTTGATCTCCACACTTCTCAATATGGATCCTACATACCACAACTCAAAACAAAAGGTCAGAGGATTTGTGAGACTCACTTTCGATTTATTCTTTGACGCTTCAAGTCAATAATATTTCTTACGAGATGAAAGATGTAGGGATAAACATATATGAGTAATAATGCAAGAGAGTGGATTTTTGAGTCTGATTCGGAGGTTACTCTTGGTGTGGAGTGGCTTTGTGGTGGTACGCTCGTGGAGAGTGGCTTTGATGTCAAAAGGAGCGAGAATCAAGGAGAAATTCTTGAAAGGCTCTGCAGACAGAGTGTGATATTTTGAGAGCTCCTAGAAGCGGCGTTCTTTGGGCTTGCTTGATGGTAAGCGTATGAGGGTTGAAATTAGTGGGTGTGCCCTTGGATTCTTCCTCAAAGGTCTTTTATAGGTTATGGGCCAGTTCAACCTTACTTGGGTGCCAAGGTTGTCGCCGGCTAGCTTGTGCAGATTCGGTAGGGTGGAAAGGGGATTGTAGGTGCCAGTTAAGGAAATAGTGAACAATCATGGGGATTCTTTCCCTCCATGAGGAGATGCTGTATGAGGCGAATACCACGATTGCCATTACAAGAGGTTTGATGAGTTAGGAGTTGTCATTCTCAGAGGGATCGCAATCTCGAGCAATATTCGGGGTACTTGCTAGTTAAGGCAAGTAATTTTCAGCATGCGGGGAGAACACTATGGGCTATCTAGATTAAGCCATGGCTAGCTTGGGCTGACCGGCCGGCTGGGGCACTATTCAGTTCAACGAAGCATTGATCAGCCCCTAGGCTTGTGGGCCAAATTCCTTCTGGCCTGCCACTGAATCTGTGAATCTTTGTACTTGATTGGCCCATTTCTACTATCCCTATCACTATCCCCCCATGTCGGGAGATTTAAATTTTCAAGCTCTGGCATGTTCATGGATGGGATGTGACATGCCTTGTCGTTTTCCCTTTTCATTCCTTCCCTAGGCTGTTCTTAGATTCCCCTCTTTATTGTTTTTTGAGTGATTCTCCGCATTCGAGATTTTTTGCAGATTTGTTGGCATGAGGAATCTCTAGCATTCAATTGCCCTTTGATCCTTCCGCGTTCCATAAATTGAGGCCTTATTGTGCATCTTTACATCACATCCTGCCTTCATCGATGAAGGGGCGTGGGAATCTAAAGTCGCCATTAGGCTCGAGTCGCTGGTCACTTAGATTAGCAATAGCCTGTCTCTGATGTTCAATGGCGTCATCCCGGGACATAGTTGCAATCTGCTTTCATCACCCCTTTTTTCATGGGGAGCCGCTTTGGTGACCATTTTCATACCCATTTCAAAGCCATGCCTACCATTGTTTCTGAGTGGGGCGAGGCCTTGTGTCTTCGCCTTGGACAATCGCTTGCCTTCAAAATGGGCTTAGGCTTGTTGAGAATGGCTATCTCTGTAGCCTCACCCTGCAGCTCAAGGCTATTTCCTACTTGTTGTAGGATGAGGCTTTCTTTATCCTTTGGCTTCTTTCAGATGACAGCCACTCTTTGCAACAAGCCTCTGTTCTCATTCTTGTGAATGGTTGTTCGTGCTTTGTTTTTTGTCAAATGCATGCTAGTTTCTTGTTCAGATTTTCCTAGTTGCTTGTTTGTCTGCAAGTTCCCTGCAGTTGAGTTCCATGTATTTCTCTTTTTTTGTTGTCTTCCTTTTGTTATACGCCAGCATCTGGAGGCTTTGTAATTTGTAAATGGAGATTAATGAATGAAACTAGCAATTACTTTTGCCAATACTGTTTTCGTCTTCAATCTTCTGGATGCTAGCTTTTTTTTTGTGCCGGATTGGGTCGTTGAGCAGTCAAACCGGCTAGATGTCGGAGTAGATCATTGATCAGTCGCGTGAGCCGTATGCTAGTCTGGATTGTCGACCGGTCAAACTGGCTAGAATCCAGAGTGGGTCGTCAGCCTGTCGAGCAGACTAAATGCTCGACTGGGACATCAGACAGACCCACCGCCGGACTGGGTCATTGACCAATCAAACCTACTGGACGCCAGACCGAGTCTCTGGTCAATCAGCCAGGCCACAAGCCGGAGTGGAACGTCAGCCTATCAGTTCAATTTTGAGATCATCAGATCTGCTCACCACCATTTCATTGTCCTTAAGAAGTGAGGCATCGTGGTCTAGGAGATTGCACCATTCTGACACCAGGCTCATCCTATCCTGCCACGTGACAGCTGCTTATACTGTGTCAGGCTACCATTAATAATGCTGAACGATTGACGTACCTGGATATTGTTCGTTGCCGACATGTGTTAGGTCATCATGCGCAAGCCTGTTCGAGACCCTGTTTGAAAATTGCACCACTCAACCTTTAAAACGATGCCCCTCCATCGCCTTACATACTTCTTCTTCTTCTTGAGTCCATTTCTCTCTCGTCTCTTTGTGCCTTGCTATTTTTTGTTTCCATGGCTCCTAAGGTTGACACCATTGGTTCTGTTCTAACGGCCGCTGACATCGAGACATATTTGTAGTACAACATTTCAACTACGATTTTGTTTGCTATGCTAGGGGAGAACGATAGGGCCTGTTTTCCTTCGGACGGGTCCATTACGATTTACAAGACACATTTGTGTAGAGGTCTTCACTTCCCCCTCCCAGGGGAGCTGTATGAGATCTTGGTGGCCCTGGGAGTCTCAATCGCAAAATTTCATACCAACGCCATTAGATATTTGTACTCCCTCTATATATTCTTTAGTCACCAAGAGAGGGCATTGATTGTGGTGGCCGTGTAGGTTATCTTTTGGCTTTGCTAGAATAGAGACTAGATTTCACTATCTCCTAGGGACTTGCCCATAAGTGGAATGATCCATAATTCCATGAAAATCTGGAAGGACCGGTTTTTCTTCATCAAGTCACTTCCGACTAGGCTATCCCCAATGGATGGGGGAACGTTCCGACTCCTTTTACCTGCAAGGCCTTATGTGAGGAGGTGGAATCCATCAAGCTGCTGACAAAGTTAATCTGAGCAAATTTGGGTGACTTCAAGAAGGATCGCCTCCTGTCTTTTGAGGTGCTTGCATTAGGCAAATGAGGTCTTCCCATTGATGGTACGGGACTCCCAGCACTCCTCCGCTAGCCAAGCCCAAGAGAAAGGCTGGGACCTTGTATATTAGGGATCCGTTTGAGAGTTCATCCCTGCGGCAGACTGCATCGTCTCTGGGGTCTTCTTTGTCTTTTGTCACCCAGGGCCTACCCATTGTGAAGCGGATGTGGGGAATTAGTGAGTCGTCTAGGGGACCAGCCCTTGCCATACCTTTAGATGCCGGCACCACTAAGGACGGTGCCAAAGTAGTTGCAACCAGTGAGAGCCTCCCGTTTTTTGTAGGCACATCGATTGAACCAGCTTAGGCCCAGTAGGAAGTCCATAAGGAGCCTCAGCAGGAGGCCCAATGGGAAATCTTGCGGGAGGCTAAAGAGGGGGCCAAGCAAGCAGTTCAGCAAGAGGCCCAATAGGAGGCCCTTGTTTCTTATTTGCTGGAGCAAAAGGTGACCGGCTTCACATGCGAGTTGGCCAAAGAGGGTTTCAATGTGGACCACCCAGTTGAGGCCCAACTGGGAGGGGATGATGAGGAGGCAGCGACAATGGAAGCGTCTCACCAGGAGGCTTCTGTGTCAGATCGGCCCCGATGAGATTAGGCATCCACTCTGAGGTCTTCATCCATGGTGCCCCTAAGTGTTGCGGCTGCTAGATTATCATACATTTGGGTAAGTTTCTGAGAACATTTCTATTTCATTGAAAATGGTTAAGCTTAACCTATTCCTCTTGTTCTGTTTGCAGAACGACAAGATGGTGAACATTTGTACCAATGGCCGTCCCAAATTCAGCTGTTGGAAGGAGAGTCCACCATCTGACCCAACAGGGGTCGACTCGAGAGTGGTGGAGTATATGCAGGGTCGGGTGGATGCTGCCGCCTTCGAGATTTAGTAGTACTGGGATTGGGTTTCCAGCCTCAAGCTCAATATCTAAGGTCAAGGACACTTTGTAGGTCACCGAGCAGCATCTCGTTGACCTCCAGAGTGAGAATGTTAGATTGTGAGTGGAGCTAACGACTCAATTCAGTCTAGAGGAGGTGGGCTAAGCTCTAAATGTGAGATTTCTAGACGAAATTTACCTGTGCTAGTATTGCTTCTCTCTTCGACCCTGCCTTTCTAGCCGGCATTTTTTACCCAAGGAATAGGGGTGCCCGGTGTCGGTTTGATCTGATTGATTTCTTTGACAGGGAGGAGGCTTAGTATGACGGAATAGATCCTAACTCATCAAGGATCCTCCATCAAGACATATAAACTAAATCCCATAATATTTGAAACATTGAAATTTTTTAGAAAATTAGACAGAATTTTCTCTATAAATAGATGAAAATAAAAAATACAACCTACTAAAAAGACCTGTACAAAACATAATTTGAAATCTAAACCTCAATTAATACATTCACCACTTATTCTCATCACAATCACAGGATCATCGGAGGCCATATCATCCATGGCGCCATCACCACAACAATTTCCTATTCACATAACCCCTGCCCAAAAGAGAGATCCCTTTCTAAAACCTGCACAAAACCCAACAAAATAGCGGAAGCAAAACTAAATACCTATGGAAGCATTAACATCATCCCAACATGAACATAAGACGCTACAGTTATCATTACATAAGTTCCCATTACAAAATTAAATATTTACTTTTAAAGATATTAAAGTTCTATGGTTTACTCCAAGGACTTCAAGACTCCTTAGGCCGCTTTGGTTAACTCCCGATCACTCCTGCTCATCCGATAATAGTTCCACGGTTTTATCTGGAGGAAGAAAAAATCAAATAAAAATGAGTGAAGCCCAACAAGGTACCTTTAAAACATGCAAATGTAATGATTTTTCATAGAAAATTATAATTATAGTAAAGAAACATGTCATGAAAATCGTCAAAGAACGATAATGCTCATAGAATCATCAGAATACAAAATGCATAAAGATTCATGAACACTTCTCAATTAAACATGAACATGTATTCAATTCAAAATTTCACTTATTCTTCAAAAGCTTAGGTTATGATCAAAGAACCTAGACTAGTAAACTCTACTAGCCAAGGGAAAAAATAATCGAGTATAAATTGTATTCAATCCACATAATTAAAGGCCAAAGGTTCCAAAATTACGATGATCCATAGTTTCGAAGATTCTAAAGTTCTCTGTCCTCTGATTACGTCCCGAGGAAGGGTGGATCATGTATCACTTTATAGACGGAGTTAATTTTGATTAACACCGTAATGTTCTATGGTATACCGGAGAACCTTACCTGACTGAACATCAATACTAGGTCCATTTTCCTTACATAATTAGCTTAACTTAGAGCCAAAAGTTCATATTTCATAGTCAAGATTTCCTATTTCATAATAGAATCCAACATATCCAAAGGCCAGTCCAAAACTTCACACGTTCAGTCTTTCAAATAATTTCGAAGGGCTGTCAAAATTTCATAATACCGTTTCATGCAAACCTACCAGTTACAATTTGTCAGTACACTTTAACAATTCACAAAAACACATTTTTACTTAAAATGTATAAATTTCAAACTTCCCATTTCATCAATTTCGTTCTAGGGTTTAGAGGAGTCCGCTCGAACGTAAATCTGAAGCAAAACGTGATCAAATTCATGAAACCGAAACCACAACTTACAATAATTATGTATGAAATAACAATTAATTACAAAACTCATGGATTTATCAAATCTTTTTCCCTAATTTTCGAATTAGGGTTTCGAGTGGGTTTATCGAACATGAAACAAACACCCTACACTTGTATAATAATGAAATCGAAGGCATGGATCGATATATAAACAAATAATCATGAGTTTAGACTATAAGATTTAGAGAAACATGTATGGAATCAATAAATCATGAGGGGTGAGGTTTTAGAGGAAAAATGTTGAAAACGAAAAATATGTGAAACTATAAAAACAAAAAAATAGGTCGGAGGTACACTTGCTTGAGTCTACTCTACTATTTATTTACTTTGATCGGACCGAATGGCTTCATTCCCTTTCTTTTTCTCTCCTTTCTCCTCCTCTTTTCCCCTTTCTCCCATGCTATTCGCGTTCTGGAACCCTCCCTCTCCCTTCCTTTTCTTTTTATTTCCTGTAAACAAGGCGCTGGAAAAATCTAGAAGCGCGCTCGAGCACACCTCGAGGGTGCATCGAGCGGGATTTCTCCGCCAGGGCCTTGCTCAAGCGCCCGTGGCGTGCAGCAAGAGGGGCTTCTCTATTTTTGGCGCCTGCTTCCGCACCTCAAGCACGTGGCAAGCCCCTGTTGGCTGGGCATCATATCAGTATACAGCTCCCAAAATTTCGCTATTTTTACTTCCACGATACATTTTTCCGCATATCTTGAGCTTTCTCTAGATTATTATCATTTAATTGTCTTTAATTTATCATGTTTTGAAAGTTGGGATCTCACACTTAGTCTTGTCCCGCGGCTAGCCCCTAGCCTTAGGGTGGCTTTTTCCTCTCTTTTTTTTCTTTTTTTATATATACTTGTACATAACATTGATACGCCTATACAGCACAATACTTTAATGAATAAAAGAGGATTTTTCAGATCATTGTTATGATCTCCATGTTTTTATATAGCCTTACTTACGTACCATTGTTTTGCTGACTAAGTGTGGATGCTGTCGTAGCCAAGCTTTAGCAGAGCTAAGGTCGTCACCCGTATGCAATTGCTTGAGATTGTCTCCCTATGGGACGTCATTTTCGTGCGTCAGATCCTAACTCATCAACCATCATTGATTGACAATACTCATCATTACTGGGGAAGTCACCTCACGCGTGCTGAAATACCTTCTAAGGTTTTGGTTTTCGACCACTTATGGGCCGCTTGGTGTTAGACCAAAGTTCAAATTTGCCTGCACATTAGCTGCTTGGTGTTGGGCTGAGGTTTAAATTTGATCACATACTACTCAGTGTGAAACGAAGGCTCAATTTCAACCGTGTATATCTGCTCGGTGCGGGACTAAGGTTCAAGTTCGATTGCGTATGAGCCACTCAATGTAGGACCGAGGTTCAGTAATGGCAGATGAGAATTCATCCAATTTAGGGGCAACCTTGGTTGCTCGAATTCATGCAATATCAGACAAGCATTCATATGGACTGGCAATTAAGAAAAGATAATTAACAATAAATAAGCAAACAAATTGTTTTATTAAACGTGATGCACTTTAACAAGCATGCTCGGTGATGTAAGCTTGACCTCCATGGATTCAGTAAAATATTACTGGTAATACTTTGGCAAACCACGTCCTCGGGACCAATTTTTCATTCTGAGCTCGAAATTTGTATGCCCATTTGGTAGAATGGCCAAAACGATTAATGGGCCCTCCCAGTTTAGGAAGAACTTGTTCCTTTTAGTATTCTTACCTGTGGCATCTATACTCTATAGAACCAGGTCTCCCACCTCAAATTAGTGAGCCTTCACCTTTTTATTATAGTACCAAATGACCCGCTACTGATAGGTGGTTGTGAACATTTTGGCCCCATCTCACGTCTCCTCAAGTAGGTCAAGATACTCTCTAAGTCATTAGGAGTTGTTGAGGGGGTCAAATCTCTCGACCCGGAGGTTGGGTAGTCTGATCTCAATTAGGATGATGGCATCAGTTTTGTAGCATAGATTGAAGGACATCTCACGTGTTGACTACTTCGGTGTTGTCCGGTATGACTATAATACGGAGGGTAGCTCATCTACGCAGGAGCCTCTAGCGTCTTTCAGTTTGGTCTCCAGTCCTTGCAGTAGAGTTCGACTGGTAATTTTTACTTGTCCATTTATTTGGGGGTAGGCAATTAAGATGTGGACCAACTGAATACTCAAACTTGCACAATATTTGGTGAAGCGCTTGTCGGTTAATCGGGTTTCATTGTCGGTCATGATAACCTTGGGAATTCCAAACTTGCAGACGATATCTGCCGAACAAACTTTTTGGCATTTTACTCAATAATTCGGGCCAATGGGGAGGTTTTGGCCCACTTCGTGAAGTAGTCGATACCCATTATGATGAACTTCCTTTGCCCGAACACAATGGGAAAGGGGTCGAGTAAGTCAATCCTCCATTACGCAGATGGCCAAGGGGCCTTAATGGTCCTCAACTCTCTGGGCAGTTGATGGGGTATATTGGCATGGATATAGCAGTTTTTGCACTTCTTCACGAAGTCTATAGCGTCTCTCTTCATCGTGGGCCAATAATAGCCTTGGCGCATTATCTTAAAAGCAAGGTTCTTTCACCCAATATGTGACCCACTGATGTTGAGGTGCACCTTGCTTAACAAGTAGTCGGTCTCCTCCAATGCGAGTCATTGTAAGTACAAGATGGAGTACCCTCGACGGTACAATATTCCGTCCACAATGGTATACCAACTAGCCGTCTTCTTTATGGGTTTAGCATTGTCCAGATTCTCTAGCAAGGAGTGGTCTGTAATATACCTCCAGTACGGTGACATCCAACTTTCACTGTCAAAGACTTACAGCGCTTCGGGTTCTTCTATGCTTGGCGAGGTCAGGACCTCCCGCATATCTCTAAAATACTACTCTGGGGTTTCAGCCGCAGCTGCCCTCACGAGTTGGCCAACTTTCTAGTTGTCCGCTCTCGAGATGTGTACCATCTCAACCTTGCCAAACTGCTGGCCCATACTTCTTGCTTTAGCATGGTATTTTGCGAGTAAATGACTCATCACCTTGAAACTTCCACGGATTTGGTTGATAATTAATTCGGAATCACCATAGACGGTTATGTACCTTGTCAAACATTCCTTTGCGAGATGTAACCCAGCAAGTAGGGCTTCGTATTTGGTGACATTATTGGTAGCCGAAAACCAGAGCTTCAATGAGTATCTCACCTCCAATCCATCAGGGGTCTTCAGAATCACTCCAACTCTGTTACTAGAGAGGGTCGATGATCTGTCCACATGGAGGGTCCATCCTGGCTCCTCCGACTGGCAATCGATATCACTAGGGTGACCACTATCTGGAACTAGGGTTGTGGTCTTGACAATAAAGTCTGCCAAGGCCAGCCCCTTTACGACCGGTCTTAGCTTGTACTCTATATCGAATTCTCCCAATTTGATTGCCCAGTTGATTAGCCGTTCTGACATATCAAGTTTCTACTGGATTCCCTTTAGTGATTGGTCGGTCAGTACAACTATTTTATGCTCCTAGAAGTAGGGCCAGTTTTGTGACCGAATAGAGGAGTGCAAGTGTGACTTTCTCGGTATGTGTGTAACGGGTCTCAGTGCTTGTCAATGTCTTGCTGACATAGTAGATTGGCTATTGCATGTCATATTCCTGTTGGATTAAAACGGAGCTCAATGCCGTCCTTAAAATTGCCAAGTAGAGAAACAGCTCCTCGCCTTCTATTGGTAGCGTCAGAAGAGGGGGATTGGCTAGATACTCCTTTATCTCCTCAAAGGCGGCCTGGCAGTCAGTCATCCATTGAAAATCATTCATTTTCATCCCTCTCAAGGCTTTGAAGAAGAGGATATACTTGTATTTGGATTTAGCCAGGAAGCAGGAGAACGTTGTAAGCATCCCAGTCAGCCTCCGGATGTCTTTTACGTTTCGCGACAGAGTCATATCCATGATAACTTTTATCTTTTTAGGGATAGCTTCAATCATGTGCCAAAAAATGATAAAATCCTGGAATTTTCCTAAGGATACTCCAAAGACGCATTTTATCTGGTTAACTTTATCCAGTGCGCTCGAAGTACCTTGAAAGTCTCATTGAGGTCACGAATATGGTCATCAATGGTTTTACTTTTAACAAGCATGTCATTTATGTACACATTTATATTCTAGCTAATCTCAATTTTGAGCATTTTATTCATGAGTCGTTGATACGTGGTGCCTACGTTTTTCAACCTAAAGGGTAAAATTCGGCAGCAATAACGTCTCCGATCCTTCATGAATAAGGTATACTTCTCGTCCTCTGAATTTATCTGGATCTGATATAGTCAGAGTATGCGTCAATAAAACTAAGCAATTCGTGCCTGGAGGTAGTGTCGACGAGTAGGTTAATTTGGGCAGTGAAAAGTTATCCTTTTGACAAGCCTTGTTCATATTAGTAAAGTCATCGTACATCCTCCACTTCCCGTTATTCTTTCTAACAAGGATATCGTTGGAGATCCAATTCGAGTATTGGACCTCCCTAATGAAGCCGGCGTCGAGAAATTTCTTTATCTCCTCTTGGTTGGCAATGAGCTTTTCAATAGAGTGGTTTCTCCACTTTTATCGGACGAGCTTGTGGTCTGGATCGAGGCTCAACTTGTGGACCATCACTTCAATTAAAATTCTGGACATGTTAACCAGAGTCCATGCAAAAATATCAGAATTCTGACCGAGGACGGTGACTAACTGGTCTCGCAGGGGTCCGACGAGTAAGCCCCCTATCTGCACGCATCTTTCTGAATCTCCAGGGTCTAGAGGGACGTGGTCGGTTGGCTCGTTGGCTTAGGCCTGCTACAAAGTTGCTTCATCATTATGATCGAAGTCATCTGTCTGTCGGTTTGGAGTGGCTTGGATGAACTAGGACAGGTAGCACATCCAGCCAGTCACCCGGTCGCCCAATACCTCTCTAATACCGCAAGCCATAGGAAAATTCATCTTCAAATACGTGATTGACATCACGGCCCTGAACACGGTAAGGCAGGGCCAACCTACAATGGTATTGTAGACAGAAGGTAGGTTGACACCAGGAACGTCAGTACGCGGGATGTCGTCCTGGGGTACATCCCTAAGGTGATTTCTAGTTGGATGGCTCCTTGGATAGGTATTGGCTCATTGTCTAGTACATAGAGGGACCCTTCTACTGGTCTTAGTTAACTCTTTTTCAATCCCAATTGAAAATAAGCCTCCATATAAAGTAAATTACAAGAACTTTCATTATTGATAAAGACTCGTTTTAACTGGTAGTCCACAATACCGTTTGAGACAAGTGTGAATACATCCAAAGGATTCGAGTGGGAGTCATTACATGTGACATATCTTTTTTGCTAAAGCTAATAATATCAATCCCTATTTCTTTGAAGTGGTACCAAGCTGGTTAGATGGGTGGTTCGGCTAGGAGGCCACCATATTGATCACTCCAACAACAATTCGATTTCTTGGCTGCTGTTGTTCTGTCCTCTCTTTACCTGCTCCACTAGGCCCTTACTCCTAGTTTTGAAGGAACTTGATTAGGTACCCCCTTTGGATAAGCTCTTCAATTTCTTTTTGCAGAGTACGACAGGCCTCTGTGTTGTGACTCAAAGATCGATGGTAGTGACAATACTTTGTCTGATCTTCTCCCTCCAGGTTCTTGATCGACTTTGGCTACTTCAAAAATTTCTCCTCCGAGATCTGTATAAGAATATTGGTCTAAGAGTCATTCAAATGGGGTCGGGTTTAAGGGTTCAAACTCCCTTCAAGCCCCTAACTTTGCCCTGGGCTACTTTCTCGGATCTCAAGAGTTGAAGCGGTCTCCATTTCTTTTTCTTCTCCCTAGCGGTCCCTGGTGGAAGGTGTCCCCATGTCTTGGTCGCTTAGTCTTGTTGACCACTTCGACCACAATGTAGGCTTGGGTGATTGCCTCAGTTTCGTGGAAGGTTCAGGGATCCTTATAGGCTAAATGTTAGAAAAACTCGCCTAACTCCAAGGTTAATATGAAAGTGCTTAGTGTCACCTCGTCAGTAAGTCAGGGCATCCGGCGAGCCTTGGCAATAAATTAGGCCAAAAAGCTCTCCAGACTTTCGCTTTGTCTCTACTTGATACAGGCAAGGTACCAATGTTGCCTCTCCTCCCTTACTCGGATCCGATAGAGATAGGACTAAAATAATTTTATTTTTAAAATTAAAATTATGTTAAAATATTTTGTCAGCATTATATGAAGAGCTTATATGAAGATAATATTTTTTTAAAAAAAAAAAAGAGCTTATATGAAGATAATACTTGTGTAAAAAATAGTAACCATAAAACTACTATTTCAAAAAATGAAAATACAGTCTCCAAAGCTCGTGTTATTACTTGTTCATCACCCAAAAAAAGTAAAATAATAATAATAATAATAATAATAATAATAATAATAATAATAGAAAAAACATTTTTTTAAATTGTTCATTTAGATAAAATACTATATTTAAAAAAATAAAAATTTCTATTAAAATTAATTATTCTTTATATGGGTAAATTAAAAACTAATCATGCCTAATTTTTATCATAATTATGAAAAAAAGTGATGTAATTCAAATTTATCTAATTTAAATTCCAGTAAAATAAATATTACATTTATAATTTTACGGCTAATTCTAATTTTGTAATCAATATGCTTTCTTAGTTTAATTAAGTAATTAATATAATATATTTGCACTTTGAGACTTTAAAAATTGGATTAATCGTCTCAAGTGCGACAAAAAGAAACAATTCGGAAGTCATATACTTCAATCATAGACAGGTGTTATTGTATAAGCTTAAGATTAAGCTTAAAATATTAACAATTAATTAATTAGCTACCGGCATTAGTACACTTAAATTAATAATTTTTCTCTCCCTGTTCTTACAAATATTTAAATATATATATATATATAGTAAGGGCTTGACTTATATTTTAGTCAATTTTTTAATAAGAAATGCATAAAAAATTTATTATTATAAATGATTTTTTTATTTTTAACATATAAAACCCAGATAAATTATTTAATTTATCTCTTTGGCTTAATTTAGATTTATTAGTCGACCTTTCTTTATTAATCATAATTAGATTAAAAATTAAAACAAATAAGAACCTCCTCAACATTATTAAATTCTCTTCTGTTTTTTTTTTTTTAACTAAAATACTAGTTTTTATTCATCGAAAAAAAGTGAAAATATTATTCAATATAATAAAAAATATACAACCAATAGAACATAGTCAACTACCAAAAGGAAAAATAAAAATATTAATATGAGTGAATTTCTTAAAATGTAAAATTATTATTTCCCGCATTTTGAAAGCAAAATAAAATTTAAAAATGGAAGTTTTTAGGGAATTTCTGAAAATAAAAATTTTCATTTCCCCTTTTTTTTAATGAAAATAAATTGCAAAAATATAATTAAAAATTTCTGTAATTTTTTATCTTTTAATTATTTTTATAATTTTCTTTTCTGCCAATGAAACATAACACCCTTTTAAAATCGCTCGGTTTCACATAGACTCACTTCCATATTATAAAAAAGACACCGAACACATTGCTGATATTCTATTTTGTAAATTTTATATCACAAATTTGTAGTAAAATAATTTTAATATTAGGTTAAAATGTTCCAACTAGAAAAAAAAAAATGAACTCTAGAATATGACATTTATTCAAAGTAATGTCACAATGCTTGCCAATAATATTTAATTCCTACTTGTCTATACTACCTCATCATCACCACCTACCACATCAAGTGTAGGCTAAAGTCACAGTAATTGAATTGGTCATAATTAAGCTCTTGACATTAATAAATCTGTTTTCCTATGTTTAATTACTTAGTAAAATGTCATATATATGTATTTGGAGGGGTTGATTAACAAAGAAAGCTTCAACAAAGAAAGCTTCAACGACGTTCACAATCCAATCATCTAATTATGAAAATATTTCGTCATGATTTCATATCATTCTCATGGTTCATGTGAACTAATCATCGGACCAAGTATTATATATTTTAGATCACGTTAATTATTATCCATTAGGAAACAATAATTATATACCTTAAGTGTGGTATTTAGGTTCTTTTGATTGAATCATTATTTTATTTTAAATAATTTAATAGTATTTGGCTAATAGGTTTAAGTCACAGTGTCAATTCAAGTTAAACGTCAAAATAACTTAATTATAAATTAATATTTCAATATAATCAACTTTCAGAATATGGGATGTGATATTCATTGTATAAGAAAAAGTCATAAGGAGTGTTGCTTATTTAATTTGAGGATTTAAAATTATTAATTGTCTTATGATAGGTTTAAAAGGTGTTGGCTGACCAAAGATGATCGAGTTCCTACCTAGATTGTAAGAGGGTGAACATCACCATTATAGCTAGAATGGCACATGTGATAGATAGAATGCTCCAGAGATCGCAAAATCTAGAACCTACAATAGTGAATCAAAAGGTCGCCACGATGGCATACAATTGCTTTACTAAAGAGTGGGTACTCAAATTTATGGGATATCCAAATTCGATAAAGGTAGAGATTTAGATCCAACAAATCGAAAAAGCCTTTGAAATGATTAACTATTCCAAGGAGAAGAAAGTGGTGGCTGCTTCCTACTAACTAGAAGGAGAGGTGGACCATTGATGGTCTATAAAAGAAATAATTTTGAAACTCGAGAACGAACAAATCTCGTAGAATGTATTTGTGAAAATATTCATGGAGAAGTGCTTTTCGACATATCTAAGGAAATAGATGGAATATGAATTTACTCATTTTTTATAGGGAAATAGGATTGTGACGAAGTATGATGTCAAATTTATAAAACTATCTCGTTATACTCTCTAACATCATCCTAGATGAGGCTAAGAGAGCAAGAAAATTTATATGAGGCCAAATGACACCATTTACAAATAGTTGGTGATGTTGAGGTTGATAATATATGGAGAAGTGTTAGTTCAAGCCCTGCTATTTGAACAAGCCCTCCTATTTATGCCAAATGGCTAACTACTGTAAAATTATATTGTAGATTTGTGTTGGATTTTGACCTTAAATACAAATAAAATACCATGTTTAAAAGATAAAAATATAGTGAATGACGAAATACCAAAACACCCCTAACTATGCATTGGAGTGAAGGGTAAAATAGTCATTTTCACACAAAATCTAAACAAATGTAAAAATTATATTGTATATTTATTTATCACGTTTAATAGTAAAAATACATATATTTAAGTACCTAAAATACCTTTGGCAATGGGTCGTGTAGAGGGGAAAATGAAAATGTAAGTATAATTTCATGTTGTGTAAGATGTATACTATATGATTCATTATTAGAACTTTTATATTTATTATTGTATATTTGTTTTCCAAATTTATGAAAATAGATGTATTAGACTTGATCTTAGGGTTGGCCGAGTTGTTATGGTATGATTTATGAGGCTTGAGGGGTAATGGAGCACAATTAATGTTTAGAGCTAATTGGGGTCTAAGTGGGGTTTAATTACCTTTGTAAATAAAGTCCTCCTTATATGAAAACATTGGGAACACCTAAAATGGGTTGCTCGCGGAGGAATTGAGGGGGCCCTATCTCTCAAAGTGATAAAATTGATTGATATCTATATCTTGATTGTTTATTTTTAAATGAATAATTATGATTTAATAAAATTAATTTTTTAAATTTTTAAAAAATTAGTTAAATTATAATTATCGATTTAAAAATATATAATTAAGATATAAAAAAAAGTTTCTCTATTTTTTTTAGGGGACAGAACTCTCTAAGTCCTCTTCCCGAAGTCCCCTAGAAAATGATAGAGTAATGGCCACTGTCATGTTTTAAGGTATGTAAATTTGAATATTTACATTGCCGACTAGGTCAAGGGGCTGCTGGTTGTGGGTTTCATTGGTGGCATAGATGAATTTTAGAGTTAATTTGACCATTAAATTACAAGGGATCATTTAGATGATTAAGCGTCCAATGAGATCAAGTGTATTTATTCTACATGGTCGGAAGAGAAAGTGTGCCGCGGGCTTGACTCAACTTGGCTCAGCCATGTGTAATGCCACGAGTGTTAGAGACTCTCTGAGCCACTAAATTACGAGGAGAAGGCATCTAAGAGTATAAATGGTTGCATGTCATGTGACGAATGTCCACACCTCACGTGGCTCACTTAACTAATTTGGGGTCTACATACATTAGCCTGATTTATAGCGATATAATATAATATGAGGATAGTTTACTGACATCTTGATGCCATGGTCAGTTGCGATAAGACTCCATTGTATCAAGATTTGGAAAAATCCATATCATTAATGATCTCAGATTCGTTAGAATCCAACTGATAGATAATCCACTGGGATCAAATTATTCTCTATTTATATTGAGATTTGAGTTTGAGCTCTATGTTTTATGATTTTTATCATTATATTTCATTATTTTGATTACTTAGGGTTTCTGAATTTATTGATATTTCCTCTTATTACATGTATACGATTTACTCGTTGAGTATTTGACTTATTTTCTCGTATTTTTTTTAGTTTTAAATCGATGTAGGCTTGTGATGGATTTGCTTAGGAGGCCTCCTGGCAGAATAGAGGGTAGGCCGGGGCGTTCGCAATCCCTACGGTCTATGATTGTTTTATTAAGAGCTGAACCGAGTCGTGACAAAGGTGTCGGGATACAAATTAAGGAGGTATCACGGTTAAACCCCTCAAAATGATTAGTATAAGGTCACCAATTTACCCATCTTGGGTTTCTCTTTCCCTCTTTCTTCTGTTCTCCCTCTTCCTTCTTCAGCTGCCGTCGCCGGCGGCTCTCTTTTCTCCTCTGCTGCCGTAGTCGGCTTCTTCTTCTTCTTTGAATTGGCCAATTTTTTTTTAAAAAAAAAAAAAAAAGTGTACGGGTTGGGCTTTGTTCCTTTGCAAGTAATTTTATAAGAAGTTTGAAGCTTTCAGAATTTGAAGAATAAAAATTTTAAGGGGGCGGCTGTGCTCTAAAAAATAAAAGCTATTTTCTATACAATTTTTCAAAGATTATTTTGAAAACATTAAAATTTTATTAAAATTTATTTAATTTTTTAAATTTTAATTTTTTATCTAATATATTCAAAAGGGTCACATTTAACTTCAATATTAATATATATATAGAGAGAGAGAGAGAGCGATGGATTGAGTTATATTTTTAGTCAATATTTTAATAAGAATTGCATAAAAATTTTATAATTATAAATGATTTTTTTTTTTTTACTTGTAATGACCAGATAAATTATTTAGTTTATCTCATTGGCTTACTTTGGATTTATTAGTCGACCTTTCTTTATTTACCATAATTAGATTAAAAATGAAGACCAATAAGAAGCCCCTCAACATTATTAAATTTTCCTCTTTTTTTTTTTATAACAAAAATAATATTTTTTATTCATCGAAATCCCAGGATATAATTATTTTTAATGAGTGGAAAAAAAATGAAAATATTACTCAATATAATGAAAAATATATAACCAAATGAACATAGTCAACGAGGAAAAAAACAAAAAATATTAATGTGAGTGAATTTTTTAAAATACAAAATTATTATTTTTTTGCTTTTTTATATTACGTTAGAATTCATTTGCTAATAATAAAGAATAATGTTATTTATATGCTTAATTATATACTCAATTATACTGAAATTATTACTTTTAATATGAAAAAAAAAGCATGTAAAAATTAAAATATAGTAAAATGTATACTTATTTTTTTATAATTTTAAAATTAATGGAGATGGTAAAAATGAGCCGGCCTAGTACAAAGATCCACAGACTCGGCAGCAGGCCCAAGGGGCATCCAACCCACAAGCTCAGAGGCCGGTCAATGCTTCTGTTGATCGAAACAATGCCTCAACCGGCCGGACAGCCCAAGCCATCCACAGCCCAATCCGAACAACCCACTGTACCATTCTCGCGCGTTGAACATCACTTGCCTTAACTAGCTGGCAGCCCAAATATTATCCCAAATTACGATCTCTCTAATATGATAACTCCCAACTCAACAAATCTCAAAAAACGACAACTCCAATATCTGCTGCGTACTGCATCTCTTCGAGGAATGAAAGAAACCCCCTTGACTGATCACAGTTACCTTAATCGACGCCTGCAATCCTTATGCCAGCCCATCAAATTTACACAAGGCAGTTGGCGATCAATCTTGGCATCCAAGTAAAGTTAAATTGGTCCAAAGGTATAAAAAACCTTTGAGGCATACTATAAGGACACGCCTAAACTTGCGCTAACGCTACCCAACAGGCGCTTGCATTCGCACTCAAACAAGCCCACAATCGCTACTTCCAAGAGCTCTCAAGAGACTACATTCAATCCACAAAGCCTCCCAAGAATTCCTTCAGAATTTTCATCTCATTGACATCAAAGCCGCTCCCCACAAGCGTACTATCATAAAAGCTACTCCATCGAGCCCAACCTCCTAATTAAACTCAAAAGACCCATTTTATTGGATCATCATTTATACCCTGTTCTACCTATATTTTCTCCTTGTAAGAAAGATGATTTGTTTGAGTATCGGATAATAAATTAACAAATAAATCCCGTCAATCCTCTAATCTCTTATTTTTGAGTTATGGTGTGCAAAATCCATGTCAAAGAATACAAAAACTGAATCAATTTCAATTTAACTCGAAGTCCAAGTAGCACCCAAATTTGTTGGTAACCTAGAAACTGGATGCATCAAATATAATTAGATATGCACAGGATATATAAATAATATTTTTCAATAATAAAATGTTGCAACTAGGAAAAAACAAATAAATAAGAACTCTAGAAGATGGCATTTATTCAAAATAATGTCGCAATGCTTGCCAATAATATATAATTCCTACTTGTCTATAATACCTCATCATTGCCCACCAACCATATCATCTGTAAACCAATGTCACACTAATTAAATTGGTCATAATTAAGCTCTTAACATTAATAAATCCTTTTTCCTATGTTTAATTACTTAGTACAATGTGATATAATTTTTGTAATTATACTTGGAGGGGTTGATTAATAAAGAAACCTTCAACTACTTTCATAATTCATCATCAAATTATGAGAATATTTACTCCTTATTTTATATCGTTCTCATGCTTGTGGACAAATCATCGGACCATGCTTTATATATTTTATTTCATTATTAATTATTATCAATTGATATATAATAACTATACACATATTTATACACCTACTTTTATATTCATTTATACCCAAATTATCAAAATTAGTATAGAGAAACAAAGAGAGAATAAAATTTAAAATAAAATGGGACCTCTATATAATTTTAGTAATTTTAATATAAATAAGTGTATAAGCGAATAAATGAACGGTATTTATTTATCTATTTGAGCAATTTAGAGTTAAAATCAGTTTAAATATCATTTAATTTAAAAACTAAACACCAATTGGTATTCAAATTGTAAGAAGTGTATTCAAATTGATTATAGTATAATTATACTCAAGTTAATATATATATATATATATATATATATATATATATATATTGTTACTTTTAAATGAAAAATTAACAGCAACTAGGGAAGTATGGTTGGCATAATTGGCTTTTATTTGCCCCAAAATAAGGATTTAAATCTTATATCATTTTGAGAAAAGCAATTGTACATTTCATCATATTTTGATACCAAATAGATAAATTAAATGACATATTTAACCAAATATTTAGATAGTATTATCGGGTAATTACCTATTATTTTGTGATTTTAATTTTTATGTCAGTGAGTTTAATTTTAATTAGCTCTGCCGATACAGTGTGTTGGAGAACCAATACGACTCTGGATTGCCGCGTAATATATCTTATGTTATGCATTGATATAATTAATAGTATCAATTAAATGTTGTGACCCGGGTTCACATCTAATGGCAAACCAATAATCCAAAATTACAGTGTCACACAAATTTTCATTTAAAATTTCATAAATATGTAGAAGATGATCATTTTAGGAATCAATTTGGTTCACTAATGAAATTATTTTCTGACAAACTATTCAAAATTCATAAATCACAGTATCTTCACTAATGAACCACCGATAAGAGCACTTGTAAGGTATGAGTTTTAGTTTATAATTTTGACTCTGATTAATTAAGCTAATAAAGAAAAGCTTTGAGGTGCACTCATAGTCTCTCTTCTCTTTTCCTTCTCTCTCTTTTCTCAAAAAGACTGACAAAAATGATTTAAAATTAGTATAATAGGATTTATATAGAAGACTAGTGCACGTGCACCTATATGGTACATATTAAGCGCTAAGACAGAAAACTATAGCACATGAGTGTTACCTTAGGCGTATATCAGGCATCGACAATTTGCTTAAAGTGCTCATGAGTATCCTTTGGGTATGCATTCAGCATGAGCATGAATAATCTATCAAAAGTGTGCTGGAATGTTGGTCAAGCATCCGTCAAATGCGACCTTTTTATCCAAAACATATAGGTGTGTGTATCAGTCGCCGTCATGCGTCACTCGACTCGATGTGATCTGTTCCAAAGTTGAATTTGACCCAAATTTGAATTTGATCTCAAAATTTTTGTAATTTAATTAATCATAATTAAAATTATAATCTAAAATCACACCTTACAAGTGTTCTTCTCGGTGGTTCCTTAGTGAAGATATTATAATTTATGTATTTTTAAAAGTTTGTCTGAAAATAATTTCAATACTTTGAATATTTTAACATATAATCTTTAATACATAGTGGTTGAGGGACTGTACAATTTATCTGTTTTCATGTGCTATCAATTGTAGGATTTAGGCATGATATTGATGATGTATATGTTCATGTCAAGTACGTACAGCATTTGGTGGTCAAGTTGAAGTGAATTAAACCAATTCCTAAAACGATCATCTTTTTTTGCATATTTATGAAATTTTAAATGAAAATTTGTGAGGCACTGTAATTTTGGATTATTGCTCTACTATTAGATGTGAACCTGGATCACGACACTTAGTTGATACTATCAATTATATCAATGTATAATATAAGATATCTTATGCAGGAGCCCCAAGCCGAATTGGTCCTCCAACACTTTGCACTAACAGAGCTAATTAAAATTAAAGTCTCTGCCATAAAAACTAAAATCACAAAAATAATAGGTGGTGATGGGCCCAGCAGATCCAAGGCCAGCCCAACTCGTAGCACAGCTGGCATGCACTCGAGACATGGTCCTAGAAAGTGCCATGACGGCAGAAGAAGGGCCCAATCAGTAACAACCTATCATGCAGCCCGCCAACTCGAAGGCTCAAACAGCTACGCAAGTGGGTACGTAGGATGACTCAAAACTGTTCCATCAAGATTAAGCGATTGGGTGGCATGCGGTGCAGGGCCATGATGACCCCTTTTGTGCAAATACGCGAAGATCCAGACCCCACGATGCGAGAAGTCATCTGCCCAATATAGCCATGCCAGCTGTCTTGATACACAAAAAATGTTAGCGACAAATCTACCATCACAGTGCATCATCCCGGGAAGGTGAACTTGGCCTTCTGCCACCCCCATGAAAGTCGTGACAACAAAAGGAAGAAGACAAGGACTAAGCTCCCAACGAGTGAGGAAAATAAATAGAGGAAAAAAGAATAAAATATGACACTCAACTACTCTAGCCAAACTCGGGGAGAATGAGAGCACGTTCATCCTCACAGTTTTCACTCTTTTGTCAAGTTTAGAGCATCTCCTCCAACTATCAAAATAACTAATTCGATTCAGGTTTGCAAATGTGAACGCGTTAGGCTTCCTCTGGATTCTCCACTGCAAGGTCCAATAAGGTCATCTATTATTGGATCATGAGAATGATATGAAATAAAAACTAAATATTCTCCTAATTTGATGATTGGATTGTGAAAGTAGTTGAAGGTTTCCTTATTAATCAACCCCTCCCAACCATATATATGACATTTTACAAAGTATTTAAACATAGGAAGATGGATTTATTAATGTCAAGAGCTTAATTATGACCAATTTAATTAGTGTGACATTAGCTTAATGCTGACAAAGTAGGTGGGCAATGATAATTTAATATATACAAGTAGGAATTAAATATTATTCTCAAGCATTGCGACATTACATTGAATAAATGCCAACACATTGAATAATGTGAGAAGGTTCTTAATTTATTTTTCCTAGTTGCAACATTTAATTGTTAAAAAAATATTATTTATATGTTCAGTATATATTTAATTATATTAAAATTATTAAAAATAAGTATAAATTTTATCATATTTTAATTTTTATTCTATCTTTCTCTCTATAACAAAAATAATATTTTCAATATAATTGAGTGTATAATTAGATATATGAATAACATTATTCTTTATTATTAGCATATGATATTTACCCTAATATAAAAATGTGAGAAATAATAATTTTATAATTTACAAAATTCACTCACATTTATATATATATATATATTTTGTAGTTGGCTATGTAGTTTTGGTTGTATATTTTTCATTATATTGAATAATATTTTTATTTTTTTCATCTCATTAAAAATAATTATATCCCGGGCATTGGATGAATAAAAACTAGTATTTTACCAAAAAAAAAAAAAGAATGAGAATTTAATAATGTTGAGGAGCTTCTTATTTGTTTTCATTTTTAATCTAATTATGATAAATAAAGAAAGGCCGACTAATAAATCCAAAGTAAGCCAAAGAGATAAATTAAATAATTTATCTGGCCTTTATATGTAAAAAATAAAAAATCAATTATAATAGTAAATTTTTTAGGCAATTTTTATTTAAAATATTGACTAAAAATATAAGTCAATACCTAATAGTTCCTTAAAATAAGTCACTGATTTAGAATTAAAAAAGATTAAAAAAATAAGTTAAATATTTAATAAATAAATCATATAAATTTAATAAATAGTAAAATTAATTGATTTCGAAGCTCTAAGTAATTAGGATATTAAAATATAATAATAAAAATCATAAGACGTTGGCTAAACGTCAAAACTCAATATGAATAGAGAGTAATGTAGGGGTTCAACCCAAATACTAATAACTCGGTGCAACGAAACAAAATCAGAACCTTCTCGTCAATCGTCAACCACTAAATTTGTGAGTATAATAAATATAATAAAATATAAAATTTTAATGAAGAAAATTGTTAGAGACATTTGTCTTATTGGCATATTCCGTGACCATATGTATTATTGTATTGATGTCGGGTTGTGGGTTGTCGGGTTAAAGTCCGTTCGATCCGCCCTCCATTCGCTCGAGCCGCCCTAAGTCTTCCCGCTCGCCTCTCGCTAGATTCCCGCTCGAGCCTAAAATCCAGAAGGTCCCCGGCTCGCTAGGAGCTTGAGAACGGCTTGAGCCGAAAATCTAGTAGGGTGCTCGCTTGCCCGCAGTGGCTCTCACAAAACCCTACGGCACTCAGCGCCGCCCAACGGGCGATATTTTCAAACGCTTTTTGCTCCACTATAAATTGATACCTTATTTTCTTCAAACCCTAAGATAAATTTCAAAATAATTTTTGAAGTCTTCAAACTTGAGAAAAAGCCTTTCATGCATCATTGATTTAGTCTCTCTTGAGAAAACCAAAAGACAAAGCCTTGAGCTTCATGATCTAAGGAGTTTTCTCACCATTTTTCTTTCTCTTTTCCATTCAAACCTTCCATCCTTCTACCTACGTTGGAGACGTTGGTTCGTGAAGGAGACTCGTTCGTGATTGGAAATTCAAGTGGTTCGAGGAAGATTGACGTAAAGACCGGAAGGTGTCCGGTTCCGTTGCCAAAAATCGAGGAGTTCCTTGGTAGGGATCACGTGACGGGAGTAAGTCGGAATATTACCACCCGGTCAGCCGTTGATTTTCATAATACATTGCTTCCCCGGCCGTTGAAACCCGGTGTTTTTTCAATACCGTGATATCGAGTTTTTCTTGGCCAAAAAAATCGGGTCTTTATTATTGCTGTTCATTATTATATATATATCAATCTGCTTGTTGTCTCGTTATCATCTAGATTTAAATATCCTTTACGTGTATTGGATATTTATTTATTATTGCTTCCGCTATATTTTTCGGGGTCGAAACTCGTTAGCACCAAATCGTGCTTTTTCAACCGAAGGAAAAATTACAAGACAAACTTTTAAATAATCCATTATAAAAATGTTGATTATAAGAGCCCCTTATGAAATCCATTCACTACAATCTCGAATGAAAAAATAATTGATTATAACCCTCTCAACTCACCCAATAACCCACAAAGAGAATATAACAAGAATTATGAGTAATCAAATAAAATATACTCTAAAAAATCGTTCTAGAATAAGGTACTCGACCTTAACAAAGAACGGAACTCAAATCAAATCTTAATTAGATATTGAACCTTCTTTATCTTCTCTCTTGTTCTCTTGTTTTTCTGTACAATGCTCTTTGTATGAAAAATAATTTTTGAAATAACCCTAAAATGCATCTAGCGTGTTTTATCTTGCAAGCTGCGCTCGAGCGTACATCGGACACGAGCACCCCTCGAATTGGCACCTATGGATTTGGCACTTGGGCACCCCTTAGGCGGCCCTTGCATGCGAACATCATAATCTTTCTACAAAAATCATATGATCCATCGATAACTATTTGTTTGTTTTGGAACCTACATGGGAGTGATCAAACCTAACAAGTAATATATTTCCAATAGATTATCTATCGATTGAATTCCAACTAATCCGAGATCATCAATGACATGGATTCTCCCAAGTTTTGATTACAATAGAGGTCTCATTACAACTCATTATGGCATCAAAATATCAAAAAAATGTCATCAGATCATGTTCTACCGCTATAAATCAAATACTAATATATGTAGACCTCAATTAGTTAGGTAGGCTGCCATATATAAAACCTTATAGACGAAACCGAACATCACTTTTAAATTATGGATGACAAGTTTAAATCTTATTTATCACTCTAATATATTAAGACATGTCATAATATATCATAATCAATTCTCTACAATGGTCCATACATAATCAAATAGAAAACTCTATTCAAATACGAATATATTCTTTATATTTTTTCATATCGAATAAATATCCTTATCTTTTGACTTATACTGAGTTTTTTTCTTTAATTCTTCAAATACTTAACATGAAATACTTCTTAATTATTATAGAAACTTAATTATATAATTTTAAAACATGTAAAAACTATATAGCCTAAAAAAATAGAGAAATTCAGGTTAATTAGTGAAAATTCATTACTTTATTTCATCAATGAAACGTTTGGGAACACTTTAGTAAAATTTCAAAGGATACAAAATATGTACTTGAAGATTTAAAATATGCAATAGTACTATATATGAAAATTAAAACATGCAAGAGTATTTAAACATTATTTCAAAATATAAATGAGTATTACTAAAATAAAAATTAATTTGAAATTATAATCTCTGTAGATTAAGGATATAAGTTTCACAAAAATTATAAGAAATAGAAATGAGAGTAAATATATATGAAATATAAATATCTTATATACAAAATTATATTATATTATATATGAATATTTAAAATAATAAATATCCATAAAAATCAAAAAAAGACAGTAGTAAGAAAAAGAGCGGCTTAGATACTCTTATTTTAATTTGATTTTACCTAAAGATTGCTTGAATTCTTTTTGATTTCTCCTTCTCTCCTTATTAGTCCATCTTCTTTTCTCTCTCTCTCATCTTTCAATAATCAGATCAAAATGATCCAAAATTAGTCAAACAATTCTAATTATACTAAGTTATCCCATCATGCGTGGATTATGTGCGACTGTGCATAAACGCCAATCGGACGCGTATCAGAGGCCAACATTAAGTCCCTATCACATGCGAGCACCATTTTAGCGCACATCACATACAAGCATTCTACCTCTAATACACACATGCGTATCTTGAGCACACATAACTATTCTATCTAAAATGCGCCCGTCAAGCATCCTTCAAACGCTTTAAATTTTAATTTTTTTTATTTTATTATATAATATTTTTAAATCGACCCAATATTATTTTAATAAAGTCATAATTTATAAACAAAATATGAAGCATTACAATCTCCCCTCAATTAAAAAAAAAATTATCCTCAAAATTTTAAATACCTTAATAAATAGAATGTTTGATCTCCACATGGTCCACAACTGTACGCCATGCAACTCTAATATTTCTCTGCGACATCAAAAATAACCTCAATCATATGCCATCTCATCATCATCATCATCATTAGATGGGCCATCATCTCTAATAACTTTTGACTTGCCAATCTTAGCTCTTTCTTGCTCCTGTTCAAATAGCAAAGCTTGATCGAACATTTCACCATAAGTTCTCAATCTCAAAGTCATCAATCGACGCTGGATGGTGTCATTTGACACTTGTAAAAATGTTTTTATCCCTCTAGCATCATCTACCAGAATATGTATGGAAAAATATGATGATTTCAGAAATTTAGCATCATAGTCCGCCATTATTCTATTTCCTTGTTTTAGCTAAGCAAATTTATCCTTCTTACTGATGCTTAACAAAATATATTTCTTCATAAATATATCCACATAAATGTTCCAATATATCTCTTCATTCTCCAAACCTAAAATCCTCGTTTTCATATTCTACCGGCTGTCTGCCTCTCCTTTTAACTAGTAAGAGGCAAATACCACTTTTTCTTCCTCTGAGCAGCAAATAATCTCAAAAACATTCTCAATTCTTGAAATCTAAATTTCTACTTTTACCGGATCAAGGTCACCCAAGAATTTCGATGCCCGCTCATTAGTAAATCGACCACATGTCGCCCATCTAACCCCTTAATTTACTACAGTCGGCTCTTGATTTGGTGGTTTCTAGGCAAGCTTTCCCATCACATTTACCATTTTATCCATGAATACAAGAAAATCTTCCACCTAGACAGGGCATGAACTTGATCCTCCTTGTCCATTCAACATTTTCAAACCTACCATGAGTTGATAATAAATTTAATTTCTCAAAATAAATAAGATGCTCTCTTTGTAGCCTCTCGGATACTAATTCTGTCACATCCAAGATCCAAAAACTAAAATTAGTTTATATTAGTCCAATTATTAGTTTAAATCAATTTAAATTTATAGATTCAAAAATCTAATAATAAAATAAAATTTCAAATAAATATTAGACCCCTACAAATCGAATATCAATAATCAATTCGGATTAAAATATTATTACAATAACAAAATCCAGGGACTACCACTTAAAAGGCTCCAAATTTAACAATATAAGACCTTAACCTATTCATAAGAAAAAATATCCATCCAAAATCAAAATATTCAAAAATCATAACTCAACCGAATTATTAAAAAAAATTAAAATTAACTCGGATGCCAACATAATACATCATCGATCTTAAATTATAATAAGAAAATCCAAATAACGAAAACTAATAACATAAATTATTATTCATGTTGAATAATAATATATAAACTGATCTAAAAATCTAAAACTAACTCTCTGAAATAGCAAAACTCCTAATCTAAACTCCTACAAGTAAGCCGAACCTATTAATATGAAGAGGGTTAGCAAAATAAAAGTAAGAGTTAAATAATTAATCAGCAAGGCATGAACTTTAAATATATATATATATATATATATATATATATATATATATATATATATATATATATATACTAGAATATAAGATGATCAAATATTCATAAAACCAATAATATTTTTTCATAAACTTTCAACTAATGGTCATTTAAATAAATTATACAATTTCATAATCATGCTCAAATCTATCATCGCAATGTCAAACATATCAAATTGCATAAATATATAAGATATACTTAACTCATACTTAAAACTTATAAACCAAAGATTAGTAGATGCCTTACTGACAAAGAAGCAGCTAATCAAAATTTGAGTTATATATATTTTTACACAATTAAAAATCTTCATAGACGAAATTTGAATGCTACTTTTAACATGTAGATGATAGGTTTAAATCTCGATTATTACTATAATCTACTAAGAATGACATATTATATCACTAATAATTCTCTACAATTATTCGTGAATAATCAAATGAAAACCCTACTCAAATATAAACATATTCTTTATATTTTTTTTTTATATCAGAGAAAATATCATCATATTTCAACTTATATAAGTTTTCTTCATTAATTCTTCAAATACTTAGCACGCAATACTTTATAATTCTTGTAGAAACTTTATTATTCAATTTAAAAACATGTAAAAGTTATATATTTGATTTGATTTGATCATTTTAGATTGTAAGTTTTGACACAATCTTCGAATTTATCAAATTTTAGACTTTAGACATTTAAGCCTTCTAGATTGGAGATATTTATATGGCTTCATACATTGGATTAATTGATATTCATCTATGAATTACAACATCAGTATACGAGATTAGATTGAACGTTTAACATATTGAATTTTACACATATTTATTTTAGTTTTACGTTCTTTTATCTATTTTGTGGACACGTTTTGCTATTGTGTATGCCTATATTTGTTAAACATTAGTCTCATGATTTTGCCTATCATTCTAACCTTTCAAATTAAAAAGTTTAGAAGTTATTTGCATGGGTTTGGACCGAATGAAGGATTAAGAATGTCAGTTACAGTTATTATTTTTTTATTAGATATATATTAAATTCATTTGAGTTTTGTTAGAAAGCTAATAGTTATTTTAGTTGTGGCATGTAAAGTTGGCTATTGAAAATATTACATACTAGCATATTCATGAATGGATTTTTTGGTCGTTGGAGCATTTTCAAGTGTCATGAAGATCCATGCCTAATTCACGTCCAATATTCGCAAATGCACAACTATCAATATCTATACCTGATCCGCAAAGAAGTACACCCTACACAAAATTGCCCGCACTTGATGTGTGCTCGAAACAAGCACAAATGCCTTTGTCCAGATTATTCATGCTCGATGTGCACCCAAGCCACAAATGAGCACCCTGTCTAGAATGTGCACACTTGATGTGCACCCAAGCTACACACAAGCGCCCTTTGTCTAGAATATGCATGCTCAATATGCACCCAAGCCGTGTTTGAGCACCCTTTATACAAATTACTCACACCTGATGAGCACTCAAGCAATGCACAAGCGCAACGGGCACAGACCTTTTATATTATAATCCGCACCTGATGTATGCCTGAGCGACAATTGATCACTAGGGGCAAACCTTTTCCTTGCTACAACCTTTTAACCTAATTTTCTACCATCTTTATATATTCCTCCCTTTTACAACTTCTAAAAGGCTTCAAAAAGGCGCCTGTTTCAAAAATTCTCTCCTTTAATAATTGTGAAAAGCTTCTTTTGAGAGAACCTTTCATTCATTGTTGACCTCTAATATCAAGGTCTTATCATTACACTTTCACTAAATTATTCTTTGTTGTACACACCTCTTTCTGCCTGATAACCATCGTTCGAGGCGTAGATGAAAAAAAAATGGAATCAAGTGGTATGTAAAAATTCTACGACTCGTGAAGTAAAATCGATAAAAAAATCAAAAAGTATCTTGTTTTGCTATTGAATGTAAATTTAAAAAAAAAAAAGTTTTTTTTATAAGGATCATAGGACAGAAATAAATCGACTAAATTTTAATATATCTATATTACTCAAATTGTAAGTTAATTTTCTTATTATATTATTTTCAGTGATTATATAAGGTCGATGGATTTTACTAGATAATTATAACTATTGAGTTTTTCCTTCGTTATCAAAATCTTAACTTGTCTATTTTTTTATTTACTGTTTTTATTGTTTATATTTGTTGAATATTCATATACATCTAGATTCAAATGTATTTACATGTATTGTATATTCTTGTATACTTTAATTATATAATTTTGAAAAGGGGTCAAAATGAACTTGGATTAAAGACTCCCTAGTCTTTTTCATTGGCAATTACATATATTAGTGCAGATGGTTGTCCAGATTCCAAACTATATGCATTGAACATTTGGTTGTCATTTTTCTTACAGGTTGATTAGTATAAACAGGTTGATATATTATTAATTTGATGATTGAATAGAATTAATTTGGTTATATCCCATATCTATTGTTAGTCTTAAATGTCATGACTGCTTCAGGTTCATCAGTTGTTAAATCTAACCCAATATTTGGCTTTTATTCAATTACAAAAAAGAAAGAGAATACTTAAATTCATGATATTTAATTATTTATTTATTTATCTACTAGATTGAGGCCGTAACAAATAATCTTCAAGATACCTTCCTTCTTAATTCTTAACAATCAAAGATCAATATTCAAGAACGGAGCTCCTTGTAATTGATTAAAAATGTCATCTATACTCAACAATTGTTACCAATTCTCGATCATTATCTTATTCAACTCCCGATGATCTATATATAACCCCATGGACTTATCTTCATTCTTCACAAACAAAACAGGCATGGAGCCTATTTCTTGTAACTGTTTTTGTCTACTCTTTCATCTCCAAAGAAGCAATTCTGCATGTAGCCTTTGAATTGGCATAAATCCCAATACCAAATCAATCTCGAACTCAATCTCCCATAGAATCTCGTCATTCTCTTTTTCCAAAACCTTTTCATCATCGTCCACAAGACTGCAAGAACTATGCATTTCATATGAAAGATCCAATTGTTAAATAGACTAACGAAACTCCACCTCCAACCCTTCTCATGCCAACATCTTAGTTCAATTACATCAACAAAATCAATTAATGCTCAATGTTTTTAAGCTGCAGCAACTACATTTGGTCGTCCATGAAAACCGATTCAAGTCCTTAAATCATTCGGGACATAAGATACACTCTATAACAAATCCGAGCTCAAGCCAAGACTTCTGTTGTCAGTGATCAAACAAAATCCGATGCAACACCAATTGTTGCTCGAGCGGCTGTTGTGCGAAGGATGCGTAGCACCCTGCTTCGCTCGAAGGTCATGCGGCAGCATGCATTACTCAATTTGGCTCCCTTCCTCAATCTCAAGCATACCTGTTCGAACAAGCCTCGCACATTTCTCGAACAAGGCTCTCGGACACAACATAATTAACCTTGTTTCCGTAATCAACATGCAACACAATGTGATGATCAACTTCTTCCTTAATCAATGCTAGAACATCCAGGATACTGTAATAAATTGCGGGTAGAATTAATTTTTTGGAATTTATTTTCAGCCGCTTGTGACAATTTATAGTAATATTTATAAATGATTTAGGTGTTATTTATAATTATATGGATTTAGAAATACTTGGTTAAGTGTTTCTGCAAAATAAGGTGTGGCCAATGCTTAAATGAGGGACTATGTGCCATCAATAAAATGAATAAAAACTCTAGTGGCATTGGAGGCCGATGCTAAGAATAATTTGGTATAAACCCTAAATTTCTGTTAAGGAGGCCGGATGATTGGGGATAAAAATGTTAATCGGATGAGTTAATTTTGTAGATTAAATTTTTGCTATCGTTGAGAGTCTCCAATAATAGAGTTTTGTTTTCCATTATTATTAATTTGAGTACTACTAACGACAGTATTTAAAGGAGAATAACTGCGAGAGTAAATACCTTCAATGACGATATTTTTCCATCGTTAGATTTGAATGATTACGAGTACAAACACCATCGTTAATCATAGCAAAGCTTCAAATAATAGCCTTTATCTTGTCATTAAATCGAACTAATTGTAAACAAATATCGTCGTTAATAGTAGCTAAACTTTTAACGACAGTATTTATCTCATTATTAAATATAAACAATTTCAAGAGTTATATGCCATCATTAATAGTATATCAACCATTGTTGGACTATATCCCATCACCATATATCAGCAATTGTTCCAGTATATATATTATATTTTTTATTTGTTACAGCTAAAATAACCAATTAGCTAAGAATTATATAAAATTAAAATTTAATTATAAAAGTGATAGTATTACAATCCATAACATTCCATTGTTCAGTATACTAACGCAATGTAAACAAGTTCGAATAAATAAACTGATTCAAAGCAAGAGTTTGGAAATTTTCTCATCAATGAATTTTCAGTTTAGCACTTGAGTTTCCCGGACTACACATAAAAAATAAAAATTAAAATCACATTAATCTCATTAAAAATTCTACACAAATATCAAATTACCTTCCTAATTGGGTGTGGAGGTGTTTAGAATTCCTCCAACTAATTGTCCATATAGTTTGTGAAATAAATAAGAATAACTTGTGTTAATAGCTTAACAATTATCTATCAAATCTAATGTAAATAATAAAAATATATTTATTAACATATCTTAAATGACATGACATAAAGAAGGTTGTCAAAAACCCATTCCTAATCTCCATGTGCTTCCTTTTTCTGTATAATTCCTTTTTCAGGTTTTTAAGTTTAAATTACACACAAGTCTACTAACATTAATGGAAGCCCTCATGTGTTGTTTAGTGTCATTGTAAAAATACTCACAATTTAGTGTCATTGTATCATTTCTTCACAATCATTTCTAGCATTGATGTTTAACTTTTTCTCTTCCACCACTTTAGTTCACAATTTTCTTCTTTTTATTCACGAAGTAGAGTCGCTAGTTCTTCATTCTTCGCCTTTTTTCTTACATCAAGGTATTTTCTCCTCGCTCCGAATACCTATGCTTGGCCAATATCAGCAAACATTGACAAATTCATAATTTCATGTCTAAGTTGAAAGTCAGGTTTGATAAGTATAAATTTGTAGGGTATCCAAAAGAAGGTTTTGGATATTACTTCTGCTATCCCGTTAGGCAAGAAGTGTTTATCTCAAAACATACAACTTTCATAGAAAGAAAAATTATCATCAAAACAGGTAATGAGAACACTGTAGAATTTGAATAAATTCAAGAATTACAAGCTGCACTAGATCCACCTGTTGAACCTCTACAAATACATCTTAACAAACAACCAATTTGTAGGTCAACTAGAGTATCGAGGCCTAATATGAAATACTTCGGTTTTTTCACAGACTAAGAAATCATGGTTCTGATAGATTATCAAGATCCAAACATACATATCAAGAAAAATCTGCAACCAAAATTTAACATAAGGTATATGAAAAAAATCTAAGAAACAATCGAACAAATAATCATTACCTTCATAAAATGAATATAGCCTGATTACAGAGAGTAAGCTTTCAATTTAATATATATCACAAAAACATATATGAAAGTAACCCGATTCGAGAGATTGGGCCTTTCATGATTTCGAAACAATAATGTTTATGATTGGGTGCAACTTTAATTTTCATGTTAATAGGTTTGTACTTTTGCATGTTAGAAATAAAAATAAAATGGAATAAACATATAGTATACTTTCTAAGTGATCAACTAGGGTTTTATTACCTCGCTTACATTCTTTCGGGCTAGGTTTAGTTGCAGGTCATACATCTGACCAGACTATGGGATAGACAAGTCCCAAAATCCGTTCTCCCCTCTCTTGGTTATATACCCCAAACCCCAACATACCTATATTCTACCTATGGCCCTAAGCTTCTTACACTTAAATTCTATCTCTTGTAGATTCTGATTTGAAAAGTGCCTTTGCTAAAATGTTTATGAATCAATCTCTTCAACAATCAGTCCATATGCCACAAAAGAAGCAATAATCATAAAATTAGAGTATACTAAGAATGTCTAACACTGAAATTCAAAGTGTAAATAACAAACTCCAAAACAAACATCAAAATTTGAGTATATGCAAGCAAATATAAACTTTTGTAAACTTAATAGCCAAATATCCAAAACCAAGCATGCAGAAAGAACACTTTTATAAACCTTTTTAAATGTTGATTGCTGTTATTTTTGTCGCTAATAGATTCTGATAGTACAAGGAAAAAATATTTCATTTCTGTAACAAGATATTAAAAAGAATGACATGTTAGAAATGGATTGAAAGGGCAAGTAAAAGATTTTTATAGGATCCTTGTCATTGATATCCAGAACCATGTTAGTTATAAGTTTAATTACACATTAATTATATTCTTGTAACAAATATATATATATATATATATATGAGAGAGATAGAGAGTGTTAAATCCAGATTTAACAGATTAAGGGAGGATAAGACGGAGGCAGTGAATCAGATTGAAAGTGAAAGTTGCCAAAAACTAGCGGAATACTACTGAAACCAATTCACTAATGTGAGACAGAGGAGAGTGTAATCTGTGAAGAAAATCTAAAGAAATCAAATTTTGGGAGAAAAAATAGATTTTGAGAAGAGAAATCATACATGGAAAAGAAGAAGAATTTAGACTTACTTCAAGAGAAGAAGGAAGAAATTCACGAAGGAGCAGACAAGAAGGAAAATCAAGACAATTCAACTCATTCAATAACTTTGAGCATCATGCCAATTCTAATGACTTGCAACACGGATTGTCAGCCTCACCACTGACTTGTGACTCCTTGGTCAGTTGCCAAGCAAATCGATGGATGAGGAGGCATAGATCAGACCACAGCCATTGTAGAAGATCCAATGGTTTCTAATTATTACTGCAATGAGTAATTGCTGGATATGCTTGTTGTGCTTAGTGGCTGATTTGCTGAGGTGGATCTTTGATTTATATTTAGATGGCCTTAGGCAATGGCAATGTGATGATCCAATGGCTGCAGTGCGCAAAGGCTAAAATATGTCATCTAAAGTTCAATTGCAGGAACAGCATAGGAGATGTAAGATCTCAAGGGATCTAGTGACATCTTAAGATAGCTATTTCATGATAAAATAGGTTTTCATCAAGCCAAGTGACACACACAGCATCATATTTTGGTTTGTAAACAATATTATATAAGGAACCAGGATTTATATGCTGCATCGGTTTTTCATTTGGCAATTCACTCATTTCATACCACAAAAGAAATCATCCCTAAGGTTATAGATGAGCGCACACTTAATCCAACGAATGTTTCTTCCAATGGCAATGTTCAAGACCTACGTGCACCAAGCTGCATTATCCTAGATCTGCATCCATTTTAGGCCAAATTAATCTCGTTTGATAGGTCCACAAATCGGACTCTACTTGCTATGGACAAGTCTCGAAAGGCAATAGAAAAAATGCTAATGCAGAAGAACGAAAAAGGTCCAGTTTATTACTTCATCACCAAGATTACACCATTGACAAACACAAAAAATAGAGGAAATCAATCTGAAAAACATGAAACACGAATATGAGAAACTCCAAGGTTATAATAGATAAATATTGTTACATCAATAGAGTAATCAATTATTCCTTCCATGATTACGGTCTTGAACAATCACCACATCAATGACTCATCATCTTCGTTATTAGACTTGTATGCATCCTTAGATCCATTAACATGGTTCATATCTATAATCTCTAGTTCATATTAGCATTAACTAAAGGCATCATCACATCACTTAACTCCATCACATAATCCACATTTTTCTCTGAACTTGGCTCATTGTTATCCACATATGATTCATAGAAATCATTTATCTCTTCATCCATAGGAAATTATAAAAGTTATGTGGCATTATCCTAAAAAAGACTTGCCAATTAAAGTATATATGATCTATCATGTAATAAACTTGTTCAACTTAGCATGTTAAAACATATGGCTCATCAGTTTGTAAAACAGTTCAATATTCATTGTCGTAAGCCTATTTGATTCATTCTTTATACCTTTTTTCTTATTATATACATCATACCAATCACAACCAAAAAACTCTATCTTGTTTCCGCCATTATACTCTAATTCAATAATCTATCTTAATAATCCAAAGTAGTCCATCTCCCCACTATGTACATCCCCCTTCAGTACCACTCCACTATTCTGTGTTTCACGCTTTCTTGCCTGTACTTCTATGTAAAATCTATACCCATTAACCACATATAATACATAACAAGTCATCCTTCTAATTGGAGCTTGTGTCAAATATAAAAAATATTTACTTGCTCTTTTGACTCCTTTGTTCATCAATTCTATAATCTATTAAACATAATAAGTGTTGAAAGATAATAATAAGTATTAGAATTTAGTAAGTATTAATAAAATGCATCAAACCATCTATTAGGATATTACAATTTACTTATTCTATATTCAAACCGCTCAAAAAAATAACATCCCCAGCTCGATTGATATTTTCATGCTTTCTGTACATCAACAAAGATTGGTATTCATTATATTAATAGGTGGTACATTAAAACACATATATACCACAATAATTATCTTACTATATACCATAATAATAAAGTATTTTACTTCATAAAGGGTTGCACTTTCTTACAATTTTTCATGATATATAGTTGAGCTTTTCTCCAATCTCAAAAGTTCATCTCTTTTATACTTCATTGACTTAATAATATTCTAGATTTGGAAAACGTACATAACCCTGCATGCTGAACTTCAATGCCATCAAATTTTCTTTCTTCGCAGTTGAATCTTATTTCTTACCTACCCAAATATCTAGAGCAAAATATATCTGCAATATGATAATCAGTTACAAAGACTTATAAGCAACCTATATTACATACATATAATTTTAGCTCGTGCATGTACATATGAATAAGACTTCATTAGTTCAAATGCCAAAATCATTATGTTTAAAGTAAGCACGCTTTATGTTTTGGGAATATCTTAGCTTTCAAAAGGATACATCCACCCACAGATGTTAAACTGGTCTTGCAACTTTCGTCTTACTTATTAAATGAATAGGTAAGCACAATATGATGTCAAAAAAAGATGGTGAAAAGATACGTTTCATTTTACAAGAGTCAAAACAATATTTTGTTCAAATTTTTTCAATGCATCCACTTGCAATGTCATTTTTGCAATGCATCCACTCAATAACTCATTTTTTATATTTTGTTTTCATCCAACACTAATACTCTGATACTTCATCTAACTTTTATCCATCCTTAAATGCAAATAAAATAAATTGCTGTGTTCATAAACCAATTGTAGATGAACCATTCTGTGCAAAGTAAGCACAGTATTTGTTCTAAATATATCCATTGTGATAGGCAAGTTGCTTCATCAAGAAATATGTTGAACTCCTGGCAGTCTTGCAGATATTTCAAGAAACAAGAATAAAGCGGTCGAATGAAGAGCAAGAACAAGAGAAAGAATAAATAGGTTAAGGCAAATCACAAGTGCAGAACCCTGTAGCATAATGAATTCCGTTGAATGCATAGAAAAGATCAGAATTCTCAGTGCAAAACGAGAGCTATAATAAGATGTAAGAAAAATTCCATAAACAGTTTTGTCATTCAAAATGTGATGCAGGGCAAAAACTAATTTCAAATTTGCAAAATTAAACAGAGCTATGATGCTGCAATAGAACTATATAATCTTCAGTACAAATTGTAGAACCACGATACAAAACACGGAATGAATTGCAGATCAACACAAGCCAATCTGAATGACAGAGCAGTTTCTTAGAGTAATGAAACCACAAAGCTGAACTCTGTTAATCTCAGCATCACATTTTCAAGAACACAAGTCTACGTAAAGGCAGTTGCATGGATGAATTCATGGTTCGTTAAGCATTACGAGATAAATAAATCTATAAAATAAAGTGAACAATCTCCTTCACAGTAGAAATAAATCTATAGATTTTACTAAGTTGGATACAACAAGATAACAAATTACATAGTAGAATTTACAGTAATGAGTTTCAGTAGCCTACTGTTGTCATGTATGCATATGCCAAAATCAACACCAAAGTCAAAACCGAAGTTTCATCAGAAATCAAAGAAATATAAAACAGAGAGTGAGAGGAGAGATACCAAAATAAAAGATCCATGCAATGTGAAATGGACGATTCGGTAAGAGATTTATCGATCGTGAGTCGATTGATTCTATCCAAAAATAATAATAACAATAAGAAGAAGAACAAGCGCCAAGAGATTAAGGAAGAAGCCGATTTGTTGAGTGTTTTTGTCGATCAGAAGGCTAAGCGATCAATTGAAAATAGGAGAACGGAGAAAACTAGTGTTTTGTCTATTGGAAGCTGAAGAAGAGAGTCTAGCAGTAGTGAACAGGCACAGGAGTGGGAAGAAGAAATGGATGGGAACCCTACAATCATTTTAGAAACGAAAGAGAGACTCTACGGTCAAACCCGAAAATAAACCATCGATAAGCTACGAGGTTAAACCATCGAAAATAAACTCTACGACAGGAGCGCACAAACGTTACAACGTGGACTCCTTACTGTGCACATATGATATTATATGCTAGTTATTAGATTCTTATTTAATGCCCCTTATTTTTTATTATTAAAAAAATAAAAATATATTTTTTAAATAAAATGATTAATGATGGATATAATATAGGGATCCGACGACTACCGTTTGATGCCATATTCGTGTTGTACGAAGCCCACATCGCAGTGCCCTTACACTTTTACAATATAGTTTGTTGGTATATTTTCGGCTAGATTTTAGACAATGAATTATTGTTATATTATTAAATAGTGTTGTCCGCTACATGAAATTCTTGCATATACAAACTTTTAATCTTATATGAGAGTCATGTGTGCCAATCAGACGTACATTAGGGATCCTAGCCAAAAATCATGCAAAAATCAAGCATGCCCACTTTGCCAAAATTGTGCATGCAAATTTATCACGTATTCCTCGTATGCCATTCTCAATAAAGTTAATATTTTATCATACAATATTGTTATCGAAATCAATAAATATTGTGGATCATCCAAATTAAATCCTTCATTATATAATACAGTTATAACACATGGACCTTTGGATTTAATATCTAATGATCTCAGAATAGATGCCCAACCCCTTTAGCAAAGTTTGTTGGCAATTTCGAATGGAAGTTCACCAGATAGTTTCATTTTTAGGTTCGAGCATTGTTAATTATAATTATCAAACTTGTTAAGTGTGACTCAATCTGAAAAATTCTCGGTGCAACTTCTATAGATTTATTATATTTCTTGGTTCATCAATTATAATCTATATAACTGATAGGTACTATATTCGACGGTCCAAAAAGGTCAGCCCAACATAGTTTCAGGCCAAAAGGCAAATCTCAGCAGCCCAAAACACCTGCACGGCCCATTTCAACAAATATGGCCAAGGCCAGTTTAACGACCCAAACGTTTGCCTAACTAACAATATTGGACATTAGTTAAAACCATTGTTGTGATAAAGACTAACTGCTCGTCAGTTTTTCTAACGGTTAACTGTTGTGATAAAGACATCTAGAAACCTTGATCTCCGGAGACAGTGAAAGCAGAAATTTCCGAGACACTCTTAGGAGACAATTTCGGAGAAGTGGCAATAGAAAAAGGGAACTAATGAAAAGTTGACCACCCAACTGACATAATGGCCGGTTATGACTAAGGTACGAATAACCATGTCTAAGTAGGTAACCGACTTTCAACCACCTCATTGACCTTCTAGAAGGAAGGGGATGCACGCAAACAAGTACGAATGATTGACCTGCCCTACCTACTACCACAAAACACAATATCTATAAATAAGAAACCAGAGAACTAAGGTAAGAAGTTGGGGGAAACTTTTGGTGGCATTTATGGACTATGGCCCCGTATGCCGAGTGATAGGCATTACCGCCCACCTCTGGGTGTATAAAAGGAGGTTACAGCCTTAGATTGTAGGGCGATACATAATCCTTCCTCGATATTGTCCGCTCCAATCCGATCCCTAAAGATGATAAGTTTTTGGCATGATCTGAAAGAAAAAGACTAAGAATGAAGAAAGGACTTTCGAACTTAAAATATGACAGTTTTCACAAAAAAGTATGAAATTCATGAATCATATCCTTGCATGCCAAAATTTAGGCTTCACTTCTTTAGAATCTGTTTTGAAGATATATGAGTATACTTTTTGCATGTAGGTACCTTGCTAGGCTTTATAGCTCACTCCTTTCTACTGTTTTTTAGATGATGATAACTGTATATCAAATGAAAAGGAATGAGAGTAACACGGACTAGCTAGGCAGGATAGCTGACCGAAATTAAGTACCAAGGCAGGAACAGACTTGATGTAGTTTTCTTTTGATCATTTTAAGGAAGAAATGTAAAGGAATTTCCACTGTGAAAATTAATGATGACTAGTACACTTCCGCACAATTGTATAGTTTGAGTAATTTGTATTTACTGGAGGCACCTCATGTGTCATACAACTGACCGACCATGATGTTCGGCCAGTCATGTCACCGTTAACCGAATCACCTTGGAGGCCAACTCAAGAAGTCGGCCCTATGAGATCCTGTGCACACAAAGAAAAACAAATGAATAAAAGTAGAAAAATTTATGTCCACCGATTAGCCAGAGTAAGTTATTATGCAATTGCATATACGATAAGAGGAAACTGACGGCGGTCGTATTCGATGGAGTACGGCCGGTCCGTCACAGTCGAACCCCAACACTCTGGCCTGTTCTTAATATTCTTTGCACGACGTGCATAATCCAAAGTGTTAAGTGTCTCTTCCAAATAATGAATGGAGAGTGATATGGTGGCAATAATGCATGTCTTTGTCTTCCTTCCCAAGGAATCCCTCAATAACTATTACGAACTCATTGATACACTCCCGGAAACTCACTCACAGAATTCTACGTAAAGACAAGTGCTCGGGCAATATTACTAAATACTACAGCCTATTCTATTTTTCTTGCACGTGGCCCAAACCCCTTTCTTTTTTTCTTTTTCTATTTCTCTACCTGCTTGTTGTTTTTCTATTACTGAATATAACATTTTAGTTTTTCTGTATTTCTGTTTTTCTGTTCTTATGGGCTACAGGCGTTCGCCCTTCACTATTTTAAATAGCCTGTTACTGTAGATGAAAGGCAAGGAATTACACTTCTGTTACTCCTCATTTCTCTCCCGTCTTCTCTTTCTCTCTCGGTCACTCTCGAACCTCCTTCGATTCTCTGCCTTTTCTCTCTCAATTCCTCTACCTGAACTCCCCTTCCCTTCTCCTCTGTTTTTATCTGTGTCATCGTCAATCAGCTGGAGGTTCACATCAATAACCTTGTCAATTTGCTCTCTCTGATATTCCAAAGTAACAGAGTTTTTCGAGTTTAGCTTCAATATATTCCTAGATAGTACAGGGTAGAAACTAGCAAAATATCCAAAATCCATACTTACATGGAGCATGACCAGCTTGCTCAACTAAAGAATTGGTGATGCAACGAAGTGTAAGTAAGTTTTTATTTATCTCTCCAAATTCCAGGGCACTTTCCGGTAGAGCATCATCATCATTCTATAATCCTTACTACTTTTTGTTATTATTCGATATATATTTTCACTAAATTATTTATATTTTTAGAAATGGTTCAACTAAAAAACCATCTTTAAAAACTAAAGCACAAAAATATTAATAGCTAGTTGAAATATCAGTGATCTTTCACTGAAAGAGATAAACAACAATTTTTATGTTTTTATTCACACTAATTTTTTATTATTTTTAGTAATTTTTATTTAAATTACATAATTAGAATATATATATTAATTATATAAGTTTTATTTCTTTAAAAAAATTTTGAAAAAAAGTACGAAAATAGACTATATGAAGCCTTCGTTTTGTCAATTTATTCGGTCGATTGAAGAAAATATAGAGAAGATGAGTAAGGTTAAATTTATAAAGAATTAATATATATATATATATATATATATATATATGTTAAAAGAAAAAGATAAAAAAGATAATGGGTTGTGGAAGATCAAACCTTCCCCATCCCCATCAAATCAAGAGGTTAGAAAAGAGAGAATAGGTAATGTCGAAAGAGACAAAAATTAGGTGGTTCCCATCGGATCAGGAGCGCTAGTAAAGTTTAAAAGAGAGAGAATAGTGGTAGAAACCCATCGGATCAGAAGATTATTTGAGAAGTTTTGCCTTTCTTTCAATCCAAATAAGAGAACAAAGAACTCAAACCCTCTCTACCAACTATTGCACAATGAATGTTTTCCAAGCTCACGGTACTGAAATGTTAAGCATTATCGTCGCTTTTGTCGCCATCAGTGTCGGTACCACCTATCGGTACATTGCCAAAAAACATAAAGGTACTTTTTCTATTTTTAATCAAAATCTCTCGTTCCTTGGTCAATCTATATTTGTAATATCTTTTGGTACAGTTATAGATTGTTGAATTTCTATTTCTTGTAAGCTTTTTAATCGAACCTCAACAATACGTTTGAAATATCTTTTGGTACAGTTATAGAGCCGAATTGATTTGAAAATAAATTTCATATTAAGATTTGTAGGTATAAAATGATAATTCTAAATAGAACCTAATATACTAAAATATTAAATTTGTAAAACCAAAAACTAGCACCCTAAATATTCACCAAATCTTAGCCCCTCGGTTTTTTTCTTCTTCTACTCTGCTTCGCATTTTTGTCCCTCTACCTTTCGCATCGCCTCTGTTTTTTTCTTATCGTTCTATCTCTTTCCCCTCTCTTTTTTTCCTTCTTTCTGCCTCTTGGCAAAATCACCCCCTCTCTTCCTCTCTGGGCAGAACTCCTGATCAGCAGCACCCTTCTTCTATTTATAGAGGTGGGTGATAATTATTTATTTATCTATGTTTTTTATTTTTACATACAAAATGGGGGAAGAAAACGATAAAATTATTAATTATCACCCCTCCTCTATAAATAGAGGAAGGGTGCTGCTGATCAGGGATTCTGCCCAGAGAGGAAGAGAGCGGGTGATTTTGCCGAAAGGCAGAAAGAAGGAAAGAAAGAGGAAGGAAAGAGATAAAAAAAGAAGAAAAAAACAGAGGCGAAAGGCAGAGGGACGAAAAAGCAAAGCAGAGCAAAAGAAGAAAAAAACAGAGGGGCGAAGATTTGGTGAATATTTATGGTGTTAGTTTTTGTTCAACAAATTTAACATTTTAATATAATAGGTTCTGTTCAATATTATCATTTTGTACCTAAAATCTTAATATGAAATTTATTTTCAAATCAATTTGGCTCTATGACGGTACCAAAAGATATTTCAAATTTCTCATTGAGATTCGAACAAAAAGTTTACGAGAAATAGAAATTCAACAATCTATGACTATACCAAAAGATATTACAAACACATATTGATCAAGGAATGAGAGATCCTGATTAAAAATAGAAAAAGCACCTTTACGATTCTTGGTAATATACCGGTAGGCGGTAACGGCACTGATGGTGACAAAAGCAATGATAATGCTTAACATTTCTGCCCTGTAAGCTTGGAAAATATTTATTTTGCAACACTTGGGAAAGAGGATTTGAGTTCTTTGTCCTCTTATTTGGATTGAAAAAAAGGCAAAACTTCTCAAATCATCTTCTAACCCGATGGGTTCCCACCACTATTCTCTCTCTTTTAAACTTTTCCTGAGCTCCTAATTCGATGGGAACCACCTATTTTTTCTCTATTTCAGCATTACCGATTCTCTCTTTTCTAACCTCCTGATCCGATGGGGATGGGGAAGGTTTGATCTTCCACCACCCATTCTGTCTCTTATTCTCTCTCTTTTGAGCTCCTGATCCGATGCTTCGTTTTTTTCATTTTTTTCTTTTTCCTTTTCCTTTTTCTTTTTCCTTCCCTCTCCTTTCTTCCTTCTTCCTCCTCCTTTCTCCCTGCTCTGCTGTTGCCCTAATTTTCCTTTCCCAACGGCAAATCGGCACGGAACAACGGCACCGATAACGGAACCCACTAGGTGATTTTGATTCTCTCCACTATTAACAAAATTTCCTATGAAATCGTGCTTTATCCTTCGATTCGATCGGTTTCTCTTCCTCTCTTCCTCTCTCTCAAGCCACGGAAAATATGGAGAAATATTTGCAAACGGAGAAAATAAGAGAAATACGGATTTGCGATAGAGAAACTAAGGAGTACCACTTGCAAATAAATCGGTGAAATAGGAAGTATCACTTGCCTGATGTTTTCCCTTTCCTCGATATGGTAGCATCACTGAAGCCCCTTACGGTAGCGGCTTCAATAGTCGACGGCAGTAGCTTCGACGGCGATGTCTCTCGCGGCGGTAGGTACTGGCCACAGTGGAGCAGCTATTGATTTACCCCTCTTTTCTTCTTCTCCTTCGATCGCCTCTCATTGTTCATTCTCTCTCTCTTTCTTTCTCTTCGTTCTCCCCCTCTCTGGTTTTGGCCAAGTTTTCCGCCCCCATGGCTTATATAAAATCTATGAGAAGTGAGTTAGTGGGATTAGGCGAACTGATTCTGGGGCAGGGTATGGCGCGGGAGATGGGTTGACTGAGGGATTGGTGGTGATGTGAGGAGTTGAGGGAGGAGGACAAGAAACGGGAAGCCTCGAGAGATGGATGAGAATGAAAAAAGACAAAATGCGGGCTGGTGTGCAGGAGAACGGGAAGCTTCGAGCGGCGACGGTTCTCATGTCACCTTTTGTCCGAAGGGGCGAGATACGCATAGAGAGGCGACGGCGAGGGGCTTGAGAGAATGAGAGGATTAGGGATTAGGGTTGAAGAAGTGAGAGAGCGATTAAACGCCCAGATCCGTCCAAATTGTTGATTAAAAAATAAAATAAAATAAAATCTGGGCCGTCGGTTTCATCCGACGGCCCAGGAGGAAAATGCAGGGATCCTGCGTTCTGTTACTCGTGCACGCGAAGGCTAACAGAAAATTCAACAGTGTAGACGTCACTATAACGTTGGCGTGACGTCAATCACCACTGAAAAATAAACTATAAATTAATTTAAAACCGTTAAAATTCCCCGCACTCTTGAAAAGTAATCAAAATTTCAACGCGCGGCTGAGTCACTTTCGGTTTTAATTTCAAGCGCTATGAATAGATTAGGAGTAGCTTCTTCTTTTAAAAAAAATAATTATTATTTTTTATATTATAATTATTTATTTTAAAATAACTAATTATAATTTACTAATTAATTATAATTAATTTTTTTATATTTTAAAATTTAATTAAATTATAATTATTTATTTAAATATTAATAACTTAAATTAATAAAAAAATAAATTTTATCTTTATAGGAGATAAAACTTCCCTGATCTCTCCTCCACTGCCTACAATTTTAAGAGAAGGAGACAAATCGGGCTTAGGGCTCACATTTTTTTACCATTGACATTTAAATTAAAAAAAAAAATCATATTAAAGTATTTAATTATTTTAAAATGTCTAAAATTTAAATTTTATTAGTAAAAAAGGCTTAATTTAGATATTTTAAATTCTGCTCACGCCCTCTCTTTCCCGGCCTTTTCTCTTCTTCTGTTCAATGTCTGTCATTTTTCTTGTAATTGACATTATTGCCACTTATTTTGACTCTAATTTACATGATTCTCACACCAAAAAGAACATTCTTTAAAATATGTATTTAAAAATAAATAATACAACTGAACGATGACAAATAAAATTCAATCGTTAAATAATAGGTTAAAAATATATCAAATATTTCTAAAACCCTTCAAAAATAATATTATTTAATTAATATAAACAATCAATATAGATAATATAATGTATCACAAAAACTGTATCGAATATCTAAATTTATAACAGCAAAACAGACAATCTAATTTAGACAATTTAAAAAAACATTCTAACGATAGTACTCTTACAGCTATTTACAGAGAGACTACTCCATTAACTTTTATGTATATATTAATAAATAGATAAATATTATATCACTCAAGAATATCATAATAATAACTAAAAGACAGATAAACAGATATCACATAGTAGCAAATCCTAATAATATACAAGTGCATGTACTCAAATAGCCTTCCGAAAATGCCCTTCTACTGCTCCAATTCCCTCCCAAAAGCAAGCAAGCGTCAAGGCTTATCAATCTGAAATAGCAAGTCATATACACATACAAAATGAACTAACAGCATAAGACTGGAGCACTATTTTTTTTATTTGTATTATTTTTTTAATTAAAAAATAATTTATTCTAATAATTTAAATAGTTAAAATCATAAAAAAAAAAAACAATTATTTTTATAATTTCATTTATCTAAATAGTCACGATAAAAACTCACCGTTAGAATGTAAAAGAAATCTAAGAAATTATAAATTTAAGTGCTTAATCTTTATCTAATTTTATCTATTTATAAAATTAGCTTATATTTTGTCTTTTCAATAAATAGGAAATAATACTTATAAGGTTAAGGCCAAAATTTATGTATTTTCCCATCTTAATTAAAAAATAAGAAAAAAAATATAATTTTCATATTTTGCATTTTATGAATACAGATGAAATTTCATAGCTTGATTAGACAAAATAAAACTTTACCTCTATCCTGAAGAGATGGATAAAATTATACTTTAAATTTAGATAATTTATTTTTAAATAAATAGTTATAATTTTATAATATAAAAAATTTAAATCTAAAAAATGATGGAGCTCCCTTAATCCAACTGTGTTGGTCCGTATAATAATGAATAGACTAAATAGCAGAGTAGCAATACTCACTGCGGTCACCTGGTCCGTGGAGGAAACCAGCGTCAAGAGAACAAAGGCTCCGTATAAGACGGCGGCAATGGCGGTGAAGTTGACGAGATACGCCTCAGAGCCATGTCTAGCCACGCCGGACATCTCGAGAAACGTGAGCTTCTCCAGGAAGCCTAACGTCGAGTTGCCGACTGCCAAGGTGAAGAGGAACGTCCCAAACAGCACGTGCCATGGACGCGAATCGTTCTTCAGCGCCTTGCCCCCTCCCGGCCAGAAGAACATCACAAAGCCAAATATCCACTGAAAGAAAATTGATTGGCAGCATTTTAGATATTTGATAATAATTTTTTAAAAAAAATCTATCAGCATAAAACGTTGATTTTCTTTCTATTACTTTTTTCATATATATTCTACTAAGCCGGATGCAATGATAAAAGTATAGATTTAATATGGTGAACCAACTTAGTCTAACTTAAGACTGATTTGTTGTCATATTTTCTTTCATATACATGACAAAACAACGTCAAAACATGCCAATAAATAATTTTCGAGTATTAATGATGCATTATATTAACAGATTCCATGACTAGAAAAACAGATGATCTGAAAAAATTTTAAGCATCAATAAAAACTAGCGCTCACAATATTCACATAAAGAACAGAAACCAATATTTCTACGTCCAATGTACATCTGTTCTATGCATGAGCGCATTTTATTTAAATCATCAGCCCCTGATACGCATTTATTTAGCACATGAGCACATTTTGTCTAAAATGCTCACGTCTCATGCATACCTATCCAGTAGCGCATAAATGGATTCTGTCGAGAATGCTAACAACTAATACACGCCTATGCAACTTACGAGCACAGTATATCTAGAACGCTAGCGAATGATGTGCCTATGCGGCTTATAAGCGCAGTTGGTCTAAAACATCTGCGTCTGATGAACGTTTACACTTGATACACGCCTATGCAGCCCATAAGTGTGAAATTGTTACTTCTTTTTATAGGTAATATTATTGACCTATTTTCAACCTATTCTATATATACTCTCTTCTTTTCATTAAAGATATGCATAAGATTTGCTACAAACCTTTGCGCTCTCAATATCTAAGCAAAATAGATTCAATGTTAGAAAAAACCAAACCGATATTTCAATATAAAATTATCAAAGTTATCTCAACCAATATTTATCTCTATTATTTATTTTGATCGAAAGCCTTTGGTACGGCGTTGATGGTGTGAACACTAAATTTCAGTAGTGTGTAAAAATTCACTAGTAAGTAAAGCAAGTTCAATAAAAAGATTGAAAACTATCCGGTCTTACCGTTATGAGCAAGTCTAAGAAATTCCTTGGTAAATGTTATAAGTAGATAGTAAGTCAGTTAAAATTTAGTACGTTTATACTACACAGACTATAAGTTAACTTTATATTATATTACTTTTATTGGCTGAAGAAACACAGAAAGTTTTACTTAAAAACCAATTAGTTTTTAAAATATTCGTTTATCACCCTTATTCTTTCACCGAGGTTCTACCAAATACCAAAAAATACAAAAATCACTTTCCAAAAATTTATTTTTTATAAAAATTATAAAAAAAAAGAAAAAAAGAAAATAATTCTATAATCTGGCTGAAGAATAGTTCAGGGGAAATTACACACCTGAATGGCATAGAGAACAATAATGCCGAGCCCAAACCATGAATGCAAGCTGTATAAGTTGGTAATGTGAGACTCATCGTGGAACTTGAAAACAGCATAAATGCCCACGATCCCCAGCGCTAATGCCACAGCGTGCAACGTCAGATGAACTACCTTCTGCACTTCTTTCCTCAGTGGAAGAGACTTGTATGCCATAGCAGCTGCATTTTTTTTTTTCGAGAAATACATACATATATATATATATATATATATATAGCAACAGATTAATCAGGTCTAAATAAAATATAAGTTAGGGATGTCACCATTAATATAATTTAAAGTATGAATTTTCCTTTCTAAGATGTTACCTTCGCCTCCAAGTATGATAAAGCCAATCAACATCAAAACTGGATGATTCTGCCAACAAGAGAAGGAAATGACTCTAATTAGTATAATATTAAATATTGGTTAGGTACTCCCTGAGGAGTTTATTCATTCCTAATAGTGGTAGAACTGGCTCATGTTTAGTGGGATCAATTAACCCGATCAATCTAACTTTACTAATTATATTGACAGATATTTATTTATAAATTTACGATGATTAAAATTTTTTTCACCTGATACATATTTAAAAGCGATATATATTATCTGATATATCGAATATTCATATAATTACAACTGATATTAATGCTTATATTTTTATCAGTATTTCAGTCTATTTATTATAGACAAAAGTATATTAAAATAAAACAGTGTCAATTTCACCCTTTGAAATTTTTGCAACCAAATTGGATAAAATTCAGCATCAAACGACCCACACTTGGTGTCAAAAATTATTAGCAGGCATATTATTAAGATTTAACATATAAAATATTTTTTTTTTTTTGATGAAAATTAAGACTTTATATGTGTTAGTATGATAAGAAAACTATAAATTAATCATAAATTTTTTCCATCTATAATGTATTGCTCATTAATTGTAGTCCATCGATCAAATAAGATGCGCCGCTTGTAATAATCTCACCTACCAATTCTCTTAATTTTAGAAATAAATGCTCCAACCAATCATAGCCATTTATCATACCAACAGAAAGTTGCTTGCTTTGCCAAAATGAAAAAAAGCACAAAAGGATAATATAATTTCTTTCTATTTTTGTATTTTTCCTTAATCTTAATTTTATTTCGCATTTTTTTGTTAATCCTATATTTGTTTTATCATCACTTTTACTCCAATAACATTTAAGATTAAATTGACCTTGTTTACTCATAAACTAGTGGACATTATGGGGTCAACGAAATTGAGCTAAACCCGACTGCAAAAAATTAAGGATCCAAATGGAAAAGAACATGCCTAAGAGTCAATTCTATAAAGACCAGAGCAACCCAAGGTAAGACGTTTTGACCATGCAGACTTGACTAACGTCAAGTTCGAAGGCCAAGACAATGGTCCCATGTCACGAGACACTGGAAAACAGCCACGCGTATTGGACATGTCACCCGGCAGAGAAGCACGGACGCTACTAGAAGATGGGAAGAAGGATTTGCCACCAATACTCTAAACAGGTTACCGGCGTGTGCCAAACAAATATGGTGTCCGCCGGAGGCTCCACTGAGGAATTGCTATGCAAAAGAGCCACCCAAGGTTAGACGTTTTTGACCCCACTAACCTCAAGATGAAAGGACAAAACAATGGTCCCATGTCACGAGACACTGGAAAACAGCCACGCGTATTGGACATGTCACCCAGCAGAGGAGCGCGGACGCTACTAGAAGATGAAAAGGAGGATTTGTCACCAATCCTCTAAACGGAGTTCTGGGCGTGTGCTCGACAAATATACAGTGCCTACTTGGAGGCTCCACTGAGGAATTGCTACGCAAAAGAGACACCCAAGGTTAGACGTTTTGACCCCGCAGACCCCACTAACCTCAAGATGAAAGGACAAAACAATGGTCCCATGTCACAAGACACTGGATCACAGCCATGCGTACTGGACATGTCACCCAGTAGAGGAGTGCAGACGCTACTAGAAGATAAAAAGGAGGATTTGTCACCAATCCTCTAAACAGGTTACAGGCGTGTGCCCGACAAATACGGTGCCCGCCGGAGGCTCCACTAAGGAATTGCTACGCAAAAGAGACACCCAAGGTTAGACGTTTTGACACCGCACACCCCACTAACCTCAAGATGAAAAGACAAAACAATGGTCCCATGTCACAAGACACTAGATCACAGCCATGCGTACTGGACATGTCACCCAGCAGAGGAGTTGTAAAGTTACGGATCGAAAGCTAGGATGAAGGAGACGAAGGAGACGAAGGAAGAGGGAGACGGACGCCAGTCATGCTCTTCATTGTGGTTAAAAGTCCGAATTGAATATTGCTGAAAAGGGGCGCCTCCAATATATGGAGGATCAGCCGAAAACCAAAAAGGAAAATACAAAAAGGAGAAAAAGGAAATACAACGGGAAAAAGTAAAAAAAGAAAATATACAATATTTCCTATGCATATATACACCCTATATATTTACTTGCCATATTCTAATACCCCCCCGCAAGGTGGAGCATATATATTTAGGATGCCCAGCTTGGATAAGTGAAGGTGTAACCGGTGGGCCGGTAAAATCTTGGTGAACATATCGGCAAGTTGATTATGAGTGGTCACGTAATGAGTTCGAACACTCCCATCTTGAATCTTATCACGAACCAGATGACAGTCCAGTTCAATGTGCTTGGTCCTTTCGTGGAAAACTGGATTAGCAGCAATGTGCAGAGCAGCTTGGTTGTCACAGTAGAGATCAGCAGCGTGAGAGTGAAGGATCCGCAAATCGCGTAAGATATAACGAAGCCAAGTGAGTTCGCAGCAAGTAGTAGCCATGGATCGATATTCTGCTTCTGCTGACGAACGGGAAATAACGGATTGTTTCTTGCATTTCCAGGAGATAAGGGAGTTGCCAATGAAGGTGCAGTAGCCAGTGATAGATCTTCGAGTGTCCGGACAGGAAGCCCAATCTGCATCACAAAAAGCTCGAAGTTGAATGTTAGAAGTGGAAGAGAATAATATACCTTGCCCTGGATTCTGTTTGAGGTAGCGCAAGACTTGATGGGCTGCAGCCAGATGACTAGAGGTGGGTTGAGTCATGAATTGACTCAAAATATGGACAATGTGAGAGATCGGGTCTAGTAACGGTGAGATAAAGGAGTCTCGCCAATCGGTCTGCGGTAAACACTAGGATCTTGTAAAAAGTCCCGAGTGTCTTGGTTCGAGTTTTACATTCGATCCATTGGAAGCTTAAGAGGTTTAGAACCAAGGGATCCGAATCGGCTAAAATATCAAGGGCATATTTTCGTTGACATATATGGATGCCCGTTGATGAGCGCGCAACTTCTATTCCAAGAAAGTATCGCAAAACACCGAGATCTTTAATTTTGAAAGCATGATTGAGATATGACTTAACAGAGTGAATAGAAGTCAAAGTACTACTAGCTACGATGATATCATCAACATACACAAGAAGTACAGTAAAGGATTGATCATCTTGTTTGGTAAAAAGACTGTAATCGGCTTTAGATTGAGTGAAGCCAAAGGTGATCAAGGATGTCGATGACTGGAGTACCACTTTGTCTAGAGGCTTGTTTAAGACCATAGATGCTTTTAAAAGTCTACAAACTTGGTTCGGTTTTCCTTTGGTATATCCAGGGGGTTTCTGCATATAGATCTCTTCAGTTAAACTACCATGAAGAAAGGCATTATTAACGTCAAAATGATACAGGTGCCATCCTTGGATAGCTGCTATGGCTAAGAGACATCGAACTGTGGTTAGTTTGGCAACAGGAGAAAATGTTTCATGATAGTCAATCCCTTCTTGTTGCGTATATCCTTTGGCGACTAATCTACATTTATATCTCTCAATACTTCCATCACTGTTGAATTTCAATTTAAAGACATATCGGCAGCCTATGGTCTTCTTACCGATGGGTAAGTCAGTGAGAATCCAGGTCTTGTTTTGTTCTAATGCGTGCAATTCCTTTTGGATGGCGTCACACCAATTTTTATCACGAATGGCTTGAGCATACGTTCGTGGTTCACTGTGGGATGTTATAGTTGCAGAAAAGTGACCAAATGAGGGAGATAATTTTTGGTATGATATGTGATTTTCAATGGGATACGGTCTTCCAGGAAGAGTTTGTATGTTCGATTTGGTGTGTGGAGTTTGAGATACTTGGTGACAGTGAAATTCTTTCAGGTATTCGGGTGCCTTGCGAACCCGAGTGGTTCTCCGAACAGGTATTTGACTAATGACAGTAGTTTGTGTATCATTTAGTTCATTTTGTTCGGAGTGATTATTCATGAGGCGTTCTGCCCGGTCTTGATTGTGAATGGAGACCATAGGAATATCTTCATCATCAGCAGTCATAGGTTCAACTTCAGGGTTAGATGGCAGCGGTTGTGTAGGCCATAATTGTTCGTGATAGGTAGGAGATGGTTCTAATGAGAGTGCGTCGGGTTGAGTGTTGGGACTTTGGTCAAGGCCGTCATTTTGAAAAGGGAATATATTTTCATGGAAAATCACGTCTCTTGAATAAAAGGTAGTGTGGCTATCTAAGTCAATTAGTTTGTAGCCCTTGACACCAAAAGGGTAACCTAAGAAGGCACATTTTCTACTTCTGGGATCGAACTTGGTACGGCCTTGGGAGATGGTGGTGGCGTAACACAAGCAACCAAAGACACGGAGGTTGGCATAGTTGGGTTTGACTCTAAATAAAATTTCATATGGAGTCTTGTTTTCAAGTATAGGAGTGGGAATCCTATTGATGATGTGTGCAGCGGTAAGAACACAATCACTCCAGAATTTCAAAGGGAGTCCCGATTGAAATCTAATGGCCCTAGCGACATTTAATAAATGTTGGTGTTTCGTTCAACAACACCGTTTTTCTTTGTGGTGTTTCCACACAACTACGTTGGTGAATAACACCCCGTTTTTCCGTAAAAATCTCGGTTTGAATTGTTCCATTATCGCTCACGAATTACTTTGATTTTGACATTAAATTGTCGGCAACCAGTTATAAAAGGCTTCCCCTGCACAATTTTGTATCCGATTTTTGTTTTTGAGTAAATCCAGTACTTCTGGATGCATCATCAACAATAGTCAAAAATATTTATATCCATCATAGGATACCTCTGAACAAGGTCCCCATAAGTCACAATGCACCACGTCGAATAAGGTGTGTGACTTATGAGTACTGGGAGAAAAGGGGAGGCGACGTTGCTTGGCCATGTGGCAGAAAGTGCACGGATTATTATTAATAGAATATACGGCACCTTTTACAAGAGGGTCGTTTATTAATTTCATCCTAGAGTACGAAGTATGACCTAGTCTAGAATGCCATAAATCAGAAGGCAACGAAGCAAAATTAACGGAGGGTCCCTTGCTATATTTGAGGAGAAGGCTCTGCAACGAATTGGAATCAACTGTCTCATCCATCAAACAATACAGTCCATTTTTTTCTTTACCCATTCCAATCGTCGTCCAAGTAGCAAGGTCCTGAATCAAGCAAACGTTAGGAAGAAAAAACATACAGCAATTAAGTGTATCAGTTAGACGTTTTACAGAAATCAAATTAAAGGTAAATGAAGGGACGCAGAGGGCATTTTGCAATATCAACTTATCAGTGAGTTTAATATTTCCAATATGTGAAACAGATGCTCTACTTCCATCAGGAAGTTTCACAGAGCATGAAATCTGAACCGTATAATCACAGTATAACGAGGGATCACATATCATATGATCGTTGGCCCCGGTGTCCAGAATCCATACATACTGATTATTTTTGCGATGCTTATATAAGGAAGAAACAGTAAGGATATTACCGGTCATGTTGGCGACCTTGGGGCTGCTCAATCAATCATCGGGTCGAACACGGTTGAGCAGCGTCTTTTGGTTGAATCGAGATCCGAGCGTTTGAATTGGCTTTTAGTCAGGCCAATTCTGTCATCATGGTTTCCTTCATTCTCGGTACAGGGTTTAAAACTGGACAGATTGGCTGAGGGATTTGTATTCCCAGTTTTGCCATGAAACTTGTGATTGGGAGGAAATCCATGTAAGAGGTAGCATTTCTCAACAACATGCCCGATCTTGTTACAGTGCGTACACACAGGTGCATCAGAATTTCCAATTTTAAAGCACTGTTGAATTGAGTGCCCAGCAATCTTACAATGAACACAGAACAACCTCTCTTTCTTGGCATGATGATTTATTTTTGTATGACCTTTAAAGGGGCCAGGGTTGCCTTTTGCAGTTAAAGCCATTGAGTTTAGATTCTGGGCAGCAGCAGACAGCATTTGATGCTGTTGCTCTTGCTGCTGAATAACCGAAAATACCCGGTTAACAGAGGGAAGGGGATCCATCATCATGATTTGGTCCCGGGCATTTGAGTAGGAATCATTTAATCCCATCAGAAATTGTATAACACAATCACGTTGGTATTTGGCAGCAAATATTTTCATCTCGCCACAATTGCAATTTGGAAGGGGATCATAAATCAAAAGTTCGTCCCACAAAGTTTTAAGCTTACCATAATAGATGCTTACTGGATCGTGTTCTTGAAGCAGGCTTGCCAACGATTTCTTCAACTGAAAAATCCGTGGCCCATTCTGCTGAGTGAAGCGGTCACGAAGCTCATTCCAGATCTCGAATGCATCCTCAACGAAGACAACACTCGATTTAATTGATGGGCTAACCGAGTTTTGGATCCAGGAGACGACCATGTCGTTCTGGCGCCCCAATCTCAAAAATGGGTCTTTTGGGTCACTCGGTTTATGGATGGTGCCCTCGATGAACTGGAGCTTGTTTTTGGCTCTCAAAGCGCGGCGCATGGCCCTAGACCATGTCGCGTAGTTGTCCCCGGTAAGTAAGTCGGTGACGAGGGTAATAGCAGGGTTGTCACCGATTTCCAGCCGGTAGGGATTTGTAAGATCGGTGAGGGTTTGAGGATGCATGTGTTCGTGTGAGTGGAGGGTAGGTGATTTGGCTGGATTTGATGCGGTTTCAAGTAACGTAGATGGAGGTTCCATCTCTGATACCATGTAAAGTTACGGATCGAAAGCTAGGATGAAGGAGACGAAGGAGACGAAGGAAGAGGGAGACGGACGCCAGTCATGCTCTTCATTGTGGTTAAAAGTCCGAATTGAATATTGCTGAAAAGGGGCGCCTCCAATATATGGAGGATCAGCCGAAAACCAAAAAGGAAAATACAAAAAGGAGAAAAAGGAAATACAACGGGAAAAAGTAAAAAAAGAAAATATACAATATTTCCTATGCATATATACACCCTATATATTTACTTGCCATATTCTAATAGGAGTGCAGACGCTACTAGAAGATGAAAAGGAGGATTTGTCACCAATCCTCTAAACAGGTTACAGGCGTGTGCCTGACAAATACAGTGCCCGCCGGAGGCTCCATTGAGGAATTGCCACCGCAAGCCCGTGTGGCAGCCGTGGCGCCATCGTAGCCATAGGATTAACTCCAATCATGAATTCTTTAGATAATTGCCTGGATCAATAGTCCATTCATGAATTCCATGCAAAGCGACACCACAAATTTCAATCGGGGCCCACCACATTTAGATAACCCTTTTGGCAATTTTTGGATTTTTTTCAATTAGATAAATTTTTAATCTTAAATATAACATTACAAAAAAATTAGATATCATATTATAAAAGTTAAAAATTTTTAATATATACTAATATCCACGGCCAAAATACTCAAGATTATCTATATGAGAAAATAAATTCAAAAAATATTCTTCTATAACCCATTAATATTTGTATTTCTGTACTTTTAATTAACTATTCACATGAACTCAACAAACTTAGCACCGGTCGATCTTTCAGGGTTTGTATTCTAGAAACGGCCCGCACAATTAGTTTGCTCGAGTTTAAGCTTGGCTAGCATCCGACTCTCAACAATAACAAACGTGATGCATGATTTTTGTGACTATAAAATTCAGACCATTACAACACCCTCCAAGGAAAGCATTCTTGATCAAGGAACCTCCTCTGTAAAAGGAAAGTGGAAGAGAAGGGGGGAAAAAAGATGTGAAAGGAAACCAGAAAAGGACAGATAGAGCCACACCAATGAACCGGCTGGAAAAATGAGGAATTTCCTGACCCCAGCAATCTAACACCAAACTGTAAAAAGCACCTGCGACATCATAAGTAACAGAGTCTAGTGGTCTGAATGAGGACATCTCGTCCCTTTAGAGATTCACTCCGGTGTAGCCCGCCGCCGGAAACTAGCGCAGCCCACCCCCAAAGACCTATTGCCGATGGCCCGTGCTCTGGCCACATCTAAATAATCATTTATCTGGAAGACAGGATTATTCTCACTAAATTATTTTTGACACTTCAGAGTTTACTTCGAGTCCATTCAACCTTCAGTATCGAAAGGATCCCGCGAAATACTCTCGGATTCCTTAACCGTGGGTAGGACATCGCCCTAATGATTCGCGTCAAATTCTATATGGTCCATTAGAGAATTAAAAAAATGGGTATTCAATTACAGTTGAAAACTTCAAAAAAAACAAAAAAACAAAATAAAATTCAGATTTATTTTCAAGTTTTTTATATCATCCATGCAAATGAATTTTTCGAATTACACAAAAGAGAAAATAATTTTAAAAATTATTTTTTCTCGATGACGAAAGTCTAGAGGACAACGTATCTGATGCTGCCAGCAAAATATATTCCAAATAAGGAATCAGAATCAACGCGTACGAGTAACACGTTAAGCAAAAGTATATCAGAAAAGAACAAAAAAAGTCCGCCAAGAAGATAAACTTTCTGAATAATTCAAATCTCAAAAAGACAGAGATCCAATAAGAGAAATAGAAAATCAGAGCGAAAATCAATGAAACGGCAAAATCATCGCCTATTACGACAGAAAAACCACTGAATCGTATCATCTAAAATCCAAAATGGATCTTCCCATCGTGAATTTTCAGAGACCGATTGACGGCGGAGAAGAAGCGGAAGAGAGAGTGAAGAGAGAGAAACTTACGTTGAAGATGAGGTTTTTGTTGGAACCTTTCCAGGCAAATCCGCCTCTGAAGTGGATGCACCAAACTAATACCATCGCTGCAGCCGCAACCCCCAGCGCGTGGGCCACGAACGTTATCGGCACCGGCTTCACCGCCATCGCCGGCCTTCACTCTCCACCTCTCTCCGCCTCTGAGCTTCAGGAGCTGATCTGCTGCTGTCGAGGGTTGCCATTTAAGAGTCCTCGTCGGAGTCGTACGGACACTCTAGAGTCCGTTCATGATTGATCGATTGAACCAATAGACCTATGCCACGTGGTAATTAATTAATCGAGCCCATCGTGCGCCGAACTTAAAATTATAATATTTTTAAAATTTTCAAATATTAAATAATATCTTTTTAAATAAATTATTTTATTATTTTTGATATTAAATTTATTTTTAATTTTTATTAATATTATAAAATTTTTAAAAAATATAATTATATTTAATATTTTTTATATATTTTATAAAATTTTAATTATTAAATTTTAACATAACGACGTGTTTAAAGCCATTAACCATCCCATTTTTCTGTGGTGCGCCTTCGCTCCGTGGTGTCCTTTCCTCCACCCACCACATCTTTCCGAACGTCGCTTTTAATTTTAATTTTAATTTTAATTTTAATTTATAACATTAACTTCGTATTATATATAAATAAATTTATTTACTTATTTAATAAAATTAACTCGACGGAAAAGTCAAAGAAATTTTGATAATATGTATATAGTGGTGGACTGATGGGCCCCATTTTTTAAAAAGATAAATAATTTTTTTATTTTAATTATTTTTTTAAATAATTAATTATGATCTAATTATTTAATAAATAAATTTTAAATTTTTAAAAATAATTAGATCATAATAATTTATTAAAAAATAAATAATTAAGATATAAAAAGTGAGCTTTTTTATCCTTATAAGAGATAATTGTTTTTTTGATCTATGTCGTGATATATGCAATTAATAAGAGGATATAAGAGCCAAATAAGGCAGTTGAGAAAGATGAGACGTATACACACGGAAGCAAGGGCTCATCACTAAAAGGTTAGAGTTTATCTATTTTCAACTATAAGATTTTTAAAGATTAAATACTTATTATTTCATATAGTTAAAAAATTATAAAAATAAGTTATTTTTTTAAGTTTTTATAAAATATTAAAATGTAAACATTATAAAAAAACTCATGAAAAAATATAACTATTAATATATTTTATTTTCTAAAAAAATACTAAATATGGACCATTGAATTTTTATCTAACAGTGAGGAAGAATTCTAACCTCTCAATGTATGTTTGGTTGATAGAATAAAAATTTTATTTCTACATTTGATGCGTCATGAATTATAATTTTGAACAAATTTGGGTTAAATAATTTGTCTGAATCCGACTCCGTCCACAGAATCTTGGATCCTTCACACCATAACTTTAAACAAAAGGTCAGGTGACGGCGGCATGTAATCCCACCAATAACACTCCAACGCTCAAAGTCAGTAAGCAACCTCTTAAGAATAGAAGGTGAATGCAGAAAATGTAGTATGAATGTTGGGTGAGTGCTTGTGGATGTGGGAATGCTCTCGTAGATAGAGAGGCTTTGAATACTCGTGAGGAGCCGACACTCTAAATATTGAGTTCGTAAGGAACTAGTAGCAGAGAAAGAGAGACTTAGCACGGGAGCACGTTGGGAGGCTCAAATATCTAAGAGCTTGAGAACTTTACATTACTTGAGACCTTTTGTGGGCAAGTGAAAATGTTGTCATTGAAGGGAGATTCCAAGGCCTTTTATAACCATGGACCCTTGGTTGCCTTACATATACAGTGAGACTGGATGCCCACCTACTAAGTGGGATCGCTGCTTTTCCTACGCTAGCATGGGTGCCATTCTTGGCCATAATGGTCAAAGAGGCTTATCTTCTTCCTTCTGCATTCTGTAACTATTAGAGTTTCTAGCAGATCGTGCATTGATTCGGGCGTCTTCCTCCGGGAATATGCCTTAATTCTGGAGATGACCGTTACAGTAAAATTTGCTTTCTTTGAAGATTGAAAAATTAGGGCAGGTAACCATTATGGCTTGAAAATGGACACGCTGGCAAACCTGGACTTGAGCCGCGAGTGTCCTGGGTTTCAGCCGGTCTATTTGCCACTCTTCGGTCAACAAAAGCGTTGACCGTTCTGGGCCCAAATGGGCCATCCTGAGTTTGAGCCTCTGTCAACCTACGTGCATCTCGTCTAGTTAATGGCAGCATCAACCGTCCAAGTAAAAATGAGCTGCTGAGGACTTGTGCCGTTTCTTCTTTTGTGGGCAAATCCATTACAAACGTCCCTATCACTAGCCCCCATACTGGTGACCTGAGACTCCGGCCTCCGGCATATTTTGTAATATCCCAAATATTTTATATTTAGATCATTAATGAAAAATTAGATTAAATAGTGAATTAATTAGGTAAATATTTATAGTGTGTTAAGATTCGCTAATAAAATATATATATATATAATATTATAAATTTAGGTCAAAGTTTTAAATAGAGGTAGTTAAAAAATTAACTAAATGATGAATATTTTTAAAGAGAGATAAATAAATATACATAAATAAATATATTAAAAAGATATAATAATAATAATAATAATAATAATAATAATAATAATAATAATAATAATAATAATAATAATAAAATAAATAAAACGGGTAAAGAAAGAAAAAAGAAGAAGAAGGGAAAGAGAGGGAGAAAGAAAAAGAAAGGAAAGAAGAAAAAGAAAAAGAAAGAAAAGAAAAGGAAAAGGAGGAGAAAGGAAAGAAAGGGAGGAAAAATGAAGGAGGAGAAGAAAAGAAAAGGGAAAGAAAGGAAAGAAGAAAGAGAATAAGGAGAAAGAGGAGCGGCACGGCAAAGGGGGAGGAAGGTAGGATATTGGATATGGAAACTCAAAAACCCTAGCATGATTTACCCTCAACTATTTTAGGGTTTCAAGGCTGGCCAATGGGGGGAATCAAGGTGGAAAGCTACGCCCGAGCCGAAGCAGCCGGTGGGAGTGTTGCCGTGAATTTCGAAGCCGCCAACGCCTCTGTAATCAACACCACCGTCGTAGGTTTTGGCCGCCATTGCCACTACTGCCGCTGCCACTAAATCCTAGCCGTATTACAGTTCAGGCAAGTACTCCTCCATTTTAGCAAGTAACTCTTCCATTTTGCTATCGATCTGTCCTGCTCTCTCTAAATTGATTGTATTCCTCTCCATTACTATTAAATAAGTGATGTGCGTGGAAATTGTATGTAAGATTGGATCGAGAAAAGAAACAGAGATGAATGCTCTATTTGAGGGATTCTGATTTCTGTACAGTGAACCGAAGAGTACGTGAATCAAGGGCTTGACAAATGATGAATTTATACTTTACAATTTATTAGTTCACATGTTGAATAATGACAATTGAACTTTTCTTAGTTATTCGTGGGAATCGGAAAATGGATATGAGAACAGGGCCTCCTGCTCTGTTTTTTCATGGCCGGCTAAAATGGTGAGAAAACAGAGCCTCGTGCTTCGTTAACACGACTGGATGAAATGGTGTATAGCCCGGTTCGAAGACGACATATAATTGTGTGTGTATAGGTGCGTGTGTGTATGTGCGTATATAGATCTGTGTGTGTGTGGCTACGAATGGACAGTATGTGTGTGTATATATGAGTAAGGATAAGCAGCGTGGGCTGCTGTAGGCACGTGGGGATGGCTGACTGCTGTGGTGGGTGGTGCTACCATGCTTCTGTGCGTGGGTGTCTACTGCTGTGTGTGCGTGTGTTGTGTACAGCCGACCACTTGCGTACAGCCGCCTCTAAGCGTCAACACTGCCAACCTCGCCGCACAACGCCGTCGAACGGCCGCCCTCCCCTCTCTTTTCCCTCTCTTCCCTCTTCCTTCCCTTCTCTGCCCAAAACCCTCCTTCGATTTATCCTTATCCGCATTTTTTGTTTTCTTTTTTTTTATCTTTTTCTGTATTATTATTATTATTATTATTATTATTATTATATTTTTTAATTTACTTTTCTTTTAATCTAAATCCAAATCGATATTCGGTTAATAATACGAGCACACATTGAGCGTCTTGGGCGCTAGGCCGACTGAAGCAAATATCCTCCAAAAACTCTCAATATTTATTTAAATTTGTAACGCCAAATTTATCCAAAATTACATTTAATATTAAATTAATCCGAATAATAATCTGTGATATTACAGGTTTTTTCTTCCTCGGGCCTCCTGTCCAAGAGGCTAGAACGGGGATAAAGGAGGGCGGAGCCCCCTTCCTCTGTTTGCCCTAATAGATGCAATGTATTTGGAGCATTTTGAACATATTACTCATTTTCTCCACCAGGCTTTAAAAAATAGTGCGGGTACCCCTTCAATTAGGTTACCAGCAGAGTGGGAGCGCTAGTTTGAACTCTAGTGTTCACCATTTTGATTGATGATACTGACTTTGGAGATGAAAATGGTTGTAAAATGCCCGAATGTCTGTATTCTTATTCCAATTCGGCAAAACAATTGAAGATAGAATATAAGCTCTGTATATTTTTATTTTAATATAATTTACTTACAAAAAAAGAAAGTGGTTGTGGAAATAAATGAGGTTAACTTTTTTTCAGCTTCCCACAAACAACGCGAATGATGCATCCTGAATCCATATTTCGAATAAATTCGGGTCAAATTGTTCATTTAAATTCGACTTCTTCCACTAAATCTCGAATTCTGCACACTACAACTTTAAACAAGCGATCAGGTGACGGCAGAATGTGATCCCAACGAAAACATTTCAACGCTCAAATAAATAAACAATTTCCTAAGAATAGAATGTGGATATAGAGAATGCCACATGAATGCTGGGTGAGTACTTGTAGATGTAGGAATGCTTTCGTAGATAGAGAGACTTTGGATACTCATGAGGAGCCGACTTTCTAAGTATTGAGTTCACTGGAAACTAGTAGTAGAAAGAGAAATAAAGTGCGAGAGCGCGTTGGGAGGCTCAAGTATTTAAGAGCTTGAAAGTTTTAGATTACTTGAGAGCTTTCGTGGGCAAGTGAAGACGTTGCCATTGAAGGGAGCTTCCATAGCATTTTATAGCCATGGACCTTTGGCTGCCTTCCTTATGCAATAAAGCTGGATGCCCACCTGCTGAGTGGGATCATTGCCTTTCCTGTGCTGGCATGAGCACCATTTCTGGCCGTAATGGTCAAGGAGGCTTATCTCCTTCATTCTACGTTCTGTAACTATTAGAGTTTTCAATAAATCACACATAGATTCTGATACCTTCCTCTTGGGATGTGCCTTGATTCTGGAGGCAGGCAACCCACCGAGTTTGCATGGGGCAGGCAACCAATCTTACTGTCCAAGAAAGGTTGAGCTAGGCTAGAAGTTATAAAAAACCATTATGACAAATTCCAATGATTTGCTAACATCGATGCCTACATTAACACTAATACCAGCCCTCAAGATGCTGGCATTCGCACACAAACAGCCCTCAAACTCTCAAAGTCCGCGCTCTATCATCAGTGCCTATTGAGAATTCCCGTATAAATCTTGTCTCTGTAACGTAAAAGCCACTTTTCACGAGTGCATCACTATCAAAACCACTCCAAATCGAGTACAACCTCTGAGGTTAGACTCAAAACCCCTTCCTTGCATCATCACTCATCTACCTTTCTTTCCATATCTTTTATTTTTTGAAAAAAATTACTAATTTGGGCACTGAAAGATGTACCAAAAAGTGAGTCTCGTCAATCCTCTTTTCTCTTATTTTTTAGTTGTAATGTATAAGAATCAGGTTAAAAATGTACAAAAATTGAACCCACTTTAATTCCACCCGAAGACCCAGCAGTACCTTAATCTGTCAGCAACCCGAATTCATGACGCATGATTAATAATAATAATAATAATAATAATAATAATAATAATATTATTATTATTATTATTATTATTTATCTTATTTCTCATACTATTATTACATATTAAATATTAAAATAGTAATTCTTAATTTATTCTATTTCAATAATTAAATATGAAAATAAAATTTTTAACTCTATTATTATCTTATTTTATTCTGAAAATAATTATTCTACTCCTACCTTATTTTATTTTAATAACTGAGCATGCCGTTAAGGTTAAGCTTCTAGTTCACTAAATACATATATTCTTTTTTGTATATTTATTTATATTAAATTATTAATAATATATATAAGTTTTATTCTATTTTAATTTTAATTTTTTTATTTTTATTAAAATTAATAATTTTAATATAAGTAGATGTATAAATTAATATATATATATCATATATATTATATATATTTGAATTTGATATATTTTTCAATAAATTGACTGAATTTAGATCTTTAATAATGAGATATTAATTAAAAATAAAATAAACTAATGGCATTTATTTTTTAGAGTTCAATTTTAATTTTTTTATTAAAAATATTTTAAATTGATTTATTATATTATGCATAGTTTAAAAAATATGAAAAATATTTTTTATGAGTATCTAACAAATCTGATTAAAATTTGATCAATTAATTTGATCAATCCAAAATTTTATAAAATTTGATTAATATATATTAATATATAAATAATTGTGATAAATTAATGATCAATTTGGCTGAGACTAAATTATAATTATTTTTATTTTAAGTAAATATTATATTTTTTTCAAAAAAAAATTATTTTACTAAATTATAATTATATGTGTTGTGTCTTCGGATTCTGGCCACGTATGGGTGAAGATTCGGATGACCGCTCAGAACCTTTGGATGTATTGGGACGGAACCCGCGCAACACGAAAACAATCTGGTTGTCCTTTCAGACTAGGTGGTGTGATCTAGGAGGTCGGAGAGAATAGGAGAAAGAAATGATATACGAGGATTTTACGTATAAAACCTTCCCGTAAAATGAGAAGAAAAAATCACGGGACTTTAATTCGAGAATGAGTTTCACTATGCCGTTAGAGATTACAAGGAGGTTACAAAGCATGCTCGAATCTCTTTTTTTTCCCTCTTTCTCTCTACAGTAGTTAGGGCAGAGTGACTGTTGGGATCCGTTGTTAGGTGCACAGTTAATATATTTGTAGTGGCTAGGGCCGTCCTTTGAGGGTTGTCCACGTGGCGCTGGCGTGTGGATGAAGCCGGCCACCAGCTCCACCAATCCAGTCCTCTGTGCCAAGAAAATTACGTAAATATTAGATGATCTCCTGTGATGTCCCATATGGTGTGATTGGGCGTGTGATGCAGGCTATTATTTTTCTGACAGTCTGACAGGTTTAGCCACCAAATCTCATGGCGTGCCGCCTTTGTAGGCATGCTGACATTCGCAGCCTTTCTCTGGTCTATGGGCCCGAGTGGACTTTAAATTAATTACACTATTTAGGCCGGCCTTAGCGCCTGGATCTCTTGGGCCACTTGGACCCACTAAATCTTTGCGGTGCCAAGATCAGACCACTGGGAAATGGGTTTCATCAATTACCCTTAGGTACCGGTACCCATCACTAGCCCCCCATACCTGGGTCGATTGGCAGTCGAGGCCTGACATGCCCTTTTTTGGCCCAGGCAATTTGGCGTCACGCCTTTTCCAGGTAGTTTGACGTGGCGCCTTCCCTATACCATTGCGCAGGCTTTTCAGGTGCCTTGAGGGCTTTTCTTCCTCGTAAATTATAACTATCGAGGTGTGTGCCCCATTAAGCGCGGTTAGAGTATCAGCTTGTCCATAAATAGGAGAGCTTTTCAGTCTGTGTGGTTCATCCCTCAGCTTATTTTGGAGGAACAAAGCGAGGGCCTTGGCTTGCTCCGTTTCCAATGGGTATCCACAGGAGTTGGGTTGACTAGTTGGAGATTTGAAACTTTCAATAAAAACTGTCATCATGTCGCTGCCATGGACAATTCCTCATAATAGTGAAGGTGGCTTGGCCACTCTGCCGTCATTGTGTGCCTCCCTCCAGGTTCTAGCGATCTCTCATGCGGTGCAGGATCATGGCGGAGCTACCATAGGGCACCCTTCTCCCGATGTAACGTTATGCTCATGGTCTCCACCGCATTTGGACCATCACTCGTGCCGCCTGGAGTGGAGACAAAGAAAGGAGTTCCTGTCAGGGGAGCGCATGTTTCTCGCTCCCCTGCCAGAGCTCCTGCCACGGGTGTTGGTCTTTCTTCGTGGGGTTAGCCCGCAGGAGCTGACCAACACCGACATCCCTTTGGCTTGTTGGGTTATCGACAGTGGGGCCATGATGTTCTCATGTGGATCTAGCAGCCTTGTCATGCCCCATACATCCTGGGTCGTCGCTCTGGGGATTGTACCCCAGGCCATATCTTCTTCCTCTTTCCAGTACCTTTGTTGTCACAAGTCATGTACTTTGTAAAGAAAATTTTATTAATAAAAAAAATAGTTGTTGCCTTTATCTTCTTCATTGGTTGCATGAATCTTTCCTCCCTTTCTTTCCTTTTTTTTCTTTTTTTGCGTCCGCGAATATTAACCTAGGCACATTGGTCAGATCACTCGAGAACTCGTAAAGGTTTGCCACTGGGGCAAAATGTCTCAGGAAATCTATAGCTCTAGGCTTCGCTGCTCACTTTGTGCTGGTGTCCTGAAACGTCCTGAAATATCCCCGGACGTTTTTGTGCTTAGAGTTTTCAGCGAGTGTATGTTCGAGAGCTTCCTTCGAGTCTGAGACGCTGATCAGAGCCACCATTTTTTGTCATTAAAGCGCATTAAATGCGTATCAATTTGATTGACGTCAACTCGGGAAGCCAAGGATCACTATCTTTGACAGTATATGGGGGATTGCCACGTGGCTAGGATAATGATGGTGCGTGCCCTTTACTTTTCTGCTGATTTCAAATATTATAGCTTGCCCTCATTTGTGTTTTCCTTTACGCATCCTAAGGGATTTCTCCCTAAACCCTTGGCTGTTCTCCTTCCAGACATTTTTTCCCTTTCATTTTCTTCTACACTTTCTCTTTGGGCTTCAATGGCGCCCGGAGTCAATGACATCGCTTCCACCGTCTCTCTGGGCAGACTCAAAGCCCTTCATTCCAGATACGGTATACCTAAGTCAATGGCCATGGTAATTCTCGATCCCCACCAGAGGGCTTGTAGTCCACCGGACGTGTTCATCACTATTTACGAAGTCCACCTCAATGGTGGGCTTTGTTTTCCTGTCCCACTAGAGCTTTATCTCATTGTGAAGGCATTGGAGGTCCTGTTCGCTAGGTTACAACCTAACGCCATCAAGTACCTTGTTTTGCTCTGCGGTTTTTGCCGTTGTCACAATAGAATTCTTGAGGCCGCAATAGTGAAGATAATATTTCGCTTCACCCATAACCTGGGCTGGATTGTCGTCACCTCACGTTCAGAATACGCTGTTATGAGTGGCGAGAATCCACATTCCACCAAGAGTTGGAAGAATAAGTTTTTCTTCCTGGGGTCCCGGAGGTTTAGGATCTTTCCACTACTTGGGGCAACGTGGACACAGACCCTTCTTCGAAGAGTCCGGTGGCCATCGTTGAGTCCTCCTCGTCTAATGATGATGATACCGTGATCACGCCTCTTGTAAGGAGGCGGAGGACGTCGGTTGCGCAGCTAGTCCGAGAGGTTGAAGGTCCTAGACCTGTAACTCTTCCCGAGTTCTCCGGTAAGCCTTCTCAGTCTGTTGGCCAGTCCATGGATCTTCCCGCTGCCCAACCTTCCATTGGTGAACTACTTCTTGATGTTCCCTCCAAGTTTTCTAGTGAGGTCTCGGACTGAATTGATGATCCATCCGAGGACATCAATGTGGGGTACGCAGTGCGGGAGACTAGTGCAACCCAAGCCGAGGAAGCGGCCGTGATGGCAACGATGAACCCTACTTCTGGGGCTATTTAGGAAGAGAAGAGCCACGGTGTAGAGGCGACCGCCGACGTGCCTGCTGAGCTCCCGTGCCTTGTAATCCAAGTTTACAGTCCGACCATAATTTCACTCGTGGCCTCTGAAGAGCCTGAGGTCAAGGATGGCTCTTCGACTTTACATTCAGCTGAGGCTCAGACTGGAGCCAAGAAGCATGCTGAGCCCTCAATCTTGGATGTAGCTACTTTTGCACTCGAGGCCAAGGCTAAGTCACCCGCGGCACAGGATGCTGCAGTCGAGAGGCCCGAGGAGCCTGAGGTTCCCAAAGGAGAGGGCACTTCAAGTGGTTCTACCGTGACCAAGGTATTCACCTATTACTTTTTGACTTGATCTTCTTCTGCCTGTTCTTGCTTGACTTGTTTCACCTTTACAACTTCAGGACATGGCCAAGGGCCTTGGCTTGATCATCAGTGAAGTCGCCCATGCATACGCAGAGCTAGAAGCTTCCAGGGCCCTTGCTGGGGCAAATGAACGCTTGGAGACTAAGCTTGCTGAAGCCAATGGGAAGATCATGTCTCTTGAGGATGCATTGAAACTCCAGCAAGCTCAGTATCAACTATTAAGGGACAAAAACCTCCAGCTGGAAGAAGTGTTGAGAACTTCAGTAAGGGCAGCCGACATTGCTCCAGCTCTAGAAGACAAATACTGGGGCGGCATCAGCCTGTGCCGCAGAGTGATGAGGCTGTTGAGCTCTCGGTTTCCCGCGGTAATTTTTGATCCTCGGAATGCCAACGCAACCTGTGTGGAAGACTTGTTTGGCCTCTCAAGAAGGAGTTGGCCTCCCATCCCTTCTACGCCTGGATCATCAAGTTGCTTCGAGACCCCTGAGTATCCGAGATCCTAGAGCTATTGAGGCCAGCTAGTTCTGGAGGACAGCAGTGGCCAGGCACTTCTCCCCAACAAGGGCCCTTCGAGGGCTGACTGTACTTTGTAATGTTTTTTTTTTTTAGCATATTGTTGTACGCATGCTGCTTCCGTGAATAAAATTCTCATTCTTTAAGTGCAAACGCTTAGTTTGTTTTCCTCGGACCATTGGAGCGTTTGGTCTCTTCACGACATGCCCCTTTTAAGGGGATGTAGTCTTAACTTCTGAGCTTTTTGACCATCTTAGACTAAAAATGCTACCTCTAGAGTCGCTACATACTTGCTGCCTCATGCCCCCTAAGTTTTAAGTTCAATCTTTAAGGTTGCTTGGCATTGTGGCCAAGTTTCAGTTCGACATCTTAGGCCGCTCGGACATGGCCGAGTTTTTAGTACGACCTCTTAGACCGCATGGGCATAGCCAAGTCTTCAATTCGACCTCTTAGGCCGCTTGGGCACCGCCGAGTTTTAAGTATGACCTCTTGGGCCGCTCGAATATGGTTGAGTTTTTAGTACGACCTCTTGGGCCGCTCAGGCATATCCGAGTATTCAGTTCAATCTCTTGGGCCGCCCAGGCACCACTGAATTTTAAGTACGACCTCTTGGACCGCTCGGACATGACCAAGTTTTTAGTACGACCTCTTGGACCGCTCAGACATACCCGAGTCTTCAGTTCAACCTCTTCGACCGCCCGGCCACCGCCGAATTTCCAGTACGACCTCTTGGACCGCTCGGACATGAACGAATTTTTAATACTACCTTTTGGACCTTTCGGGCATGGCCGAGTTTTCAGTTTGACCTCTTGGGCTGCTCAGGCATCGCCGAGTTTTAAGTACGAACTCCTGTTCATTTTAGTAATATGTAGGATCTAAACTCAGTGAATAGAGTCGGAACCAGGATAAGCGGATCTGCTCGAAATTCGAATCCAATGACGCATCAAATTTATTTATCCATACAATAATCAAATCATCGGACGCAATATATTTTAATATAAATTTTCAAATTATTCATATATTATCATGATTTTATTATTACCTAAATTATTAATTTTTCTTATTTATTGTTGGCATTAACCATGTTTCAAGTTAACATTGATAATATTTGAAAAATATGAGATAATATTAAATATTTTAGAAACAATTATATCAGATAATTCTTTTTTAAGTAATTAATATCTTACACGTCTTTTTCTCATCGTCCTACCGCAAAGTAAGCTTGTGCTTAACATTGAAATAAATCATAATCAGTGATTAGTTTTCATTTAAAATAATATTTTTTATTTCACTAATATATTTTCTCAGTACTTGTTACATTATTTTAGAGCATTTGTTTTCATATAATTACTTATTTTTTTGATTTTATAAATTATATATTAAATTAAATAAATATTTTTTAAATTAATATAAATCGCTCAAATCAACTCAAATGGCAAATTGAGATTTAGACGGTTCATCTCAATTGATAAAATCCAAACTGCATAAAAATTATCCTAAAATTTCAATTATATCAATTTATATTAACCCTAATTAATTTGTACATATTTTTTACGATAATTATATATATATTTACTTTCTAAAAATAAATATAATTACTCTGTTTAATATTTTTTTCTTGTAAAAATAAATCCATCAATAAACATTGATATCATAAAACTGCGACAAATATACTTGGTGGATAGTAGGAATTGGGGTTTTTACTTCATTAAAAACAGGGGTTGATTCAATCCCACCCTCCCGATTATTATTCGACGGATGAGATTAATATTTTTTTAATAATAAATAAATATTAAATAATGTTTTTTATAATAGTAAATAAAATAATTGTTTAATTAATATTGAGTAATTATAATTATGAGGCTTCTATATCATATTTATCGGTTCTAATTTCTCTCAAACCGGTCATTTATAGAAAATAAATGTCTTTGTTTTATTACTTTTACATAATTTGGAATTTCGTTTGTTAAATAAGTCAATTTTTTCGTCTGAATTTATGAACAATTATAGTAAATTTCTAAATATGATTGTCCATGAAATTATGAAATAAACTCCGTTATATAAATTTATCAATATAGTATTGATATATTTTTCTTACGTCTTATTTTTATATACAATTTTATTTAATTTCGACATAATTTTTATTTTTCTTTTACATCGATTTATTTTATCCTTCAATCATAACGTAAGTTTGATCAGGATAGTTTGGAAACTAATACCTACTCTTTCTGAAATTTTACATAAATTATAATATGATACGCCATGGTAAACCCATATGATCGGATAAACTAAATGCCACCTGAATATAATGTCTATTAATAACTAAATACAAATTACAATAAACCACTATATATATATATATATAAATCAAATATGCACAGAATCCAAAATCATGCCACAATATCAGTGATTCTAACAACGACCCAAAAATACGGCATCGGATCTTTAGTAAGGAAAGATATCTGAAAAAATATCAGTCCAACATATACATCCATATCTAACAAAATTGTGGAAGCATAAACACATCCCTGATAAACTTATCTATTAAAGTTTACAAAAAAGATCCCAATTCATATCAACTTTTACTAGGGAATAGAAATTTTGGCGATGTGAAAATTATAATTTTAGATATCTAATACGAAGGTCAATGTTCAGTGTCAACAGAGACTACTAGCACGATTGGATGGTCTGGCCATATTGGTGGCCAGTGGCTAGGGCAAGGGTGGTTGGGGGCTTAATTTCAAATTTTTTGAAGTTTAAAAATTAATAATATTGTCATATTTTATAATAATTTATTATTATTTTTTACTAATTTTAAAAATTTTATGTGAATAAATTTTTGCACTCTTTAAATATCAACAAAACAAATGAAACACAATTTTGTTAAAATAAAAACAAATGAATTAAATAATGATATGTTATTTCTTTTAACTTTTGTTATATTATACATGGCATTCAATTAATATTAATATTATAGAATTTTAAAAAATATCAACACACTTATAATAATAATTATTATTATTTAAATTATCACAAGTGAATTTTAATCTAATAATAATAAATAGATAAGCAAATGCCACTTCTTTAAAAAAAGAAAAATAAACAAATAGCATAATTTCGTGTGGATTGGAGGATAATTTATAGCCAAATTGCATATTGCCAATAGATTATTTGTCAATATTAGAGGATATCTGTTGTTACAAGATATAATTATAATAGATTTTTTTGTGCTTTAAAATTGAAGATGGATTTTGAGTTGAATAGGATAAAACTCAACCCATAATAAACAAAGATGATCAAGCAAAAAAATGAAACATCATATAGTTGATTGGATTATAAAATTAAATTAGAAAATAGTAAACCAACTTCCTTCCACCTCCTTCCATTGTGTATGTTGTTCCTGTTCTTGTCTTACCATGACCAAAAATAGTGCAATTACAGCCCTCGAGGACTTCATTAATAATCGGAGAAATAGCATGATCAAGCAAGTCCTTCTATTTAGATGTCAGACCAAAAACCTATGCAGCATTATTGAACAATATGATCATTAAACGGCAAAATCAACAAAACATTAACAAAGGAACAGTCAAACTAATGTCAATCCATTTCTTTTCTTTTTCATAATTATTCAAGTATAGGTCCAAAAAGGGAGAAGAAAGAGAAATGGTTTGGGGCCATAGCCTTCTTGGGACTCCGTTCGATAATACGTTCTTTTTAATCAAAAGAAAAACAAACTATTACAGAAAAAGATAGTATAAGGCACATTCAAATACCTTATTCTTTTTAATATTCAGACTATTAAAATATGAGTTGTATTGATCTAATATACTTCTACCAAATCTAATGAACGGTGAGAAACTATTGCTATTATATCATTTATTCTTTTCTTTCTGTTTTTCGAGATTATGCCCAGAAGTCATAATTATGAAATTATAATATCAAGTAGTTCATTGAAGCCATATTTTGAGTAAGTCACATAGAAAAACCAAGATCGGGTTTGAAGAGTGAAAAAAAAAAAACTCAACCATAGTTACAGAATATATCACAGTTAAATTAATAGTGTGTGATACAAGTAATAGCATAAACAAGCTAGCTAATATATATACCTATTCTGATGTCTAATTATCACGTTTCAAGCAAATTGTGCCAACGATCAAATTAGATTGGGCCCAAGACAAATCCTCCTAAAACACAATGTTATTGCAAGGTCATTTCACCATAATTTCACACAAAAATGAGAAGATGCAGAGATGCATAATTTCACTCGAATTAAAATAAAAACCAAGCAGTGAAGGAATGCTAACCAGTTATTTTTTACTAGCATTTGAATTTGCAAGTAGATCTGCTAATAAGCTTCAGAGATTTCATGTACTATGCTTCAACTTTCTTCGAAATTCATTAGCATAATCAACATTGGCTTTATTTGAAAAATCAATGTCACATGTCATGCTTTACTATTCGATGGGTTTGAATAGCTTAAGTAAATTACGAGATCTGCACAACTGACAGTGAAAAGTACACAAAAATAATCAATGAACTAGAACATCTGGAATTAGTGGTGGACAAAAATCTCTATGTGGATGAAAGACTTATGAATGAATATTTGTAATCTTTGTATATTCTAAAAGGCAGTTATAGAGAAATGATATTCAAGGTTTGAAATCCCAATCAATTCTTTTTATAAAATCTAGAGAATATTATTTAAATATAAAAAGAAAACTTTACTTACCATAACGGATAAGATCAATTATTAAATGCTTATTTTCTTTAACTGCTGCATCCATCTATCTATATTTTTCTTCAAGATCAAACAGTGAATGTTCGAGCTTTTTCTAGAAGAACATTAGTAACGGTGAACTTGCAGTCCCAAGAGGGACTCTAGCAACTGTATGATATAAATAAAAAAAATTAGAGATAATAGCAATCCATATCATACATCTATTTTTTCAACCTTATTGCTTACTTCTATAGAAAGCTGTTGCTCATAGGATTTCCTAAGTCCCACCAACTGTTAATATCAAGAAAATAGTTTTATAATTAATTGAATTAAAATAATGACCGAAAAATATCTACAGCTAAGGGTTAAGTAAATCATGTGTGCATTCTTATAGCAATCAAACTCAATCTCCTGTTTCTCTACTTTTTCTCTCAATCTCTGAACAGGAAAAATTAAAGCAGTAAACCATAAAACTTCAAGAGTACAACATCGAAATAAATTGTCAAAAAATAGACCTTTTTCTCTTCTTCTTCTTGGAAGTCACAATCATGTGGTATATATATTCCGTTCTTCTCTCTTGCAGCATATATCTCTGATAAAAAAGAATAAGAAAAATGAGTGAAAACATACCTAAGTGATGACAAATAAGCATTTCACTGTGGAATGGACAAAATTTTCACTAATTTATTTATACCTTTTGGCATATAATTTTGGGGGGATACTCGTTTTTGTAATTCTGTGTGTAGGTGAGTGAGTCACCCCACACACGTGAGAGGAAAGATACAAATGGAGGCATAGAGAGATATCTAGACAACTATCCAACAAAGTCAGAAAGTACTTGAAAACCTTGCTTAAGCCGGTCAGTCTCGGAGTATAAATCTTTGATTAAGGCAGACTTCATTATCTTTTGATTGATATGAGAAACATCCAAACAGTATTATTCAACAACTAAAAATGGGAGATAAAAAATTGTCACCAAAAAAAGAAAGATTGTAGCTCTTAGCAGATCATTAAACAAAAGTCACTTAATCAATGACCTCTATATTAGGTTTTGGTCACTCTTGTGGATATTTTCAACAAACACATTGTCATTGAAGAATCGCGTGATACTCACAAGCAGGAGAAGCGGCCAAGATATGGGCCATGTCTGAGGCGTGCCCAGGCAACTCCTCAAGCGTGGATTCCTGAGACACTATGCCCCTAGGGCGCTTAAGCGCCGATTCCAAGAGCGCCCGTACTCCTGACGTGCTCCCAAGGTGCTCGAGCACTGATTCAAGGGGCGGTCGCTTGTGAGCCGCGCCCAAGTGGCGCTCGAGTGCAAGATTGGATTATAAAATCACGCAAACGCGATTTAGGGTTCGGATTCAGCGATTTTTCAACTACCACAAGATCCAACGCATCCAATCGCTGCTAGAGAGAGAAAGAGAAGAAAATGAAGATTCGTGCATCTAATTGAGTTTCGAATTGTATTCTACTTTTCACCGACCTTGGATACACCGTTTTTAAAGTTGTGAAGAATGTTTACTAGCTTTATTTCTTCTCTTTCATCTTATATTCTTTGTTATTTGGAATCGTTTTGTAACATGGTATTTGAGACCTTGTATTTTGGGTTTGTGTAATCGGGGCTTTATGTAATTGAAATTTTACATAATTGGTTTATTTTGAGTTTGTCCAATTGTTTTTTCCTTGGTTAAAAAATTTTTTTCACATTAAAAATATTATACAATATTATTTTTATTGTACTCATTAGTTTGGTGGTTGACGATTCACGGTGAAGTTTGATTTTTGTTTCATTACAACGGGTTGTATGTATTTGGGTCAAACCCCAACACTCTGGCTTGTTCTTAATAATCTTTGCACGATATGCATAATCCAAAGTGTTAAGCGTCTCTTCCAAACAATGAATGGGGGGTGATATGGTGGCAATAATGCATGTCTTTGTCATCCCTCCCAAGGAATCCCTCAATAACTGTTACAAAATTATCGATACACCCTCAGAAACTCACTCACCGACGTCTACCTGAAGACAAGTGTTTAGATAATGTTACTGAATACTACAGGTTGTTCTATTTTTCCTACACATGCCCCCAACCCCATTCTTTTTTTCTTTTTTAGTTTTTCTACCTGCCTACTGTTTTTTTGTTACTGAATACAATATTTCTGTGTTTCTATATTTATGTTTTTGTGTTCTTATAGGCTACGGGCATTTGCCCTTCACTGTTTTAAATAGCCCGTTACTGTAGATGAAAGGCAAGGAATTACACTCCTCATTTCTCTCCCGCCTTCTCTCTCTCTCTCTCAGTCACTATTGAACCTCCTCCCTGTTCTTTGCCTTTTCTCTCTCGATTCCTCTACCTAAACTCCCCTTCCCTTCTCCTCTGTTTTCATCTGTGTCGTCGTCAATCAGCTAGAGGTTCGCATCAATAACCTTTTCAATTTGCTTTCCTTGATATTCCAAATCAGCGGAGCTTTTCGAGTTCAGTTTCAATATATTCCTGGATAATACGAGGTAGAAACTGGCAAGATATTCGAAATACATACCTATATGGAGCATGTCCAACATGCTCAACTAAAGAATTGGTGACGCAACCAAGTGTAAATAAGTTTTTATTTATCTCTCCAGCTTTTTGGACTCTTTTCGGTAGAGCACCATCATCATTCTATAATCCTTACTACTTTTTGTAATTATTCGATATATATTTTCACTAAATTATTTATATTTTTAGAGATGGTTTAACTAAAAAACCATCTTTAAAAACTAAAGCACGAAAAAAAATTAATTGCTAGTTGAAATATCAATGATCTTTTAGTGAAAGTGATGAACACCAATTTTTATATTTTTATTAACACTAATTTTTTATTATTTTTAGTATTTTTTATTTAAATTACGTAATTAGAATATATATATATTAATTATGTATGTTTTATTTCTTTAAAAAAATTTTGGAATAAAAATACGCAAATAGTCTATATGGAGCATTCATTTTGTCAATTTCTTTGGTTGATTGAAAAAAATATAGAGAAGATGAGTAAAGTTAATTTTTTAAAGAACTAATATATATATATATATTAAAAAAAAGATATAAAAGAAAATAGGTGGTGGAAGATCAAGCCTTCCCCATCCCCATCAGATCAGGAGGCTAGAAAAGAGAGAATATGTAATATTGAAACAGAAAAAAAAAAATAGGTGGTTCCCATCAGATCAGGAGCTCAGGTAAGGTTTAAAAAAGAGAGAATAGTAGTGGGAACCCATTGGATCAGAAGAACATTTGAGAAGTTTTGTCTTTCTTTTAATCCAAATAAGAGAACAAAGAACTCGAACTCTCTTTGCCAAGTGTTACAAAATAAATACTTCCCAAGCTCAGAGGGCTGAAATATTAAGCATTATCATTACGTAAAGATGTTTTTTCTATTTTTAATCAGAATCTCTCGTTCCTTGGTCAATTTGTATTTCTAATATCTTTTGACACGGTCATAGATTGTTGAATTTTTATTTCTTGTAAGCTTTTTGATTGAACCTCAATTATAAATTTGAAATATCTTTTGGTGAGATCATAGGGCGGAATTGATATATTAAGACTTTTAGGTACAAAATGATAATTCTAAATAGAACTTGCTATACTAAAATATTAAATTTATAGAACAAAAATTACCACTCTAAATATTCACCAAATCTTCGCCCCTCTGTATTTTTCTTCTTGTGCTATGCTTTGCTTTTTTATCCCTCTGCCTTTCACATCGCCTCTATTTTTTTCTTCTCTTTCTATCTCTTTCCTTCCTCTTTATTTCCTTCTCTCCGCCTTTTGGCAAAATCACCCTCTCTCTTTCTCTCTAGGCAGAACCCTTGATAAGCAGCATCCTTCTTCTATTTATAGAGGGGGTGATAATTATTTTTTTATAGAGGAAGGGTCACCAGCTATTGATTTATTGCGCTTTTCTTCTTCTTCGATTGCCACTCACTGTTCGTTCTCTCTCTCTCTTTCTTTCTCTTCGTTCTCCCCCTCTCTGGTTTTGGCCAAGTTTTGCACCCCCATGGGTTATATAAAATCTATGAGAAGTAAGTTAGTGGGAGTAGGCAAACTGATTATGAGGCAGGGTATGGCGCGGAGATGGATTGGCTGAGGGATTGGTGGTGGCGTGAGAAGTTGAGGGAAGAGGACAAGAAACGGGAAGCTTCGAGCGATGGATGAGGGTGAAAAAAGATAAAATGAGGGATAGTGTGTAGGAGAACGGGAAGCTTCGATCAACGATGGTTCTCATGTTGCCGGTCGTCCGAAGGGGTGAGATATGCAGAGAGAGGCGACGGCGAGGCGCTTGAGAGAATGTGAGGATTAGGGATTAGTGTTTAAGAGGAGTGAGTGTGTGGATGATTATGTTTCCATAAGTATTTCGATGTTTAATTTAGACCGTTCATGTATTTTATAATTGACGGTCTATATTTTTATATATTTTTCTAAATTATAATCTCAACTATTTATGTTTCTTGTAATCGATGACTCAGATATTCACATAATATGAGTCATCGGATTATTAATTTAAATTGACAGTTTTAATTTTAAAATAAAATTTTAGATCTGGATGTTGATTAATGGATGGCTCATATCAATCCAAATCAATAATTAAAAAAATAATCAAAAAAAATCTAGGCAGTCGGTAGGACTAAAATGTAGGGGATCCTGCTTCAACAGGGAAAGCCGGATCCCCTATTCGGTTACCCGTGCACCAAAGGCTAAAAGAAAATTCAAAAGTGTAGACGTCACTATAACGCTGGCGTGACGTCAATTACTACTGAAAAATAAACTATAAATTAATTTAAAATCGTCAAAATTTCGCAAACTCTTGAAAAGTAATCAAAATTTCAACACGCGGCTGAGTCACTTTCGGTTTTAATTTCAAGCGCTATGAAGAGATTAGGAGTAGCTTCTTCTTTTAAAAAACACAAATATTATTTTTTATATTATAATTATTTATTTTAAAATAAATAATTATAAATTAATAATTAATAATCATTACTTTTTTTTATATTTTAAATTTTAATTAAATTATAATTATTTATTTAATTATTAATAATTTAAATTAATAGAAAAAAAAGTTTCATTTCTATAGAAGATAAAATTTCCCTAATCCCTCCTCTGCCGACAATTTTAAGAGAAGGAGACAAATCGGGCTTAGGGCTCTTATTTTTTTAATATAGATATTTAAATTAAAAAAAATATCATATTAAAAAATTTAATTATTTTACATTGTCTAAAATTTAAATTTTATTTGTAAAAAGACTTAATTTAAACATTTAAATTTCTAGTGTCTATCCGTACTCGACAATGCAAGATTTTTTCACTCTCCTTTACTCCGGATAGAAGGGGCGTCCTTCTCCCCAGTGGAGAAGGACCATCATTCTCTTAATCTGGACCGTCGGATATAAAATCTGACGGTTAAATGTTTTGAATGATTAAATTTAAAATCGAACGGTCCACGTTATATTATCCATTTAAAAAGTGTGGGCCGTCGGATTTTACATCCAACGGTTCAGATGAGGAGAAGGACGGTCCTTCTCCACGAGGGAGAAAAATGCCCCCCGGATCCCTTTACTCCTACTCACGCCCGCACTTTCCAAATTTGGGAGGGGCTTCTACCGCAGGGGCGTCACAACCGTTACGACGTCATCTTAGCCGTCAAAATATTTTTAAACATTTAGAAAAAATAAAAAAATAATATAATTTATTTTTTTAATTAAATATTAAAAATATAAAAACAAAAAAATAATATTACATTTTTTTAATATATATATATATAGCCATTAAATTTTTTCATCCAATAACTGTTCGAACAATTTTTAAAATAATATTATTCGATTAGTATAGACGATCAATATAAATAATATAATATATCACATAAATTATATCGAATATCTAAATTTATAATGGTAAAACAGACAATTTAACTTAGACAGTTTAAAAAAATATTCTAAGGATAATGCTCTTACAGTCACTTACAGAGAGACTAATCCATTAACTTTTATACAGATATTAATAAATAGATAAATATCATATCACTCAAGAAAGTATCATAATAATAACTAATAGACAGATAAACAGATATCACACAATAGCAAATCCTAATAATATACAAGTGCATGTACTCGAAAAGCCTACCGAAAATGATCTTCTACTGCTCCAATTCCCTCCCAAAAGCTGGCAAGTATCAAAGCTTATCAATCTGAAATAGCAAGTTATATACACATACAAAATGAATTAACAGCATAATACTGGAGCACTATTTTTTTTTTTAATTAATTTTTTAAACTTAAAAAATTTTATTCTAATAATTTAAATAGTTAAAATCATAAAAAAAACTATTATTTTTACAATTTCATTTATCTAAATAATTATAATCTTTATCTATTTATAAAGTTTTATCAATAAATAGGAAATAATTTAATAACATAAAAGATTTAAATCTGAAAAATAATTCTTTTTTATTTTTTTTAGATGAAACCCTCTTAATCCAACGGTAGTAATCCGTATAGGTCAATATAATGAATAGACTAAATAGCTGAGTAGCGATGCTCACGGCGGTCACCTGGTCCGTGGAGGAATGCACCGTCAAGAGGACAAAGGCTCCGTATAAGAAGGCGGCAATGGCGGTGAAGTTGACGAGATACGCCTCTGAGCCGTGTCTAGCCACCACGCCGTACATCTCGAGAAACGTGAGATTTTCCAGGAAGCCTAACGTCGAGTTGCCGACGGCCAAGGTGAAGAGGAACGTCCCAAACAGCACGTGCCATGGACGCGAATCGTTTTTCAGCGCCTTGCCCCCTCCCGGGTAGAAGAACATCACAAAGCCAAATATCCACTGAAAGAAAATTGATTGGCAGCATTTTAGATATTTGACAAAAATTTAAGAAAAAAAAAAATCTATCAGCATAAAGCGTGGATTTTTTTTTCAATAATTTTGTTTCATATATATTCTACTAAGCGGGATAAAATGATAAAAGTATAGATTTAATATGGTGGACCAACTTAGTCTAACTTAATACTGATTTGTTGTCATATTTTCTTTCATATACATGGTGAAACAGCGTCAAAACATGCCAATAAATAATTTTCGAGTGTTAATAATGCATTATATTAACATATTTCATGAGTAGAAAAATAGATGATCTGAAAAATTTTTAAGCATTAATAAAAACTAGCGCCCGCAGTATTCATATAAAAAACAAAAACCAATATTTCTACGTCTGATGCACATCTGTTCTATGCATGAGCATATTTTATTCAAATCACCGGCCCTCTAATACGTATTTATTTAGTATATGAGTGCATTTTGTCTAAAACGTTCGCGTCTGATACATGCCTATGTAGTAGTGCATGAATGGATTCTGTCTAGAATACTAGCAACTAACACACACCTATGCAACTTATGAGCATAGTATGTCTTGAGCGCTAGCGCATGATGCATCTATGTAACTTATAAGCACAGCTGGTTTAAAACATCTGCGTCTGATAAGTGTTTTCACTTGATACACGCCTATGTAGCACATGAGCATTAAATTGTAGCTTCTTTTTATACGTAATATTATTGACCTATTTTTAACCTATTATATATATATTCTCTTCTTTTCATTAAAAATATGCACAGAATTTGCTACAAACCTTTGCACTCTCAATATCTAAGCAAAATAGATTCAATGTTAGAGAAAACTAAACCATTATCTCAATATGAAATTGTCAAGGTTTTCTCAACCAATATTTTTCTCTATTATTTATTTTGATCGAAAGTCTTTGGTATGGCATTGGTGGTGTGAACATTAAATTTCCATAATGTGTAAAAATTCACTATCAAGTAAAGCAAGTCTAATAAGAAGATCAAAAACTATTTGATCTTACTGTTATAAGTCTAAGTTCTTTGGCAAGGATTATAAGAAAATAATAAGTCAGTTAAAATTTAGTATGTCTACAACACACAGTGCAGATTGACCTTTATGTTATATTACTTTTATTGGCTAAAGAAGCTCAAAAGATTTTTTTAAAACTAATTAGTTTTTAAAATCTTCCTTTATCACCAAAATTTGTACATTATATTTCATTACTATCTCATATTTATCTTGGTGCTAATTATTTTTGTTAAAATTATTTTTTATTTATTTCTAAAAGAGAATATATTATATATATATTTTATATTCACGCATAATTTGCCTCCGCTATTTACAAATGTTCCAAACGAATCGTGATTGGGGATCCCTTGTTCTTTCACTGAGATTCTACCAAATACCAAATAATACAAAAATTACTTTCCAAGAAATTACTTTTTTATGAAAATAAAAAAAAGGAAAATAATTCTATAATCTGGCTGAAGAATAGTTCAGGGGAAATTACACACCTGAATGGCATAGAGAACAATAATGCCGAGCCCAAACCATGAATGCAAGCTGTATAAGTTGGTAATGCCAGACTCATCGTGGAACCTGAAAACAGCATAAATGCCCACGATCCCCAGCGCTAATGCCACAGCGTGCAACGTCAGATGAACTACCTGTGGGCTTCAGCATTGGATTGGCCCAAGCCGTCGGCCCAAGCCGTCGGCCCAAGCCATCGAGCCGCCCCGGTCGAAAGCGAGCGACGGCTTGAAGCCGATCCCGAGCCGGTGTTGCGGCGAGCATTCTGCGTTCGTTTCATCTTCTCCTCTGGTTTTGTAACGATTTGGCTTTAATCTCGTTAATTCTTTGAAGAATGTATCCATTAAGTGGTGATAACTTCCCCATTAAGTTAATTCATCAATTTCGACGGTTCGAGCTCCAACGCTCGGTTGAGGCGGGTGATGGTTTCGCTATAAATTGAGACTTTCGCTTTGTCCCTGCATCCAACTCAAGAATACACCATCTAAAACGAGTAAAGGAGTGTCGAAGCCTGATCAACGCCGTCCGAATCTTCAATCCGAAAACAGAGCATCAATGGCCGGAGGTATTTTCTAACCGATTTGAAATTCCGCATTTGTGGTTGTTTTACCCACATCAAGATCTAACATTTGGTATCAGAGAAAGGTTCCACCTCTGCCTTCATTGTTCTGTATATTTTCCGGTTTATTTTCCGAATTCGAAAAACTAAAGTCTTCGTTTTTTTTAAGATTCGGATCAAACGAGCACTGGACATCGATGGGAAATTAAATTTCTGAAATTTTCATATATTTTTCAACTTTTATGGTGTTCGTATGGTGCTGTTTGAATCGGTCTTAAATTCGGGTCGGGTCGTTCGTTCGTTAGTCGGGTTCGGCGAAACCGAAAGGAAGAAGATGACGACTTGAACGGCGTCGTTTTAAGCTTCGGCAATTTAAAACATCGTCGTTTCTTTCTTCTGTTTTACGGTTCTGAACGACGTCGTTTCGTTCAATTTATTCGGTAATCAGAACGACGTCGTTTGCTACAGTTTAATAAAAAAAAAAAAAATCAAAATCTGCTGCCGACGGGTTTCGAACCCGGGACGCAAAGGTTGTAACGGCTTTTGCCGTTTGCGCTGCTTAGCGCCATGCAACCATTTCCGCGTTTTAATTGTATTTGTACTTGGTTACAGTGTATATATATATTATATATACGTATATATTTGTTTATATATATATATAATTATAATATTATATATAAAGTATAAAATATAATATCCGGAATATAATTATATATATGTATAAATAATGTCTTGTGATTAAAATAATTTAATTAATTGGGATTAGCCACAGACACCCTTAATTAATAAAATTATTTATTTATTATCACGTGAGGTATAAAGACATAAATTGTGATATTTATTTTGATATAATAAAATTTATCCACAGGAAATTTTATTATATTAAATTAATTAATCGAGATAAAATATCAAATTATTTTTCTTAATTTACCCGGGGATTAAGAATGGAATATAATTTGATAGTTTTATCATAAAATTGGACATGAATCTACCGGAATTAAAAATTTAGCCCATGCAGTAATTTTTTTGTCTATTGATTCATGATGTATGTTTTACATTGGTAAAAACATAATTTTAAAATTTGTTAGCCTTAATTTTGGATGTTAAGTATGTATTTATTTTTATCAAATATTCAATCAGAAATCTTTCCGAGTATACGTTGTGAGATTCCGAACTTAAAGGTGATAACTCTGAAAGTGTGGAAGGAGAGTGCTTCTTCACTTAGGGTGGCTTGATATTGATTATGCTTATCCGAAAAGATTTAACCACCGCCTCTTACATTAACCAAAGACTGATGAGGTAACACTTTATGAACGCTGGGACGATCTAATCGTCTCCAGTTTAATGTTCATAAAGACTAAAATTCTCGCCGTATTCGTGGTTGATCGATCAAAGATAACAAAGTCAAGAAGATTTCTGAAGGCAATTGATGAACAATTTGTGACTTGGATAAGGCACTTGCGAGCACCCTAATAATGAAGTTTTCATCTATTAGGCTCCAAGTGTTAAGGGTGTGCGTGAGCACATAATGCAAATGAGGGATGTTGCAGCTCAATTAAAAAATCTAGAGGTGGAAATGTCGAACCTTTCATTGTGCATTATATTTTGAATTGACTTACATGCATATGGACTTTTAAAATCTCTTATAACACACATAAAGATAAGTGGTCTATAAACGAACTCATGACCATGTGTCAAGAGGAAGGAAGGCTCATGATGGAGCAAAGTGGCGAAGGCGTTTCATGCAAAAAAAGGAAGGAAGGTTCAAGACGCAGGCGAATCAAAGGGAAAGGTAAAATACCTTCCAATCGATATCAAGAAGGAGTCCAAGTGCTTCTTCGTAAAAAAGAAGGGACACGTGAAGAAGGGATTTGTTTGAAGTATCAAAATTGGCTTTAAAAAAGAAAGGTAATCCATTCTCTTTTGTATGTTATGAATCTAATATGGTTAATGTTGCGCATAACACACGGTGGATTGATTCTCGCTTCTACAAATTCACATTTCTAATTCCTTACGGGGGCTTGCAAAACCTAAGGAAATCAGGTGGGCGATGAACAATGCATCTTCTCAGGAAACAAGATGCGTTCACATGTGAGAACCATTGGAACATGCAATTTAATTTTGAGTAGTGGTTTTGTTTTGTTTCTTGAAAAGACCTTTTATATTCCAAATTTCTCTAGAAATTTGATTTCGATTCGAGACTTGTGCCTTTTGGATATTCCTTTACATTTTGGACTCGTTATTTAGTTTTATCTTATAAGTCGATATTGTTGGGAATAAATCTGTTTGTCTGATGGTCTTTCTTGTTTAAATTTGCAAAACAATACCAATTTCAATCACTGCGTGTTAATAATGGAATTAAAAGATGTGTTATGAATGAATGTTCCTCTATGTTATGGCATAGGAGATTGGGACATATCTCCATTGAAAGAATTAAAAGATTGGTAAAAGATGGAGTACTTAAGATTTAGATTTTCTCGATTTTGAGACTTGTGTGGACCGCATTAAAGGAAGCGGACCCATCAACAAGACTAAGAAAAATGCCAAGGAGTTCGGACGTATTAGAGATCATACATACCGGATATTTGTAGTCGATATAGTTCAAATAATTAAAATATTTCATTACTTTTATTGATGATTTCTCACGATATATGTATCTCTATATGCTTCATAATAAATATGAAGCATTAGATGCTTTTAAATTGTTTAAAGCGAAGTAAAGAAACAATCTGGAAAATATCAAAATTGTGAGATCAGATAGAGGTGGGGAATATTATGGTAGATATACTGAAAATGGACAAATGTCTGGTCCATTTGCAAAGTTTCTTCAAGAACATGGGATCGTTGCCCAATACACTATGCCTGGTTCTCCGGACCAAAATGGTGTAGCAGAAAGAAGAAACCGAACATTATTGGACATGGTGAGGAGTATGTTAAGTAACTCCGAACTTCCAAAATCTTTGTGGGTGGAAGCTCTTAAAACGCGGTGGTACATATTAAACCGGTCCCAACAAAGTGTTCCCAAAAACTCCTTTTGAGTTATGGAAAGGTTGGAAACCGAGAGTTTGCAACATGTCTTGCGTATGGGGATCTTGTCCAGTAAAGTCTATAACCCACATGAAAAGAAATTGGACCCAAGGACCATAAGTGGGCATTTTATTGGATATCTTTGAGCGGTCTAAGGGGTCAGATTTTCTTATCCATCACATACCACTAGGATTGTGGAATCGAAATGTAAAATTTCTTGAGAATGACTTAATGAGTGGGAGAAAGCGATCGAGAATTGATCATTTGGATTCTCAACCCTCCACTTCATATGATAGGTTGATTGATGAACACAACACTCCTCAAGATCAATCTAGTGTTGAACAACCAATCATAGTCATTCCACAAAATACTGATTCTATTCTAGTAGACCATGAAATTCAAGATTTATCTCGAAATAGTTGTCTGACATACTCTGTTAAGGATGATGATACAACATTAAGAAGGTCTTCTAGAATGAGAAAGTCAGCAATCCCTAGTGATTATGTTGTATATCTTGAAGAGTCTGACTACAATGTGGGAGCTGAAAATGATCCTGAAACGTTTTCACAAGCCATGAGTTGTAATAAATCACAATTATGGTACAATGCTATGGAGGAAGAGATGAGTTCCATGAGTAGCAATAGAGTCTCGGGATCTTGTTGAATTGCCTAAAGGCGAAAGCCATAGGGTGTAAATGGGTTTTAAAACAAAGAAAGACTCATTAGGCGATATCGAAAGATATAAGGCAAGACTCGTTCTTTAAAGGTTATACTCAAAAAGAAGAATTGATTACAAGGAGACCTTTTCTCCTCCGTATCTAAAAAGGACTCTCTTCGCATAATTTTAGCATTGGTTGCACATTTTGATATGGAATTGCAACAAATGGATGTGAAAACATTTTTAAATGGTGATCTAGAGGAAGAGGTTTACATGAAACAACCGAAGGATTCTCCTCTAGTGATGGTGAGCAATTGGTATGCAAATTGAAGAAGTCTATATATGGATTGAAACAAGCATCCCGACAATGGTATTTGAAATTTGATGAAATTATCTCTTCATTCGGTTTTGAAGAGAATATTTTAGATCAATGTATATACAGGAAAGGTTAGTGGGAGTAAGACTTGTTTCCTTATCTTATATGTGGATGATATTTTACTTGCATCCAATGATAAAGGGTTGTTGTATGAGGTGAAACAATTTCTCTAAAAAATTTTGAAATGAAAGATATGGGTGATGCATCTTATGTCATTGGCATAAAGATACATCGAGATAGACCAGCGTTATGTTTTGGGTTTATCTCAAGAGACCTATATCAATAAGGTTTTAGAGATTTCGGATGAAAGATTGTTCACCGAGTGTAGCACCAATTGTGAAGGGTGATAAGCTCAATTTGAGCCAATGCCCGAAAAATGATTTGGAACGGGAACAAATCAAGAACATTCCATATGCTTCCGTTGTTGGAAGTTTGATGTATGCTCAGGTATGCACAAGACCTGACATAGCATTTGCGGTTGGAATGTTGGGAAGATTTGATAATCCAGAATCGAACACCGGAAAGCCACAAGAAAGTCATGAGGTATCTTGAAGGTACCAAAGACTTCATGCTTACATATATGGACAGGGACCGACAACTGAAGTTTTAGGGTACTCCGATTCGACTTATTTGGTTGTGTTGATTCACGTAAATCAACATCCTATTACATATTTTTGTTTGCGGTGGAGCCGTGTATCCTGGAGGAGTGCAAAGCAAACTTTGATTGCAACTTCCACTATGGAGGCCGAGTTCGTTGCTTTTTCGAGGCTACAAAGCATGGTGTATGGATGAGGAATTTCATGTCTAAGCTAAGAGTGGTTGATTCCATCTCAAGGCCGTTGAAGATATTTTGCGATAATTCAAATCTTTTCCCGCTAAAAATAACAAAAAAGTAAAGATCGAAGTAAACACATCGACATTCGCTTTTAGCCATAAAGGAGCGCATTAAAGGAAAGGAAATTGCTATTGAGCATATAAGCACTGAATTAATGATCGCTGATCCCTTGACTAAAGGCATGCCACCATTAAGGTTCAAGGATCTTGTATCTGAAATGGGATTGAGTTCCATTTTGTAATTTTCATTGTATGGACAATGATGTTGTAAATTCCTAATTTATTGTTATGATATTTTTCAAAATTGTGTACACATTAATTAATTTGAGAAAATCATTAAGTTGGACAAAAAGAATAAACATAGGGTTTATTCATAAAGTAAAGTTACGGATGACTTGAGAAATTAATATATTGTAATACATGGAAGATATTACTCATTATTAGAGGACTTATCACCACGATTCATATATTTATTTCTTAAAGTTTAAAAAATTGATGATTTTTAGTTATCACATCAAGTTAAATATGGGACAGTGGGAGAATGTGGGCTTCAAGATTGATTGGCCCAAGCCGCCGGCCCAACCGCCGGCCCAAGCCACCGAGCCGCGGCCAGTCGAGCCGAACGGGCGCTTGAAGCCGGATCGAGGCCGTGTTGCAGCAGAGCATTCCGCGTTCGTTTCATCTTCTCCTCTCGGTTTTGTAACGATTTGGCTTTAATCTCGCTTAATTCTTTGAAGCAAATGTGGTCCATTAAGTGGTGATAACTCTCCCATTAAGTTAATTCATCAATTTCGACGATTCGAGCTCCAAACGCTCGGTTGAGGCGGGTGATGGTTTCGCTATAAATTGAGACTTTCGGCTTTGTCGCAGCATCCAACTCAAGAATACACCATCTAAACGAGTAAAGGAGTGTCCGAAACGAACGACGCCGTCAAGATCTTCAATCCAAACAGAGCATCAATGGCCGGAGGTATTTTCTAACCGATTTGAAATTCCGCATTTGTGGTTGTTTTACCCACATCAAGATCTAACACTACCTTCTGCACTTCTTTCCTCAGTGGAAGAGACTTGTATGCCATAGCAGCTGCATTTTTTGTTTTTTTTGGGAGAAATACATATATATATATATATATATATTAGTAACAGATTAATCAGGTCTAAATAAAATATGAGTTAGGGATGTCACCATTAATATAATTTAAAGTACTAATTTTCTTTTCTAAGTTGTTACCTTCGCCTCCAATGATGATAAAGCCAATCAACATCAAAACTGGATGATTCTGTCAACAAGAGAAGGAAATGACTCTAATTAATATAATATTAAATATTGGATAGGTACTTTCTGAGGAGTTAATTCGTTCCTAATAGTGGTAGATCTGGCTTATGTTGAGTGGGATCAATTAACCCGATCAGTCTAACTTTATAGTATATTGATAGATATTTATTTATAAATTTACGATAATTATAAATTTTTTTTACCAAATACATATCTAAAAGCGATATATATTATCTAATATGTCCGATACTTATATAATTGTGACTGATACCGATATTTAAATTTTTATCTATACTTCGATTTATTTATTATAGACAAAAGTATATTAAAATAAAACCTTGTCAATTCCATCCATTGAAATTTTTGCAACCAAATTGGATACAATTCAGCATCAAAGGACCCACACTTGGTGTCAAAAATTATTAGCAGGCATATTATTAAGATTTAACATGTAAAATCATGATTTTTTTTTTTTGATGAAAATTAAGACTTTATATGTGTTACTATGATAAGAAAACTATAAAGTAATGATAAATTTTTTCCATCTATAATGTATTGCTTATTCCATCTCTATTTTTTTGATAAGAAAGTTGCTTGCTTTGCCAAAATGAAAAAAAGCACAAAAGGATAATATAATTTCTTTCTATTTTTGTACTTTTCCTTAATTTTAATTTTATTTCGCATTTTTTCTTAATCCTATATTTGTTTTATCATCACTTTTACTCCAATAACATTTAAGATTAAATTGACCTTGTTTACTCATAAACCAGTGGACATTATGGGGTCAACGAAATTGAACTAAACCCGACTGTAAAAAATTAAGGATCCAAATGGAAAAAAACATGCCTAAGAGTCAATTCTATAAAGACCAGAGCGACCCAAGGTAAGACGTTTCGACCATGCAGACTTGACTAACGTCAAGTTCGAAGGCCAAGACAATGGTCCCATGTCACGAGACACTGGAAAACAACCACGCGTATTGGACATGTCACCCAGCATAGAAGCGCGGACGCTACTAGAAGATGGGAAGGAGGATTTGCCACCAATACTCTAAACAGGTTACCGGCATCTGTCAGACAAATATGGTGCCCGCCGGAGGCTCCACTGAGGAATTGCTACGCAAAAGAGCCACCCAAGGTAAGACGTTTGGACCCCGCAGACCCGACTAACCTCAAGATGAAAGGACAAAGCAATGGTCCCATGTCACGAGACACTGGATCACAGCCATGCATACTGGACATGTCATCCAGCAAAGGAGTGCAGACGCTACTAGAAGATGGAAAGGAGGATTTGTCACCAATACTCTAAACAGGTTACAGGCATGTGCCCGATAAACACGGTGTCCACCGGAGGCTCCACTGAGGAAATGCTACCGCAAGCCCGTGTGGCAGCCGTGGCGCCATCGTAACCATAGGATTAACTCCATTCATGAATTCTTTAGATAATTGCCTGGTCCGTTCATGAATTCCATGCAAAGCGATACCACAAATTTCAATCGGGGCCCACCATGTTAGAATTATTTAGATAACTCTTTCGGCATTTTTGAATTTTTTTAAAATTTAGGTAAATTTTGAATCTAAAATCTACATTACAAAAAAATTAAATTCTAATATCCACGAGCGAAAATACTCAAAATTATCTATATGAGAAAATAAATTCAAAAAATATTTTTCTATAACCCATTAATATTTGTATTTTCGTACTTTCAATTAATGATTCACATGAACTCAACAAACTTAGCACCGGTCGATCTTTTGGGGTTTGTATTCTAGAAACGGCCCGCACACTTAGTTTGCTCCAGTTTAGCTTGGCTAGCATCCGACTCTCAACAATAACAAACGTGATTGATGATTTTTGTGACTATAAAATTCAGACCGTTACAACACCCTCGAAGGAAAGCATTCTTGATCAAGGAACCTCCTCTGTAAAAGGAAAGTGGAAGAGAAGGGGGGAAAAAGAATGGAAAGGAACCCAGAAAAGGACAGATAGAGCCACACCAACGAACCGGCTGGAAAAATGAGGAATTTCCTGACCCCAGCAATCTAACACCAAACTGTAAAAAGCACCTGCGACGTCATAAGTAACAGAGTCTAGTGGTCTGAATGAGGACATCTCGTCCCTTTAAAGATTCACTCCGGTATAGCCCGCCGCCGGAAACTAGCGCAGCCCACCCCCAAAGACCTATTGCCGATGGCCCGTGCTCTGGCCACATCTAAATAATCATTTATCTGGAAGACAGGGTTATTCTCACTAAATTATTTTTGACACTTCGGAGTTTACTTCGAGTCTATTCAACCTTCAGTATCGAAAGGATCCCGCGAAATACTCGCGGATTCCTTAACCGTGGGTAGGACATCGCCCTAATGATTCGCGTCAAATTCTATATGGTCCATTAGAGAATTAAAAAAATCGGTATTCAATTACCGTTGAAAACTTCAAAAAAAAAAAAAAAAAAAAAAATAAAATTCAGATTTGTTTTCAAATTTTTTATATCATCCATGCAAATGAATTTTTCGAATTACACAAAAGAGAAAATTATTTTTTCTCGATGACGAAAGTCTAAAGGACAACGTATCTGATGCTGCCAGCAAAATATATTCCAAATAAGGAATCAGAATCAACGCCTACGAGTAACACGTTAAGCAAAAGTATATCAGAAACAAAAAAAGTCCGCCAAGAAGATAAACTTTCTGAATAATTCAAATCTCAAAAAGACAGAGATCCAATAAGAGAAATAGAAAATCAGAGCGAAAATCAATGAAACGCCAAAATCATCGCCTATTACGACAGAAAAACCACTGAATCGTATCATCTAAAATCCAAAATGGATCTTCCCATCGTGAATTTTCAGAGAGCGACGGACGGCGGAGAAAAAGCGGAAGAGAGAGTGAAGAGAGAGAAACTTACGTTGAAGATGAGGGTTTTGTTGGAACCTTTCCAGGCAAATCCGCCTCTGAAGTGGATGCACCAAACTAACACCATAGCTGCAGCCGCAACCGCCAGCGCGTGGGCCACGAACGTTAACAGCACCGGCTTCACCGCCATCGCAGGCCTTCACTCTCTACCTCTCTCCGCCTCTCAGCTTCAGGAGCTGATCTGCTGCTGTCGAGAAGAAATGCAAAGGGTTGCCATTTAAGAGTCCTCGTCGAAGTCGTACGGACACTCTAGAGTCCGTTTATGGTTGATCGATTGAACCAATAGACCTATGCCACGTGGCAATTAATTAATCGAGCCCCGTCGTGCGCCGAACTTAAAATTATAATATTTTTTTAAATTTTCAAATATTAAATAATATCTTTTTAAATAAATTATTTTCTTATTTTTTGATATTAAATTTATTTTTAATAGTTATTAATATTATAATTTTTTTAAAAAAATATAAATATATTTAATATTTTTTATATATTTTAAAACTTTAATTATTAAATTTTAACGTAACGACGTGTTTAAAACAATTAAGCGTCCCATTTCTGTGGTGCGCCTTCCCTCCGTGGTCTCTGATCCTCCACCCGCCACGTCTTTCCTAACGTCGCTTTTAATTTTAATTTTAATTTTAATTTTAATTTTAATTTTAATTTTAATTTATAACATTAACTTAGTATTATCTATAAATAAATTTATTTACTTATTTAATAAAATTAACTCGACTGAAAAGTCAAAGAAATTTTGATAATATGTATATAGTGGTGGACTGATGGACCCCATTTTTTAAAAAGATAAACAAATTTTTTTATTTTAATTATTTCTTTTTAAATAATTAATTATGATCTAATTATTTGCTAAATAAATTTTAAATTTTTTAAAAATAATTAGATCATAATAATTTATTAAAAAATAAATAATTAAGATATAAAAAGTGAGTTTTTTTATCCTTATAAGAGACAAATTTTTTTTTGAATCTATATTGTGATATATGCAATTAATAAGAGGATATAAGAGCCAAATAAGGTAGTTGAGAAAGATGAGAGGTACTACATTTTATTTTCAAGGGAAAATACTAAATGTTAGAGTTTATTGAATTTTCAACTATTAGATTTTTACAGTGAGGAATTTTATTAGCTAAAAATTTCAAAAAATATTATTTTTTTGATTTTTAGAATAAAAATTTTATTTCTAAATATTTGAAAAAACTCATCAAAATATAACTTAAAATTTTAAAAAAAAAAATATTAAATAATTGAATTTTCATCCAACAGTGAGGAAGAATTCTAACCTCTCAATGTATATTTAGTTGATAGAATAAAAAGTTTATTTCCATATTTGATCGCTTTTAAAATTTTGCAAATTTGGTGTTCATATGGCGTATAGTTAAAACACCATAACTTTAAACAAAGGTTCAAACAAACAAACTCGGTTTTACCAAACTCTTTAACGAATAAAGGTGGATGCAGAGAATGTAGTATGAATGGTGGGTGAGTGCTTGTGGATGTGGGAATACTCTCGTAGATAAAGAGGCTTTGAATGCTCGTGAAGAGCTGACTCTCTAAATATTGAGTTTGTAAGGAACTAATAGCAGAGAGAGAGACAGAGCGAGGGAGCACGTTGGGAGGCTCAAATGTCTGAGAGCTCGAGAACTTTACATTACTTGAGAGCCTTTGTGGGCAAGTGAAAACATTGCCATTGAAGGGAGCTTCCAAGGCCTTTTATAACCATGGACCCTTGGTTGCCTTACATATGCAGTGAGACTGGATGCCCGCCTACTGAGTGGAATCGTTGCTTTTCCTATGCTGGCATGAGTGCCATTCTTGGCCATAATGGTCAAGGAGGCTTATCTTCTTCCTTTTACCATTAGAGTTTCTAGCAGATCGTGCATTGATTCTTGCGTCTTCCTCCGGGGATATACCTTGATTATGGAGGTAACTGTTACAGTAAAATTTTCCTTCTTTGGAGATTGCAAAATTAGAGCAGGTGACCGTTATGGCTTGAAGATAGACACGTTGGCAAACTTGGACTTAAGCTGCATGTGTCCTGGATTTCAGCCGGTCTATTTGCCGCTCTCCAGTCAACGAAAGTGTTGACCATTCTGGGCTCAAATGGGCCATTGTGATTTTGAGCCTCTGTCAGCCTACGTGCATCTCGTCTAGTTAATAGCAGCGTCAACCGTCCAAGTAGAAATGAGCTGCTGAGGACTTGGGCCGTTTCTTTCTTTGTGGGCAAACCCGTTACAGACGTCCCCATCACTAGCTCCCATACTGGTAGCCTGAGACTCCGACATCCGACATATTCTGTAATATCCCAAATATTTTTTAATAATTATTTTTAATTAATTTTAGATTTAAAATCTTATAATTGGACTGATTTTTTGCCCTAATAAATTAGAAGAATTAATGGATCAGACCGGGATATTTAGACCATTAATTAAAAATTAGATTAATTAGTGAATTCATTAGGTAAAAATTTAAAGTCTGTTAAGATTTGTTGATGAAAAATATATAAATAAATAAATAAATAAAATATTATAAATTTAGGTCAAAGTTTTAACTAGAGGTAGTTAGAAAATTAACTAAATAATGAATATTTTTAAAGAGTGATAAATAAATATATATAAATATATATATTAGAAAAATATAATAATAATGATAATAATAAATAAAATCGGTAAAGAAAGAAAAAAGAAGAAGAAAGGAAAGAGATGGAGATAGAAAAAGAAAGGGAAAGAAGAAAAAGAAAAAGAAAGAAAGAAAAGAAAAGGAATTGAGGAAAAGGAAAGGAGGAGAAGAAAAGAAAAGGAAAAAAAAGGAAAGAAGAAAGAGAAGAAGAAGAAAGAGGAGCGGCGTGGCAAAGGAGGAGGAAGGTAGGACGTTGGATATGGAAACTCAAAACCCTAACATGATTTACCCTCAACTATTTTAGGGTTTCAAGGCTGGACATTGGGGGGAATCGAGGAGGAAAGCTACGCCCGAGCCGAAGCAGCCGGAGGGAGTGTTGCCGTGAATTTTGAAGCCACCACCGCCTCTGTAATCAACGCTGCCGTCGTAGGGTTTTGGTCGCCGTCGCCACCACTGCTGCTGCCACTAAACCCTAGCCATATTACGGTTCAAGCAAGTACTCATCCATTTTAGCAAGTAACTCTTCTATTTTGCTACCGATCTGTCCTCCTCTCTTTAAATTGATTGTATTCCTCCCCAATACTATCAAATTAGTGATGTGCGTGAAAATTGTATGTAAGATTGGATAGAGAAAAGAAATAGAGGAGAATGCTCTGTTTGAGGGATTCTGATTTCTGTACAGTGAACTGAAGAGTACGTGAATCAAGGGCTTGACAAATAATAAATTTATATTTTACAATTTATTAGTTTACATGTTGAATAATAACAACTGAACTTTTCTTAATTATCCGTGGGAATCGGAAAATGGATACGGGAACAGGGCCTCCTACTTTGTTTTTTGTGGTCGGCTAAAATGGTGAGAAAATAGAGCCTCGTGCTCCGTTTACGCGACTGGATGAAATGGTGTATAGCCCGGTTGGAAGGTGGCATATAATTGTGTGTGTATAGGTGCGTGCGTGTATGTGCATATATAAATCTGTGTGTGTGTGTGGCTACAAACGGACAATATGAGTGTGTACATATGAGTAAGGATAAGCAGCGTGGGCTACTGTAGGCACGTGGGCATGGATGAGTGCTGTGGTGGGTGGTGCTACCGTGGTTCTGTGCGTGGGTGTCTACTGCTGTGTGTGCGTGTGAGTAGGGCAGCAGAGCTGCTGGGTGTGTGTGGAATGGAGAAGCAGCAAGCGCTGCTGTGAGCAGCAGATTGCTGCGTGCGTGTGTGTGTCGTGGTGGGCATGTGCAGCAAATTGCTGCGTGCGTGTGTGTGTTGTGGTGTGTGTGAGCAGCAGATTGCTGCTGCATGTGTGTGTAGGTGGGGCCACGTGTGTACGTGTATATGGGTAAATATGTATACGGTATAGCTATGAGTGTAGATATGTATATAATTGTATGAATAATTATGCATGAATATACTTGGAAAGTATATACATAATTATATATGGGATGGTGCATATTTATATTGATATATGTTGATGGTATGAGATATTTATATAGAATTATACAAGTAAAATTCTCCATCACAAAATTTATCCTTCCTTTATCCTTGTTAATGTCCAATCCTTTGATTTGATAACCGATTCGGTAGGTAAATGGTGAAATCGAGGGTCCAGAGTCATGGGGAAGTCGAACACAGAGCTTCGGTTCAGTGAGGGTTCGACTAGATCTTTAAATCGATGATATATTGGGGCTTTGTAAGTTATCCAATTAAACCATGAAGTATCGATTTTGCTTGCTTTTCTCCCCAATTTTTGGGATTTTGGCGCCGCCATGGAAATAGAGCCCGTGCTCTGTTTCTCGGTTTCCAACCGAGTCCAACGACAGGAGGTAGTGAATGGGCCTTAACCCATTATTTTGCAAGTAAAATTCTTCCTTCCGGAATCAAAAACTTTATCTTTTCAGTATTGTTGTTAATCTGTAACTAAATGGTATCAGAAAATTAAGGTTCTATGTGAACATTTGAATATTTTTAGAGTTGATAATAATTGAGGATATTAGACGATTCAATGATATTTGTGCATTTAGATTTATCTCTAATAAATCCAGTTTGGGTGGAGAATAGTATGTACTTTGGAGGACCTTCAAGACTTGGTGTTTTGAAATTTGATTTTGCTAAGTGGTTCGAAAACTCAATGCATCAGGGATTGTTATAGATCGAGGAAAAATTTTATAGCACATCCTTGAGGATTTAGAAGATCGTGGACGATTCTAGGTCGTGGAAGGTATCATACATTTTGGATTTAGAGTGTAAGATATTTTGGGATTAGATAGAAAATTGGTAGACTAGGGTACTAGTATAGGTTAGGTTCTTAATTTTCTCATTTTATAGGTTGTCGAGATAATAAAATACGAGCACATGAGACTCTTGCAAAACACATGATGGCAGTTCTACGGAGCAGCTCAGCTCGTACTACAAGCTCTCAACACCTTAACTTGCGAATCTTAAGTGGTGAGTGTTTAAATTTCTATTGTACAGCTATTCGGAAGAAGAGGACCACCAAAGCTTATTGCTACAGATTCCAAAATTGGACCATCACCTTTCTTAATGGATAAGCAACAAAAGATTAGCAAATTCCTCATAATCAAGGACTATCCGTTGTGCATTGTCGTTTGCCAAAGAAGAAGATGTCAACTCTATTTGATCAGCGATAATCACAGAGTCAAGAAAAACTTTCACCCTTCTCGATATAGGAGGGTTTCAACCTTAATTGTTGACGTGTTGCATATCAGCCAGGTACTCTTGGGTGATCCGAAGCTTTCGTATCTATAACGGAGTGGGATGAATTATCAAATAGAGGCGTTAGCATTAACTTGGAGATTCCCAAGTGTGTCACGACCACATTTATGGTGCAAACACTGTGTGGAAGATCAACTTCTTTATCGAGCTAACTCGGATAATCGTATCGATTTCAAAGGCCTTATGGGACTGCTTTTGCAAAACTTAAAGAATTAAAGTTGCAATCGAAATGACGATCGTATTGGATTGTCCTCAAGCCAAATAATTTATCATGGAATAATTTAGGGAATGAGAGTTGTTTAATTGAAGAAATGACGTTCTAAAATGTGCATATTGGGAGAATGTAGTATTTGTTACTGTTAACCAATTTGGGAAATTGACTCATATAGGAAAATCGAGTATATATACGGCTATATCGCAACTTGGGTTTGAAAATCAATATTGGTAATTAGAGGGAAATATGTATCAATAGGCTCGAATTGAATATTATAACAAAATAATGATACAATTTAAATTTTTAGTACACTTGATGGGTGTTCAATTTTAGTATTAAAGTTCTATGGTTGCACATAAGTTGGCAAAGATATTGGTTGGCTATAAGATTATTATAGATTCCAAGAATTATTGACCTGATTAAGGTTGTAGGTGTCCTATGAGAATTGTCACGATTATAATGAAGTCTAGAATACCATATGCCGGGATTAAAGGTTCGAGAAATAAAACTATTTTGATGAAAGTGAAATTATAGTAAATACTTATAAGAACTATGCAAAAAATTTTCGAGGACAAAAATCTTTTAAGGGGTGAAGATTGTAACACTCTGAATAATTTTAATTTTATTATTTCTAAAATTTTAGATGACGAAAATCTTTTAATGGGGAAAGATTGTAATATCTCAAATATTTTTTTAATAATTATTTTTAATTACTTTTAGATTTAAAATCTTATAATTAGACTGATCTTTGATCCTAATAAGTTAGATGAATTAATGGATCGGACCGGGATATTTGGACCGTTAATTAAAAATTAGATTAAATAGTAAATTAATTAGGTAAATATTTATAGTGTGTTAAGATTCGTTGATATATATATATAATATTATAAATTTAGGTTAAAGTTTTAAATAGAGGTAGTTAGAAAATTAACTAAATAATAATTATTTTTAAAGAGAAATATATATATATATATATATATATATATAAAAAAATATAATAATAATAATAATAATAATAATAATAATAATAATAATAATAATAATAATAAAACCGGTATAGAAAGAAAAAAGGAGAAGAAAGGGAATAGAGGGAGAAAGAAAAAGAAAGGAAAGAAGAAAAAGAAAAAGAAAGAAAGAAAAGAAAAGGAGGAGAAAGGAAAGGAAGGGAGGAAAAGGGAAGGAGGAGAAGAAAAGAAAAGGGAAAGAAAGGGAAGAAGAAAGAGAAGAATGAGAAAGAGGAGTGGTGCGGCAAAGGGGAAGGAAGGTAGGATGTTGGATATGGAAACTCAAAAACCCTAGCATGATTTACCCTCAACTATTTTAGGGTTTCAAGGCTGGGCATTGGGGGGAATCGAGGAGGAAAGCTACGCTCGAGCCGAAGCAGCCGAAGGGAGTGTTGCCATGATTTTTGAAGTAGCCACAGCCTCTGTAATCAACGCCACCGTCGTAGGTTTTTTCCGCTGTCGCCACCATTGCCACTACCACTAAACCTTAGCCGTATTACAATTCAGGCAAGTACTCTTCCATTTTCGCAGGTAACTCTTCTATTTTGCTATCGATCTGTCCTCCTCTCTCTAAATTGATTGTATTCCTCCCCAATACTATTAAATTAGTGATGTGAGTGAAAATTTATGTAAGATTGGATCGAGAAAAGAAACAGAGGAGAATGCTCTGTTTGAGGGATTCTGATTTCTGTACAGTGAACCGAAGAGTACGTGAATCAAGGGCTTGACAAATGATGAATTTATACTTTACAATTTATTAGTCCACATGTTGAATAATGACAATTGAACTTTTCTTAGTTATCCGTGGGAATCGAAAAATGGATACAGGAATAGGGCCTTCTGCTCCGTTTTTCATGGCGGGCTAAAATGGTGAGAAAACAGAGCCTCGTGCTTCGTTAACACGACTGGATGAAATGGTGTATAGCCCGGTTGGAAGACGGCATATAATTGTGTGTGTATAGGTGCGTGTGTGTATGTGCGTATATAGATCCGTGTGTGTGTGGCTACGATTGGACAGTATGTGTGTGTATATATGAGTAAGGATAAGCAGCGTGGGCTGCTGTAGGCACGTGGGCATGGCTGAGTGCTATGGTGGGTGGTGCTACCGTGGTTCTGTGTGAGTAGGGCAGCAGAGCTGCTGGGTGTGTGTGTGGAATGGAGAAGCAGCAAGCGCTGCTGTGAGCAGCAGATTGCTGCGTGCATGTGTGTGTTGTGGTAGGCATGAGCAGCAGATTGCTGCGTGCGTGTGTGTGTGAGCAGCAGATTGCTACTGCGTGTGTGTGTGAGTAGCAGATTGCTACTGCGTGTGTGTGTAGGTGGGGCCACATGTGTACATGTATATGTGTAAATATGTATACAGTATAGCTGTGTGAGTAGATATGTATATAATTGTATGAATAATTACGGATGAATATATTTGGAAAGTATATACATAATTATATATGGGATGGTGCATATTTATATTAATATATGTTGATGGCAGAAAATATTTATATGGAATTATGCAAGTAAAATTCTCCTTCACAAAATTTATCCATCCTTTATCCTCGTTAATGTCCAATCCTTTGATTTTATAACCGATTTGGTGGGTAAATGGTGAAATCGAGGGTCCAGAGTCGTGGGGAAATCGAACACAGAGCTTCGGCTCGGTGAGGGTTCAACTAGATCTTTGAATCAATGATATATTGGGGCTTTGTAAGTTATCCAATTAAACCATGAAGCATCAATTTTGCTTGCTTTTCTCCCCAATTTTTCGGATTTTGGCGTCGCTGTGGAAACCCAGCCTGTGCTCTGTTTCTCTGTTTCCAACCAAGTCCGACGACCAAAGGTAGTGAATGGGCCTTAACCCATTATTTTGCAAGTAAAATTCTTCCTTCTGGAATCAAAGCCTTTACCTTTTGAGTATTGTGGTCAATCTGCAAATAAAAGTGTGATGTCCCACATCGGATGGAGAGTGGAACAAAGCGTGCTTTATAAGGGCGTGGATACCTCTCTATTGTGGATGCGTTTCGGGGGCGGCGGAGGCCGTCTGCCAGGAACAAAACCGTTCGCCTGTGTGGTAAAGCGGACAATATTCACAAGCGGGTACCCGGGGGCCTTACAAATGGTATCAAAGACGGGGTCCAATTCGGTGTGCCAGCGCAAATGTTGAGCTCCCGAGGGGGTGGATTGTGATGTCCCACATTGGATGGGGAGGGAAACGAAGCGTGACTTATAAGTGCGTGGATACCTCTCCATTGTGGACGCGTTTTGGGGGCAGTGAATGCCGTCTACCAAGAACAAAACCGTACGCCTGTGTGGCAAAGTGAACAATATTCACAAGCGGGTGCTCAGGAACGTTACATATTCACGATGGGATGCATCTAGCTGTGCAACTTGTCTAAGATAGCTTGGCAAGGAAACTAGAAATGGCTCGTGGTCTGTTGATCATGTTGTTTGTGACTGTTCACCATAAAGTCAAGATCCTGAGAACAAAGTTGTAGGAAGCGTTGACCAAATTCGTTGACTGTCCTGGTAAGAATCAAGAGAATTGAGCAGGAAAAGGAGCGTTTACCAAATTCGTTGAACGTCTTGGCAAGAATCCGGAGAACTGGTTGAATGAAGCATTGACTGGATTTGTTTACCGTCCTGATAAGAATCTGGAGAATTGGCTAAAGGAATATTGATCGGATTCGTTGATCGTCTTGGTAAGAATCTGGAGAAATAGCCAAAGGAAGCATTGACCGAATTCGTTGACCGTCTTGGAAATAATCCAGAGAACTGAGCAGGAAGAGGAGTATTGACCGGATTCGTTAACCATCCTGGTAAGAATCCGGAGAACTGTTGGAGATTGAATTAACACACTATCACGCGGCCAAACTGTCAGTCGAAAAGTTTGCCATATGTTAATATGCAATTAATTTACGATCCCGATAATTAATTTACCCAAAGATCTGATTCGACTGCTCCATCTCTGGAAGCAACACGTGTCTGCCATGATGGGCATACCTTTTCGATGCGTTGCCCTTACAAAATCTGTTTGTCCGTTCAAATTCCTCACCTTTCCCTCTGAAAATTTTAAAGTATTTGTCTTCCTTCATGCTCCCGTTTCCATGAGTCCTTCTATTCTTGATATCGCTTCTGTGATTCCTACCGGTGAAGTAAGAGAATTATATGTTGAGTATAACATCCCACGGCAGATTGTATTCTCGATGCCTAGTAAGTATGACAGGGTCTACTTCCCTTCTGAGAGTTATATTATTGTATATGAGGCCCACCTATGGAGTGAGCAGTGTCTCCTTGTGCCAGAGAAGCTGCTCGCCATCTTTATAGTGCTCAGGGTTCCTATCGTACGGTTTCATGCCAATGCCATGCGGTAACTTTGTTCGCTGTACATCTTCCTCTGTCATCATTCATGGGTGTTAACGGTGGAGGTAGTGACGGTGATGTTTTGATTCACCTAGAGTGGAGACTAGATCTCATTGTCCCCCAAAAGTCTTCACATCAACAGTGCCATATACGATTCCCTGAAAAAGTGGAATGACCATTTCTTTTTTGTGCACTTTGCTGACTCTTGGCCCTTGTATAGGGATTGGGACAAGGTCTCCAGTGAACTCACTAGGACGCCCAAGTAAAAAGAAGGGCAACTGTGGAGCCACTGTTGTGACCGGTGAGGGACTACCTCTCTAAGTTTAGGAGAGACCACCATTGGCCACCGTTGACCACCGTCGTGTCACCACTACACGCCGCTACTGTCGCCGCTGCTCAACCATCCCTCTCTCCTGCGCCAATCTCTCTCTCTCATACACGACCCTCGTCGTACACCTCCGATGTTCTCCCAACGACCGTCACCGACAACTTGCGTATGGCCGCCTCTGAGCGTCGACACTGCCAACCTCGCCACACACCACCGTCGAACGGCCACCCTCCCCTCTCTTCTCCCTCTCTTCCCTCTTCCTTCCCTTCTCTGCCCGAAACCCTCCTTCGATTTATCCTTATCCGCATTTTTTGCTTTCTTTTTGTTATCTTTTTCGATATTAATATATTATCATTATATTTTCTATTTTACTTTTCTTTTAATCTAAATTCAAATTGATATTCGGGTAATAGTGCGGGCACACCTTGGGCGTCTCGAGCGCCAAGCCGACTGAACCAAATATCCTCCAAAAATTCTCAATATTTATTTAAATTTGTAACGCCCAATTTATCCAAAATCACATTTAATATTAAATTAATCCGAATAATAATCTGTGATATTACATGTTTTTTCTTCCTATGGCCTCTTGTCCAGGAGGCCAGAATGGGGATTAAGGAGCGCAGAGCCCCCTCCCTCTGTTTGCCCTAACGGGTGCAGTGTATTTGGAGTATTCTGGACATATTACTCATTTTCTCGATCGAGCTTTAAAAAAATAGTGTGGGTGCCCCTTCGATTAGGTTACCAGCAAAGTGGGAGCGCTAGTTTGAACTATGGTGTTCACTATTTTGATTGATGATACTGACCTTTGGAGATAAAATGGTTGTGAAATGCCCGAATATCCGTATTCTTATTTCAAGTCGGCAAAACAATTGAAGATAAAATATAAGCTCTGTACATTTTTATTTTAATATAATTTACTTACAAAAAAAAAAAAGTGGTTGTGGAAATAAATGTGGTTAACTTTTTTTTAGCTTCCCACAAACAACGCCAATGATGCATCCTGAATCCAAATTTTGAATAGATTTGGATCAAATTGTTCATTTAAATTCAACTTCGTCCACTAAATCTCGAATCCTACACACTACAACTTTAAACAAGCGATCAGGTGACGGCGAATGTAATCCCAATGAAAATACTTCAACGCTCAAATTAATAAACAACCTCCTGAGAATAGAAGGTGGATATAGAGAATGTCGTATGAATGTAGGATGCTTTCGTAGATAGAGAGGCTTTGGATACTCGTGAGGAGCCGACTTTCTAAGTATTGAGTTCGCTAGAAACTAGTAGTAGAAAGAGAGATAAAGTGCGAGAGCACGTTGGGAGGCTCAAGTATTTAAGAGCTTGAGAATTTTAGATTGCTTGAGAGCTTTCATAGTTAAGTGAAGACGTTGCCATTGAAGGGAACTTCCATAGCCTTTTATAGCCATGGACCCTTGGCTGCCTTCCTTATGCAATAAAGCTGGATGCCCACCTACTGAGTTGGATCATTGCCTTTCCTGTGCTTGCATAAGCACCATTTCTAGCCATAACGATCAAGGAGGCCTATCTCATTCCTTCTATATTCTGTAACTATTAGAGTTTTCAATAAATCACACGTGGATTCTAATACCTTCCTCTTGGGATGTGCCTTGATTTTGGATGTGATCGTTACAATGAAACTTATTTTCTTTGGAGATGTGAAAAATTAGGACAGACGACCGTTGTGGCTTGAAGTTGGACACATGGGTAAACCTAGACTTGATTCATGTGTGTCTTGGCCTTCAGCTAGTCTACTTGCCGCTCTTCAATCAACGGAAGTATTGACTATCCTACGCCTAACTGGGCCGTCCTGATCTTGGGCCTCTACCAGCCTATTTGCCTCTCGTCCGATCAATAACAGCGTTGACCGTCCATGCAGAAATTTGCCGCTGAGGATTTGGGTCATTTTCTCATTTGTGTGCTAACCCGTTACTGGCATCCCATCAGTATTATTTCCGATAGAATAGTTATTTTACTATTTTGTTACTTTTTAATACAAAATAAATATTTCCTAAGAAATATTTATTCCTCTAATTTAAAAAATAAAAAAAATCATATGCTATTAGATATTTTTATTTTTTCATATTTTTTACATGTAAGGAATAGTTATTCCCATTATTATTATTATTATTATTATTATTATTATTTAATGATGATGATAGAAATAGGCTAGCCCAATAAAAAGATCAACGAATTTGATAGCTGATCCAAAGGGCATCCAGTCCATAGGCCTGCCAATCAACGCTCCCATTGATTGAAAGCAACACTTCAATTGGCTGGTTACATCCCAATCCAAATGATCGACAATATCATTCCCGAGCATTGAAGATCATCTACCTTAACCAGTTAGAACCCTAAATATTGTCCCAAATTACGATCTCTCTAGGAATGGCGACTCCCTACTCAGTACATCTCCCGTAATGGTAACCCCAATATTTATTGTGTGCAACATCTCTTCAATGAAGGAATGAATCCGCTTTGACTATTTACAATTGCCTAAGTCGGCATCCACAATCATCATGCCAACCCACCAAGTTTGCATGGGGCAGGCAACCAATCTTATTGTCCAACAAAGTTTGAGCTAGGCTAGAAGTTATAAAAAGCCATTATCACAAATTCCAATGATATGCTAACATCGATGCCTACATTGACACTAATACCAGCACTCAAGATGCTAGCATTCGCACACAAACAGCCCTCGAACCCTCAGAGTCCACTCTATCATCAATGCTTATTGAGAATTCCCTTATAAATTTTGTCTTTGTGACGTAAAAGCCGCTTTTCACCAGCGCACCACTATCAAAACCGCTCCAAACCAAGTACAACCTCTGAGTTAGATTCAAAAACCCCTTCCTTGCATCATCACTCGTCTACCTTTGTTTCCATATCTTTTAGTTTTTGAAAAAAATTACTAATTTGAACACTGAAAGATATATCAAAAAGTGGGTCTTGCCAATCATCTGACCTCTTATTTTTTAGTTATAGTTTGTAAGAACCAAGTTGAAAAGTACAAAAATTGAACCCACTTTAATTCGACCCGAAGACCTAGCAGCATCCTAATCCGTCAGCAGCCCGAATCCATGACGCATGATTTCTCATACTATTATTACATATCAAATATTAAAATATTAATTCTTAATTTATTCTATTTTAATAATCAAATATGAAAATAAAATTTTTAACTCTATTATCATCTTATTTTATTCATTAAAAATAAAAATTTTATTTATACCTTATTTTATTTTAATAACTAAGCATGCCGTTAAGGTTATGGTTCTAGTTCACTAAATACATATATTCTTTTTGTATATTTATTTATATTAAATTATTAATAATATATATAAGTTTTATTCTATTTTAATTTTAATTTTAATTTTTTATATTTATATTAAAATTAATAATTTTAATATAAGTAGATGTATAAATTAATATATAAATCACATATATAATATATATTTGAATTTGATATATTTTACAATAAATTGACTGAATTTAGATCTTTAATAATGAGATATTAATTAAAAATAAAATAAAATAATGGAATTTATTTTTTAGAGTTCAATTTTAATTTTTTTATTAAAAATATTTTAAATTGATTTATTATATTATGCATAGTTTAAAAAATATGAAAAATATTTTTTATGAGTATCTAACAAATTTGATTAAAATTTGATCAATTAATTTGATCAATCTAAAATTTTATAAAATTTAATCAATATATATTAATATTATAAATAATTATGATAAAGTAATTATCAATTTGGTTGAGCCTAAATTATAATTATTTTTATTTTAAGTAAATATTATAATTTTTCAAAAAAAAATTTATTTTACTAAATTATAATTGTATGTGTTTTGTCTTCGGATTCTAACCACATATGGGTGAAGATCCGGATGACCACTCGGAACCTTTGGATGCATTGGGACGGAACCCGCGCAACATGAAAACAATCTCATTGTCCTTTCAGACAAGCGGGTGTGATCTAGGAGGTAGGAGAGAAGAGGAGAAAGTGATGATATACGAGGATTTTATATGGAAAACCTTCCCGTAAAATGAGAAGAAAAAAACCACGGGACTTTAGTTCAAGAATGAGTTTCACTTTGCCGTTAGAGATTACAAGGAGGTTACAAAGCGTGCTCGAAACTCTTTTTTTTTCTGTCTTTATCTCCACAGTAGTTGGGGCAGAGTGAATGCTGGGATCCGTTATTAGGCGCACAGTTAATGCATTTATAGTGGTTAGGATTGTCCTTTGAGGGTTGTCCACGTGGCGCTGGTGTGTGCATGAAGCCGGCCACCAGCTCCACCAATCCAGTCCTCTATGCCAAGGACATTACGTAAATATTAGATGATCTCTTGTGATGTCCCATCTGGTGTGACTGGGCGTATGATGCAGGCCATCATTTTTCTGACAGCCTCACTGGTTTAGCCACTAAATCTCATGGCATGTCGTCTTTGCAGGCATGGTGACATCCGCAGCCTTTCTCTGATCTATGGGCCCTAGTGGACTTTAAATTCATTATGCTATTTAGGCCGATATTAGCGCCTTGATCTCTTGGGCCTCTTGGACCCACTAAATCTTTGCGGTTCCAAGATCCGACCACTGGGAAATGGGTTTCGTCATTTAGCCTTGGGTACTGGTACCATCACTAGCCCCCATACTGGGCCGACTGGCAATCGAGGCCTAACATGCCCCTTTTTGGCCCAGTTAGCCACTGCATTGTCCTCCTTGGGATGCACCGTCTTTTGTCTTCTTTGGGTGTCACGTATTTTTTAGGCAGTCTGACGTTGTGCCTTTTAAGGTAGTCTGACATGGCGCCTTCCCTATACCATTGCATAGGCTTTTCAGGTGCCTTGAGGGCTTTTCAGGTGCCTTGAGGGCTTTTCTTCCCCGTAAATTATAACTACCAAGGTGCATGCCCCATTAAGCGCGGTTAGAGTGTCAGCTTGTCCATAAATAGGAGAGCTTCTCAGTCTGTGTGGTTCATCCCTCAGCTTATTTTGGAGGAACAAATCGAGGGCCTTGGCTCACTCCGTTTCCAATGGGTATCCACAGGAGTTGGATGGACTAGTTGGAGATTTGAAACTTTTAATGAAAACTGTCGTCATGTCGCTACCATGGATGATTCCTCGTATTAGTGAGGGTGGCTTAGCCACTTTGCCATCATCGTGTGCCTCCCTCCGGGCTCTAGCGATCTCTCGTGCGGTGCGGGATCATGGCAAAACTACCACGGGGCACCCTTCTCCCGGTGTAGCGTTACGCTCATGGTCTCCACCGTATTTGGACCACACTCGTGCCGCCTGGAGTGGAGACAAAGAAAGGAGTTCCTGTCGGGGGAGCGCATTTTTCTCGCTTCCCTACCAGAGCTCCTACCACGGGTACTAGTCTTGCTTTGTGGGGTTAGCCCGCAGGAGCTGACCAACACCAACGGCCCTTTGGCTTGTTGGGTTACCGATAGTGGGGCCGTGATGATCTCATGTGGATCTAGCAACCTTGTCATGCCCCATACATCCTGGGTCGTCGCTCTGGGGATTGTACCCGGGCCATATCTTTTTCCTCTTTCTTGTACCTTTGTTGTCTCAAGTTATGTACTTTGTAAAGAAAATTTGATTAATAAAAAAAGTAGTTGTTTCCTTTACCTTCTTCATTGGTTTCATGAATGTTTCCTCCCTTTCTTTCCTTTTTTTTTTTTTTTTTTGCGTCCACAAATATTAACCTGGGCACATTGGTCAGATCACTCGAGGACTTGTAGAGGTTTGCCACTAGGGCAAAATGTCTGAGGAAATCTATAACTCTAGGCATCGCTACTCACTTTGTGCTGGTGTCCTCGGATATCCCGAGATATCCTCGGACGTTTTTATGCTTAAAGCTTTCAGCGAGTGTATGTCCGAGAGCTTCCTTCGAGTCTGAGATGTCGATCAGATCCACCATTTTTGGTCATTAAAGAGCATTAAATGCGTATCAATTTGATTGACGTCACCTCAGGAAGCCAAGGATCACTATCTTTGATGGCATGTGGGGGATTGCCACATGGCTAGGATAACAATGGCGCGCGCCCTTTGCTTTTCTGCCGATTTCAAATATTATGGCTTGCCCTCATTTGCGTTTTCCTTTACTCATCCTAAGGGATTTCTCTCTAAACCCTTGGTTGTTCTCCTTCTAGACCTTTCTTCCCTTTCATTTTCTTCTACATTTTCTCTTTGGGCTTCAATGGCGCCCGGAGTCAATGACATCGCTTCCACCGTCTCTCTGGACAGACTCAAAGCCCTTCATTCCAGATACGGTATACCTAAGTCGATGGCCATGGTAATTCTCGATCCCCATCAGAGGGCTTGTAGTCCACCGGATGTGTTCATCATTGTCTACAAAGTCCACCTCAATGGTGGGCTTTGTTTTCCTGTCCCACCAGAGCTTTATCTCATTGTGAAGGCACTAGAGGTCCAGTTTGCTAAGTTACAACCAACACCATCAGGTACCTTATTTCTCTCTGTTTTCACCCGTTGTCACAATAGAATTCTTGAGGCCGCAATAGTGAAGGTAATATTTTGCTTCACCCATAACCTGGATTGGATTGCTGTCACCTCACGTTCGGAATACGCTGTTATGAGTAGCGGAAATGCAGATTCCACCAAGAGGTGGAAGAATAAGTTCTTCTTCCTGGGGGTCCCGGAGGTTTAAGATCTTTCCACTACTTGGGGCAATGTGGACACAGACCCTTCTGTGGGAGGTTGCCCAAGAGGTTGTGAATTTGGTACGTGTCAACCTTGGTACTTTTAATGAGAACAAGTAGAACATCCAGTTGCGGCCGAGAGAACTTAGAAATTGCTAGGTGGGGAGCTCATGGTGGGAGTTCTAGACCCCCTACCACTACTACAGTGACGGAGAGGAGAAAGAAGGCGTTGAGGAAGAAGGAAGCACCTCAAGGATCGAGGGGTCATCCGAGCGGTCGAGGAAGAGTCACCGGACTGAGACTTCAAAGAGTCCGATGGCCATCGTTGAGTCCTCCTCGTCTGATGATGATGATACTGTGATCACGCCTCTTGTGAGGAGGTGGAGGACCTCAGTTGCGCAGCCAGTCCGAGAGGTTGAAGGTCCCAGACCTGTAAGTCTTCCCGAGTCCTCTGGTTAGCCTTCTCAGTCTGTTGGCCAGTCCATGGATCTTCCCGCTGCCCAACCTTCCATTGATGAACCACTTCTTGACGTTCCCTCCGAGTTTACTAGTGAGGTGTCGGACTGGATTGATAATCCATTTGAGGACATCAACGTGGGTGCGTAGTGAGGGAGTGCAACCCAAGTGAGAAGCGGCGTGATGGCAACGATGAACCCTAAGAATTGAGGCGCGAAGAGCCATAGTGTAGGCGCCAACGATTGAACCCTCTTTAAATTTCACTCGTGGCCTCTAAAGAGCCTAAGGTTGAGGATGGCTCTTGGAAATTACATTTAGCTAAGGTGTAGAGGCCGACCACCCCTCGTCTTGGATGCTTTTGCACCCCGAGGCTCTAAGACACCCACGTGCCTTTTGTAATTGAGAGGCCAAGTTTCCCGAGAGGAGAGGCCATAATATTCACTTTTTGACTTCATCTTCTTACATGCTGTGGCACCTTTACAAATTAGGGACATGGCCAGCCTTGGCGAGGTCGAGGATGGCTCTTGGACTTTACATTGGAGGCTAAGGAGCTCGATGGGAAGATCATGTCTCTTGAGGATGCATTGAAACTCCAACAAGCTCGGAGAGCTATGTTGAGCCTCTCGAAGAAGTGTTGAGAACTTTGGTGATGCCATTGCTTTTGCAAATACTAGAGGCGGCATCATTTATGCTGAAGACACCCTCGGTTTCATAGGATGCCTCGAAATGCTAGCGCAACGAGAAGGCCCTCTCGGGAAGGTGTTGGCCTCCCGGTTCCCGGAGGAGAGGGCCCTTCCGAGGCTAGGCCTGTTGGTTCGGAGGGCCGGTGTAGTGGCCGGGCACTTCTCCCAACGTGACCAAGTATTTTGAACATACTATCACTTTTTGAATAAAATTCTTTCTTTATCTTCTTCCTCGGACCATTGGATCTTGGTCTTTCACGACTTGCCCCTTTCACCTTTGTAGTCTTAACTTGACCATCTTAGACTAAAATTGCTACCTCTAGAGGGCCTCATGGATTGATTCATCCTTTAAGGTTGCATCCAAGTTTGCTTTGACATCTTGAGAGTCGGACAGCTTTTAGTACAACCTCTTCTTTGCATGGGCAAACGAACGTCTTCAAGGCTAACCTCTTGGGCCGCTTGGCCAATAGGAAGACCCTCTGTCTCTTGAGGATGTATTGAAACTCCAACAAGCTCTCGGGCATATCAACTTTATTAAACCTCTTGGGCTGCAAAACCTCCGAATTTTAAGTAACCTCTTGAAGTGTTGAGAACCTCTGGTGAGGGCATATCCGACATTACTCTTAGGCCCCCGTGTCACCGTTGAAGGCTTTGATCATACTATGGCGGCTTTAGGATGGACCTTTTGGACCGCTCTTTGCCAGCCAAATTTTGAGGTCGACCTCTTGGGCTGCTCGGGCATCGAGCCAAGTACGACCTCTTGGTTTCCCAAAATTAAAAGGGCCTAAAATGGGGATTAAAATGTTTATGATATTGACCGCCTCAAAATGGAGACGCAACCTAAAACTAAAGATGGAAGACTTTATTATTTAGTTAGCCTCTCGACCAAATGAGGTAGGTAAACTACCTCAGCACTATGAGGAAAAGATCAAGTAAACTAACCTATCTATTTTCACCCTAATCACTTGAGGCAAGAACCCTCCACTTACCCCACCTATTCCCTCCTCTTTATCTACCGGGATCCTTGAGGGCTGAGTGTGAGTTTCGGACACGAAGGAAGAATAAGGAGCGAAGAAAGGGAAGAACTTTGGAGCGGGTTTTGGAGGAAGTTCTATTTTAAGAATATTGGGCACTTCTCCCTTTTTAAAAGTTCATGCATTAAGAACTCTTTCTAAGTCCGGAAAAAACTGATTGTTTTCTTTGTTTAAAGTTTTTTTTTTACTACTTAACATGTATTTACGGTATGATGAATTTCTTTAGTTCATGTTCTCATCTCTACCTTTTGATTTCTGCTTAAACGCAATTGCATAAAACCAATAAAAATGAAATCTCATTCTTTAAGATAAAATCAAGCGCTTAGTTTGTCTTCCTCGGCCTACTTGCATGCTAAATTGGTCTCTTGATAAAATCAAAATCGGCCATTGCATTTAAAATCAAAATCGGATGCAGTCTTAAAATCGAAATCTTTTTGATAAAATCTTAGACTAAAAATCGAAATGCTTTGCATCTTTAAAATCAAAATCGGCCTTTTTATAACAACGCTTCCCCTTTGCATGCCCCTCCCTCTTGAAGTTTTAAGTTCAACCTTTTGCAAAGTTGCTTGGCATGAAAAATCAAGTTCGGCCTTTGCATGAAAAATCAAATGAAATCAAGTTTGGTCTTACATGTTGAAAACAAGTTCGACATCTTGAATGATAAATCAACTTCGGCCTTCCCCTAGTATAAAGAGGTTCGGCCTCCCCCTAATGATAAAAAGACATGGCGAACATGGAAATTTTCCTCCTTGTAAATAAAGTTCGGCTTGTGTAAGAAGAAAATTAGGTCCACTCTTAAAGCATGAAAACACAACCTTCCCTTGAGGCACACTGACTTCGACCTTTCCTTAGATAAAATCAAGTTTGGCCTTCTCTTGTGTAAAGAAAATCACACCAACTTTTGTGTGAAGAAAATGAAGTCCGACCTCCCTTCTCATAAGATCCAAACAAAGATAAAATCTAAAGAAAATGGCTTTCCTTTGTAAAAAATGACCCTTCTTGGGCGGCCTTGGGTATTTTGAAACCGAGTTTAAAGTATATGATTTTTTGAACTAAGCTCGATTTGACATGAAGTATATGATTTTTTAGTTAAGATATCATGACCACTTAATAGTGATGTTTAAGCCGCTTCGATGCATAAGAAGAAAATGTCTTTAGTTGGACAACTTCTTTGGCCCCCATTAGAGCACCGACCGATAATGGGAGGGTAGCCTTTTAAGTATGACCTCTTGGATTGGGAAGGATCTCGTGAGGTGGGATCATCCCAGATATTGCTTTGAGTTTTTGTGTGGAGATGTACCCATTCTATCCTCGATTATTCACCCCTCCGCTAGTAGTCTTCAATTCGACCTCTTGATAAAAGATAAGTTTTCTATAAATTATAAAGTAAGATTGATTTCTCTTGGAAATATCGTACATTGCCAAGATTTTTAGTGCGACCTTTTGGACCACTCGGACACGGCCGAGTTTTTGTAATTTCATTTCGACCTCTTGGGTAACTTGTCGTATTTCGACCATTGTCGAGTTCATAAGTGTTTTTCTTTCGCATCGCCGCTCGGGCATGTACCTTGTTGGCCTCGACTTTTAGGTTTGTTTTCCCCTTGGACTACTTGGGTGAGAATCGGTAGTTTTAAGTCTAAGAGACCTAACTTGAACCTTTTAGACTATCTTATTTTGAAGATACTACCTCTAGGGAATGAATTTTATGGGAATAAGTTTGAATGCTTCAACGAGGTTATCTTATACCCCTAAGTTTTAAATTCAACCTCTAGGGTTGCTTGGCATCGTGGCCAAGTTTTAGTCCAACCTCTTGGGCCAGTCGGACATGGCCAAGTTTTAGTACGACCTCTTGGGTTGTTACCTCTAAGGTATAGTTTTAAGTTCAACCTCTAGGGTTGCTTGGCATCATGGCCAAGTTTTAGTCCAATCTCTTGGGCTGCTTGGATATGGCTGAGTTTTAGTACGACCTCTTGGGTTGCTTGGGCATAGTCGAGTTTTAAGTACGATCTCTTAGGCAGTTCAAGCACAGCCGAGTTTTAGGTACGACCTCTTGGACCACTCGGATACAGTCGAGTTTTAGGGCAAGTGAAAGGGCTGCTTCACTCAACTTACGGGCAGCCTAGGTCTTATAAGTTAATGAGATGACATGTAACATTCAATAATATGCAAGACATGGAATAAAAGATAGGCAATTTTATTACGTTAACAAAACATGTTTCAAGCACATCGAATGTTGCGTTTTGCCTTACCTGATCATTCATACGTTTATTGATAGTATTTTTTGAAGTGCATGGCGTTCCATGTCTAAGGGACCAGCTTGCCTTCTTGGGTGGGCAACTTATAGGCCCCGTTTCGAATGATAACAGAGATTAGAAACGGCCTTTTTCAATTTGGAAAGAGTTTATTCTAGCCAGTATTTTTGCCCGTGGCTTCTATGCTTCTTAGCACTAGGTCCCCTACCTCGAACTACCATGCCTTCACATTTTTATTGTAATATCGGGCAACCCTTTGTTGGTATGCCGCCATCCTCGGCCTCGCTTGGTCTTAGACTTCCTCCAGCATATCAAATTCTCCCGGAGTCTCTGGCTATTGTCGCTTGACTAAAACATTCTACCCGAAGATTTGGAAGACCAACCTCCACTAGAATAACTGCTTCTACCCCATAGTACAAGTTGAAGAGCATCTCTCTTGTTGGTTCCCTCGGGGTTGTTCTGTATGACCAAAGAATGGATGGCAGCTCATGCACCCATGAGTCCCCAGAGTGCTCTAGCTTCATTTTGAGTCCATGTAAGATGGTGCGGTTCATGACTTCCTCTTGCCCGTTGCTCTGCAGATATGCGACCGACATGTGTTCCAAGTTGATTCTTAGGTTGGTGCAGTACTTAGTTAACTGTTTTCCAATAAACCGCGTTTCGTTGTTAATCACGATTCACTCAGGAATCCCAAACCTGTACAAAATGTTCTGCTGGACAAACTCAGTGGCGTTTTGTTCTATTATCTTGGAAAGTGGCACTACTTCACCCATTTGGTGAAGTAGTTAATCCCATGATCAGGAACTTCCTCTATCCGGCCGCCACCGGAAGTGGTCCGAGGATGTCAAGCCGCCATTGGGCAAAGGGCCACGATGATTATAGAGCTTGGATCTCAGCGTGGGGTTAGTGAGTCATGTTGCCATGGACTTGGTAGTTCTCATATTTGCGCACAAAGTCCATGGCGTCATACTTAATGGTTGGCCAGTGGTACCATTACCTCACGAGCTTGAAGGCGAGGTTCTTTCCCCGTTCTGACATCCATAGATTCCGAGGTGTACTTCTTGGAGGGCATATTCTACCTCCTCAAGAGTGAGACACCGTAGGTAAGAGGTCGAGAACCCTTGCCGGTACAATTGGCTGCCAATAACAGTGTACCAATCTGCTATTTTTTTCATCCTCTTGGTTGCGGTCGCATCCTCGGGTAATGTTCCCTCGGATAGATACTTTAAGTAGAGAGTCATCCAAGTGCTGCTATTCAACACTTGCATACTTCTAGCTCGGGGTCCTTGATACTCGACCTGTTCAGAACTTCTCTCATTCTTTAGGTATACTGCTCTGGGTCTTCAGAAGCTATTGCTCTTACCAACATATCGGCCTTCCCGTTCTCCTCCCTTGGGATATGGACAAATTCAACCTTCTCAAAATCTGCGGTCATACCCTTGACCTTTGAAAGGTATTTGGAAAACAGTGGGCTATTAACCTCGAAGTGTTCGCAGATCTAGTTAACAACTAACTCAGAGTCGCTGTAGATAATCGGGTTTTTGGCTAAGCATTCCTTGGCTAATCGGAGTCCTGCTAGCAATGCTTCATACTCTGCGGTGTTGTTTGTGGCCGAGAACTCTAGGATTATTGAATACTTTTATCTCTAACCCCTCGGGCATTTGTAGTACAACGCCAACTCCATAGCCATCCTTCATTTAGGAGCTATCCTCGTGCAATATCCATGTTGTTTCTTCGCTCAGCTCGTCAGCGCCATGCCGGTTTGGATCACCAAGGGCTGGGGTCATCGTCTCAACAACGAAGTCCGCGAGAACCTAACCTTTTAAGGTTGGCCTCAAACAAAATTCGATATCAAACTCACCTAACTCAATGGCCCACTTGACCAGTTGTCCTGGCACCTCGTGCTTTTGCAAGATAGCCCTCAGTGGTTCATTAGTCAGGACCACCACCTTATGCGTCTGGAAATATGGCCAAAGATTTTGCGAAGAATACACCAACGCAGAGCAATCTTCTCCGTGTGCGGGTACCTGGTTTCCGTGTCTACCAGGGTCATGCTCACATAATATACAGGCTGCTGTCTATCTTGCTCGTACCAACACCAAGCTCAAGGCCATGTCAAATACCGCTAAATATAGATACAACTCCTCGCCTGGTTGGGAAAAGCTAAGAGAGGAGGGCTCGACAGGTAGTCTTTGAGTCCTCAGAATGCCTCCTCACAGTCGTTATTCCATTGAAAACCATGGGTTTTCATTTCTCTTAGGGCCTTGAAGAACTACAGGTGCCTCTCGACCAACTTGGATATGAAACGAGAAAGGGTTGCTACCCGTCTAGTGAGTTTTGGATTTTCTTTATTGTCCGAGAAGATCTCATGTCAAGGATGGCCTTGATCTTCTCTGGATTAGCCTCAATCCCTCGGTGCGAAACAATATAGCCCAGGAACTTCCCAGACACTACTCCAAATGTACACTTACTTGGGTTAAGCTTCATCTGGTTAGTTCTAAGCACGTTGAAGGTCTCGACCAGGTCCTGGACATGGTGGCCGCTTTTTGCTTTGACAAGCATATCATCTACATAAACCTCCACATTCCGACCTATCTAGTCCTCGAATATTTTATTTACAAGTCGCTGATAAGTCGCACCCGCATTTTTAGGCCAAAGGGTATCACTTTGTAATAGTATGTCCTTTAGTCCGTCATGAATGGCGTGTGTTCCTCATCTTGGGGCTCATCTTTATTTGATTGTAGCCTAAGTACGCGTCCATGAAGCTTAAAAGTTCATGGCTTGATGTCAAGTCTACAAGTTGATCAATTCTAGGGAGAGGAAAGCTGTCCTTGGGGCATACTTTATTGAGGTCCGTGAAATCCACGCACATTCTCCACTTCTTATTATTCTTTTTCACCATGACCATATTTGACAACCAGTTCCAGTAACTGTACTTCTCGAATAAATCCGTCATCCGGGAGCTTCTTCACTTCTTCGCGTATGGCCACCAACTTCTCCACGGAGTAGTTCCTACGCTTCTACCTGACAGGTCTGTGACGAGGATCTATGCCCAACTTGTGGACCATTACTTTCGTGGAGGTCTCCGACATGTCACTTGGTATCCAAGCAAATACGTCCGAGTTCTCCCGTAGGAAGCTAACGAGTTGGTCTCGAACGGTTTTTGACAATGAGCTTCCCACCCAATCGCATTTCTCTGGATCATTGGGATTTAGCATGACTCAAACGGTTGGTTCCCTGGATTGAACCTGCTGCAATATTGCCTCGTCTCGCAGGTCAAGGTCTTCGAATTGACTATGGAAGGGGCGTCTGCGTGACCTAGGACAAATAGCACGTCCGCCCGACAATTTGGTCTCCGAGGACCTCCCTAATCCCAAATGAGTTGAAAACTTCATATTTAGATGTGGAATGGAAGTGACAGTGCCAAAGGTGGCCAAGTAGGGACGTTCAAGTATTGCATTGTAGACTGACGGAAGATCCACAACCAAGAAGGTGAGGACCTTGGACGTAGTTTTCAAATACATCCCCAATGTGACTTTCAACTAGATAATACCCTCGACGGGTACTGGTGCATTGACCAATCCGTATAATGGTCCTTCTGGCACTCTCATTTGACTTCTCTTAAGTCCCAATTTAAAATAAGTATCGAGATAAAGTAAATTCTTAGAACTTTCATTGTCAACAAAAACTCGTTTCATTTGGTAGTCATTTGCTCCACTTGAAATAAATGTGGTTACAACCAGGGGATTGGAGTGGGAGGAAGTTATATGAGCGATGTCCTCGTTACTAAAACTAATAACTTCATCCCTAGTCCTTGGCCTCGGCCTCTTTGCCGCGATGATCTCCTAAGTATCTTTTCTAGCCAAGCGAGTTAATATCATGTTTACTACCCCGGCTGCCACTCGGTTTCTAGGCTGGTCGGCCTCAACATCACCCACTGTTTCGGAAGTTTGTCCGGGTCTTTGTAGGAAGCGATTGAGATGACCCCTCCTTATTAGTTCCACTATCTCCTTCGGCGGCATCCGATAGTCCTCGTCCTCTTTGCCACGATGATCTCCATCTCTTCTAGCGATGATTAATATCATGTTTACTACCTCGATCGCCATCTCCCCGGGTTCTTCAACATCACCCATTAGGTTACTTTGTCCGGATCTCCTCATGAATCTGAGGTTGCCTCCATCCGTTCCTCGATCTCATTCAAAGGCATCCAATGGTCCTCATGTCCGGGTCCCCCTCCAATGACTTGCTCAAATTTATCTTGCCACCTTATCGATTCTTGGACCCATATGGTCACTTTGAAAATTTTTCCTCTTTCCTTCCACATCCCTCCGTTGTCATTCTTGTCCTTCTCTGACTCCCTCGCCTACTCGGACTTATGCTGGTTTCTTGTTGTCTCGGACCCATCTACTCCCCGCGATCTCAACTTTCCTTCCGCCTAAGAACCCTTATGGATGAGGTGCTTGAAAAAGGCGCCTCCCTCCAAGACAGATAGGAAAGCATTTAACTTTATCCCATTGGTCAACTTTAGAATTTGCCTGGACTCTATTATGAATCGGGCCAGGAATCCCCTCAAACTTTCCTCGGCACACTACTTTACTCGAGTGAGGTGCCAGGGCTGCTTCTCTACTCTCCTACTGGAGGCAAACTGTGATAAAGCCCGCTGCCAGCTCACTAAAGGTGCAAATGGAATTCACTAGTACCCCGTAGAACCACACTCTCGCATCCCCCTTTAGTATTAGTAGGAAGCACTAACATATGGTCATTTTGTCTAACCCTTGGAGGCTCAAATGCTCACGAAAGTGGTTTAGATAATCCATTGTGTCAGTACTTCCATCATAGATGTTGGGATTCGGCATCTTGAACTTTGGTGGGAGTGTCCTCATTCTGATTTTCGCAATGAATGGAGATTAGAGCACAGTAGCTCCCCCTTTGTTGTTCTCGCCAAAGACGCGATTTTAGACCTTCTCCAGTCTCTCCTCCTCATGGGGTGAATCCACCACCTTCATTTCGTTGAGATAATTTCTCAACTCATAAGACTCTTGGACTTCCTGATGCTAAAAGACTCCCCTGATCCTGGGAGGAGCATCGTTCCGCAAAGCTACCTCCTGAACAGCATGTTCCTGATTGTTACGGACAGAACGTGAGTTATGCCTCTCAGGGCTTTCCTCCTGAACCTGAGAACCTAAGCGGCCTTCAAGTCTCTGAAGAACTTTGTTACTTGAGGAAACTTGGGTTCTCAGGACTTCACGTTGGCTGGCTTACTTGCTCGGGTCCTCCTTCCCCTTGCCCCTATTTTGGAACGTTGCTATCTCGGTGGCTTTGAAAGGCGCTCCTTTCATCCGCTCGTCCATTTTGGAGCAAAGGATCAGAAAGGCTTTGGACCTGTTGTCCATCGTAGTAGCCAAAGCCCGTACGATCGGATGGGGGTGGTCCTCTACCCTGACGCACGGAGCGTGACCATTATCGCATGAGGTGGCTTCCCTAACTGGTGGGCTTGCTTGTACCCTAGTATTTACCATGCTGGACTTCTGAAAGAAGGCTATCGGAAGGTTGCCGGATGTTCTGTAAAAATCATGAAAAACTGACTTTTAATTACTTCCCACAGATGGGGCCAATGCTGCATCCACGGATTTCGGCCACGTATGGGTGAAGATCCGAGTGACTGCTCAAAGCCTTTAGATGCACTCGGATAGAACCCATGCAATACAAAAACAATCTAGTTGTCCCTTCGAACTAGCGGGTGTGATCTGGGAGGTAGTAGAGAACAAGAGAAAGCGATGATACACAAAGATTTTACGTAAGAAATCTTCCCGTAAAATGGGAAGGAAAAACCACGGGACTTTAGTCCGAGAAGGAGCTTCACTATGCCGTTAGAGATTACAAGGAGGTTACAAAGCGTGCTCGAGTCTTTTTTTTCTCTCTCTTTCTCTACAATAGTTAGAGCAGAGTAAATGTTAGGATCCGTTGTTAGGTGCACAGTTAATATATTTATAGTTATTAGAGCCGTCCTTGAAGGGCTGTCCACATGGTGCTAGCGTGTGCATAAAGTCGGCCACCAACTCCACCAATCCAATCCTCTGTGCCAAGGTTATTGCATGCACGTTGGACGATCTCCTGTGATATCCCATATGGTGTGACTAGGCGTGTGCTATAGGCCATTATTTTTTTGACAGTCTGACAGACTTAGCCACCAAATCCCATGGTGTGCCATCTTTGCAGGCATGGTGACGTCTACAACTTTCCTCTGGTCCATTTGTTCGAGTGAACTTTAAATTCATTATGCCATTTGGGCCGGCCTTAGTGACTGGATCTATTGAGCATCTTGGACCCACTGAAACTCTACTGTGTTAGGGTCAGACCACTGAAAAATGGGTTTTGTCAATAAGTTTTGGATACCGATACCCATCAGTATGTAATTAATAAATTTTTATATAATCTACTGATGAAAACTAAATTATAAATGAATGTTATCAAATCTTTAAAGAAACATCAAACGAATTTCCTCTGCAGTCTTTTCTTCCTCTCATCGTCCAAATTGGATTGCCCGGCGAGAGCCTGGTTTAAGTCGAACTGTTTCAGTTTCAATACATCACAAAGTAAGCGCTCTCTTTCACTTTCCCTCACTAGAAATCGAAAACGCCATAAACCCCAACAGCTTTCTTCCGACAATACATAAATTCATGTCGAGGGTTTATTCTGACCCTTTGATTATTGACCCTTCAATTTATGTAGAAGAATTTCTTATTATTAATGTTCTAGATATACGATGAGGATTTGTGGTTTAAGTCATGCAATTGACTGTAGTTGCGGATCCTAGATTTCATGGGAAGCAGGAAATTGCTACTATTGTACGCTGCTGAATATCTGAATCTTGTTTTGGGACTGTGGACTTTGTTGCTCATAGTGACGGTTCGAAGATGATGGGTTTTGACCAGCTGTCGGCCTCTTCTAACTATGAACTCTGTTACTCGAATTTGTCGGAGACTCAATTGGGCAAACTCGATTCCATGTCTTTTTTCTTGGGGATTTTGCGACTATCGTGTCTATAATGATAGATCTTCCAATGATGATGATGACAACTACGACGAAAACCAGTTTCAGGGAAACTTCTCTGCCAGGAGGAGTTTTTTGGAGAGTACTTGGAGAGATGCAGATAGAATTTTTGAAATTTTAAGGCAAGATTTTCCAGGCTTTGATGTGAAATCGGAGTTGGATGCCCTGAAAATTAGGGTTTCGGGCCTTCTTGTTAGAGAAGTCCTCTTGAAGATTTTGAGAACAATCAACTGTGGTAATAAGAGTTGGTGTGCTAAATTGGCTTACAAGTTCTTTATGTGGTCAAATCAGCAGGGAAATTATACTCATACTGTGAATTCATACCATTTAGTAATGAAAATCTTTGCAGATTCTGAGGAGTATAAGGCAATGTGGAGATTACTCGATGAAATGATCGACAAAGGGTACCCTACGACTGCGAGGACATTTAATATTTTGATATGCACTTGTGGTGAGGCAGGATTGGCAAGAAAAGTTGTAGAGAGGTTTATCAAGTCGAAGACGTTTAATTTTAGGCCATTCAAGCATTCTTACAACGCCATTCTGCATTCCCTTCTCGGTATAAACCAGTATAAATTGATCGAGTGGGTGCATCAGCAAATGCTCACTGAGGGCCATTCACCAGATATCTTAACTTATAACGTACTTATGTGTGCTAAATATAGACTCGGGAAATTGGATCAGTTCCACAGATTGCTCGATGAAATGGGTAAGAACGGGTTTTCTCCCGATCTTCACACTTACAACATTCTTCTTCATGTTCTTGGGAAAGGGGATAAGCCGCTTGCAGCGCTTAATCTTTTGAATCACATGAGGGAAGTGGGCTCATTACCAAGCGTCCTTCACTTCACGACGCTGATTGATGGACTGAGCCGGGCAGGTAATTTGGATGCCTGCGAATACTTCTTCAATGGGATGTTTAAGAGCGGCTGCAGCCCTGATGTCGTCTGTTACAGTGTTATGATTGCTGGCTATATTGTGGCTAGGGAGTTTGAGAAGGCACAGCAATTGTTCGACGATATGATTTCTAAGGGACAGCTACCAAATGTGTTTACATACAATTCTATGATTCGTGGGCTTTGTATGGTGGGGAAATTCGAGGATGCGTGCTCCATGCTAAAGGAGATGGAATTCCAAGGTTGTAATCCGAATTTTCTTGTGTATAATACCTTAGTGACCAATCTTCTGAATGCTGGAAAACTTTCAGAAGCTCATGAAGTTATGAGGCATATGGTGGAGAAAGGGCTTTATCTTCATCTCATCTCCAAGTTCAAAAGATATAGGAGATGCTAAGCGAGAGGATTGACATTCAATCACAAACGGTACCATGAATTCATTAAATTTTCTGAATTTCTGACAAATTTATATGCATCACCTAAATTATTTGATGTTTGAACTCGGTGAATTTTGAACTCAGGTACCCTTCTGCCTCATTTGGATGACTGAACTCACCGAGTTTTGGTACTGGTTTTCGATGGGGTTTCCACATTGCTTCTCTTGTGTGACTGACTGTTTCATGAAAGCAAATCATATCTTTCTCAGAGTTAAAATGAAAATTTGATATCCTTCTAAATGTGTGTAGAAATCAAAGTTCATATCACGTTGTCTAACGTATTTTTACATCGATGAATCCGCTATTTATGAGCTTTTGGGGTTAGTGATCTTCCTTCTGCTTTGATTTCTAGCTCAAGAAATTTGACAAGTATGAACTAAAACTGACATCTCAAATGCCCCTTTCACTAAAGCTGGCCCTCAAAATTCTTTAAATTGTTAGAGTTGCTCCAAAGATTCCCATCTTCACGCATATTTCCTCTCTATTGATCCAAAATTAAGGGCTTACTGAAAGCTTAACTCTATATAACTGTGATTTAAACCACCTTTTTTAGTGACTAATTCCTAAAACGAAGTTGGGATGATTCTTTCAAATAGAAAATCACACTAATTTATGGGTTAAGCTTCTTACAAAAACTCTTCAATTAAGCTCCAGCTTCATCAAAATGTACTTTGAAAGCTAATTTTAATTTCTTGATAAGGCTGAAGCTATTTATGGCAGAAGCCCACTTCAGCCTTTAGAGCTGTGAAGCTTTTTCACTGGAATAACTTCTCTAATTCCCTTCTGAGATAATATCTATTGCGCCTGATTCTGATGCCCATATTCTAATCCTGTGCAGATCCTCCTATTTTTTTTATCTGTAAAGATTTCATCTTAACAATGTAGACAACTATAATTATTAGATCCTAATCGTTTAAATTATAATAATTAAATTCTCAATTGTTGGGATTATAGGGGGACCCTTGACACCATTAGCGGATTGTTGCTAAGCGGAATCCAAATTTTTAGGCTCAATGTAAACTAATGGCCATGATTAAAAGTTAGATTGATGAACGATAAATATTAAATAATCATTTAAATCACTTGACATAATTTTCACCGCTCATCAATTCAACTTTTAATACTAACTGTTGAGTTCACAATTGGCTTAAAATTTTGGATTTACCATAACTGCTCTTGCATTGGGATGTTGCCGGTCTATAGTTACATTTCTTTGGGAAGTTCTGTGTATTGCTATTAACAACCCAAAGAATTTACTTTCGGATTTGGGATTTTAATTCATTCCCATTTAGGCTTCCAAGTTGTAAAAATTTAGTCTTCACTATTTGGATAATGAACAGGCTCTAGCATGAATGGATTCTTAACAGCTTCCTTTTAATTCTAGTGAGTAGTGATGATCTACTGTGGTAATTTTAGCCAGTAAAATGCTCGATTGTGTCTTAGAAATCATGAGCTTAATCCATGAAAATGTCTTTACATTAGGGTGAGGATTATATGGGATCCTCATGCACTCATCCGTCCTTTTTGTTAAGTTAGTATGCTCTAATTGATGCTCAAAACTCATCGTTCAAATTTTCCCAGGTGCTGCCTTGCGATCCAAAGGGTTACCACCACCACCACCGCTATCGCCACCACCATCACCACCACTGGCCCTGGACCAACTACCGGGACATTAACATATAACCTATATAATGGACCAGCCGCATACCTTGGGGGGTGAACAAAGCAACAAATGAAAGTACAATATATTCCAAAATTGAACTTCATTTCCTCAAAATAGATAGCTCCCAACTCTAATTAGAACTTTCATAAATAAAATTTTGTTCCACATCAATTTTTCCTCTCGATGTGGTTTGATAATCACATGTTTGAGTCCCAAAAATTTTCTTTTATATAATATAAGTTAAGATCTCATATAATAAATTTAAAGTGATTTTAATAACTCAATGCCTGAGTGGCTGATTCAGCCGTGGTGGTTTTTTTTTTTTTTTTTGGCTTTTGTTAGTGAAATACTTACCAACAAAAATTTAGAATGTAATATGAGCAAAAATATATATTGCTTAATCCAAGTATCAGGGCTTTCAACAGTAATAATTAAACTTATGATTACAAATTTAATTATAATATCTTAAATTGTTATTACAAATTATTCGTGTAGATTGTTTTGGTAGTCATCATTATGATTAAATTACATCAATTACTATGTTGGTGTTATTGTTGAGAAATTGTGGAGAGGGAGGGAGAGAGAGAGATAGACCTAATAAAATTCGATTCTGATAGGATATAAGTTGAATTTAGGTAAAAATTTATGATTAATAAATCAGGTTGAACTAGATAAGATGTGGTCTCCCATGCCAAAGACTTAAACATACCCTTTCATGAGCCAAATTGGGCCAGTTTAGATAAATCAATGAAATTTTTTTTTTATTTTTAGTATGTTTATTTAAAAATTTATATTTATATAAAAATATTTAAAAATATACAATATTTTAAAAATTATAATATTTAACATAAATATTATATAATTGCATATTTTTAATGAAAAATTTTTGTATAAAAGTTATTAATCATGTAAAAATTTAATTTATTAAAATAAATTTTTAAATTTGGTTTCTATTTTAAAAAATATATGTATTTAAAAAAAAAAAAATTTATAATACGGGTTGGGTTAGGCCCAAATGGACATTTTGACTTATAACCGTGCCCAATTTAAAAAATTAATCGGGTTAATCTTATAATCATATTTATCTATAATATTTTTACATATTGATTAAATTTTATAAAATTTTTATTTCATTAAATTGGACTGATTGGGCTATTTAATTTTAATTAGATCTATAAGAATCAAAGTTATTACGGTTATTTTATAAATAAATTTTTTAAATTATTTTAAGAGTTAGGATTAAATAAAAAAAAAAAATAATAAAAACTAAAATAGATAATTAAAATAAAAAATATATTTTTTTCTTTTTTTATCTTTTATCATTCAGCATTTGTCATTGAAATAACAAATAATATGTTCCATTCATGAGGGGGTTTGTGTGGAATTTTTATTCATATTAAGAAAATAAAATTCGTTAATAGAAAAAAATTAAAAAACAACCTCAGCCGTCCGATCATGGACACAACTGATGTTGTTGTTGCCAGCCCTAAGCATTCACCTTTTTTTTTTTTTTTTTGACTTATCAAAAATATATATATTCACTTTTTGTTTTTTTTTTTTTTTTTTGAAATATTTTTTTGTCCCTATAATTTTATGAAGAAATGTTAAGTGATAATTTTAATTATCTTAAAAATATTTTTTATAATATAATATTTTATCTATTTATTTATAATAACATATACACATAAAAATAGATAAATATTATTTTATTAAAATAAAAACAAAAAAAACTTACTTTATGTTCTGTAAATATAATACCTAATTTATTAATTTCAATGATTTAAAATCAATTTTTTAAAAAACAAATTTATATAATAATTATTCAATCTAATTAGAAAAATAACCCACAAAAAATAACAATTTCTTTTTTTTAAAAAAAATTATATAATTTTTTAATTATGTGATATAATAAAAAAAAAAAGAGAGCTAAATTTTAGAAATAAAAGACATTATTTATACTTCCTATATATACTATTTACCAAAAAAAAATTATAGGACATTGCTACATTAGCCTCTATAGTAAAAGTTTAAAAAAAATGACTTGTTTTTTGAAGACTACTTTAAATTTTTCACTTATTTTTTTAAAAATAATTATAAAGTAAAAATATAAATACTTTTTTATTTTAAAAAATAAAATCACCCATACTTCTATTTTTCGGCAAAAAAAGACACAAAATAATAATATAATGAGATAAATTAGATAATATAGTCTTGTTAATATATAAATTTTATAATATCAACATGAAATTTAGCCCTTAATATATAATAATAATTTTAATATGAGAAATAATTTTATCATGTGTGCCTTGCTATGGATTTATATTAATAAAATCAGACTGTCCGATTGACATAATCTAATCGATTAAGAATTTTATAAAGTTTAATCAATATATAAAAATGTTATAAGCAAATATAATTGTAAACATGTGTCTAATTAATTTTTTAGACAAGACACAAGTAAATTTGAAAATGCCCAATTTGGTCCTACTCTAATTATAAATTTTTTATAAATAAAAATATGTATATATATATATATTTTTAAATAAATAATAAATTTAAAAATTATTTTTATAAATTATCTTTTTATATAAGTAATAAATTTTTTGTGTAATTATTTTTATTTAAATATATACTTAGATAATAATTTTTTGTAAAGATAATTTCTAAATAAATAAACTAAAAATAAAAAATATCCATCAATAGCCCCAAATCGGCCCAATTTGACTCATGAATGGCTTTTAGCCTTGGTGACCAAGCCTATTCAGCCTGGCTTGACTTTTCATCGATAAACTTTTATCTAAACTCAACCCGTATCCAATCAAAACCTGATTTTGATTAGAATTAGTATATCCCCATCGACATGAATTATATTTAGAAAAATCGACACCTAAATATATTATAAAAAAATGTTAATTTTCTTTTCCTAAAATTAAAAAAATGCGGGATACCCATTTTAAAAACATTTGGATAGTATACATCTATCTATTTATCTATTTTTATATAAATTTATTAATGTAAAAAAATAAATATATAAAATATCACGATATTTGAAAATATCCCGAATGCATTCAAAATCTCTTTTTAGTCACAAAATTTCATGACATCCTTACCAAAAGTAATTGCCACCTTCTAATTGTCAGTTTTCTTATCTAAAAGGCATGTACAAAAGGTGACTCCTTACATTCAAAGAAGAATGTTCTACCAACCTTTCGATAAGTTCATTCTGGAGATTTTCACTAAAGAACATAATATATTTAGCCATTTTCTCTATTTTAGTTACACACAGATAATGTATAACAATCATATAAATCAATTAATAAACTAACATCTTATATCAACTCGTAGAATTATCCAACCTACGAGAACGCATTGAGCGTCAAATTATAAGCCACATACGACCGCTGTACTCAAACAATGTGAAATTATTGAGAAACAAGGGTGAAAATTCTACTAATGACAACATTGTCGAGTTTTCAATATGTCATCTTGCCAAGCTTGAGATGTTGTCACCTATAAGAGTACAGTATCCTATCCAAGGACTGCATTGGCCTGCATTCTGAAAAAATGCCTCGTCAAGAGATGCGTGGACCATCCCAGCTTAGTCTCAAAGAATGTTCCGACCTAGGGTTTTGTTCAACAGCCGGGTGAGCTCCAGTGGAATGAGAATCGTAAGGTCTTTCAAGTGGAAAGGTTTTCATATCCACTAAATGGTCGAAATTAGAAATTGGATAAATTAATGGTGGACATTGAATAGTCATTTAAATCACTTGATACGTTCTCCATCATTAGTCACCCAAATTCTAATCTTAACTGTTTGATAAATATGATAACCTTCATTTAGAATGACAAAACAACACTCGGGGAAAAAGGGTAGGCCCCATGCCATCTCATTACTCAGAAGATATGAAATCTCTCATCTGATTTATTTTATCCTTAAACACATCAAAGGGAGGCGGAAAAGATGAAATTTACCTAGTAAAGATTCAACATCAAGAAAACCGAATGCTTTCCGGTTCTTCGGTTACCTCGAGATGACGGCTGATCTTCAAGCTTAGGGAAAAAATGTCAATCAAATCCTAATGTCATTCACCTTCGGATCAACTGAAAATAACCACTTTAGGCCCCGGGTTCTTCACCTTCGGATGATAACCATCAATAGGCTGAGCAGTTGAGTCGGTCTTCCTCTTCCTCGGCTTTATAGGGCCAGTGTCATTCACCTTGATCATGAAGTCATCCTCGAGATCGTCCCCACTGACAAGCCTCATGAGCTGTCGTCTAGGCTTCTCCCTCTCGGCTGCTGCTGAAAATAGAAAACAACTTAGGCTTCTTAATCAGTTTAAGCCAAAGCGATTATTCTTTCAAATATAGCTTTTTAAGTCAAGTTAGATGAAATTGTCACGATGTGACCTAAAAATTAAGAAATTAAGCGACGTAAAAATCAAGAAATTAAGTCGGGAAAGCAGCATCATCTATAACACAATATAAGATTGTATGCAAAAGAACCAAAAAATACCAAAACCTTCGATCGCTGGACAGCTTTAAGATTGAAAAGATCCATTGGCGCATTGATATAATTGTTTTATATCTAGATTATCATGGGATTTAGCCATGAAAACAACTTCTTGCATAATGCAAGGCCAAAAGTGATCCCGACCCATCCCTGAGCCACATGCACAGTAGAAATTTCGTGCAATAGTCTGCCCTTCTAGATTGAAGGAAATCTCAGCACAATAATAGAATGTTTCACCATATGACCCAGTGATCGCGGGTTAAACAAATTATCTAATACTGGTTCAACCGTAATGACCAGGTGATCGCAGGTTAAACAAATTATCTAATACTGGTTCAACCGTTATTCGGACGTCTCCCCTTTCTCAAAACCAAAAGGTCTATTTTGTTTTCCTTTTTTTAAGAGGAAATATATTTCTTCCACCCCATTATCAAACTTTATTTACCTTTGTTTTAAATTGAACTTACATTCATCTAGTTTAATAAAACTGAAACAATACTTACAAACAGGGCAAATAATTATTTTTCCACCTTAGTCTTAGAAAATTAAATATAGCATAGAACTTCACAAAACTATAGTTCCAGCTTTATTGCATTAATTGAATGTAAATTTAATTTTTTTCCAAAAAAATAAATAAAAAGTATTGCCCTTTTTTATTGGTGCCACAAGGAGAAATATGATAAAACCACAAGACAACAACAGAGAGGCACATCTTCCTTGCATAAAGATTTAAGGCAGTTCATATATGTATATGAATATGAGTCATCTTACCTTCTCTTTTAGAGGCATCCATGGCGGTCACCACTGCCGAGGAAACTTGATGGCCTTTATTTGGGCAGTCTTTGGCCAAATGAGTTAGCCCACCGCATATTTTACAGCAGCCACCCTGTACAGAAGCTTAATACAAAGTTATTATAGACTGGAATAAGATCAGATCACCAATTTTTTGTATTGGAAATATGTGAGGGTGGAAGGAATTATGCAGTTGACTCAGATTACTTAACAAAATCCAAATCTGCAAGTGGACAGCAATTGAGTGGAGGAAGGGGACATTGATAACATGGAATAAAATATCTGCCAATATATTTCGGCATGGGGACTCCAATACCGGTATTTCATAATATCGCAACAAAATCGTAATACATTATTATATCAGCAATAATAACTAATATTTTCCTATATATAGAACAATATTTCCCTGTTAGATTCCAATTCGCAAAAAAAATTGTGACTACTATATTTAATATCGATACGAATCGTCCGATATAACTGATAACAATAGAACCGAGACTAATACTTGCACCAATATTATTGATGATCGTGTTGGATTTTGAGTTACTACCTTGTGAGTCACACACTCAATGAACGAGTCATCTAATGGTTCGCTTGGTTTTGGTGCAAGGACTCACATGAGCAAAAATAAGAGTGGCATAGGGGGCATCGCTTGATGGGTGCCTGAAGTACATCCATGTCCATTTGAGGCAATACTGGGGGCTGAGGTGTGGCTGAGAGGCGCTTGAGAGCTTTTGCTAATGATTCTTCGGAATTCTTCACATCTAATGTGTGCTAATACGATTTCAAGGCAAGTTTCTGAAAGAAAAAAACACAAAAGGTGTCGCAAGAAAGAGAAAGAAGAGAAAATGAAAGAATGAAAATTTTTAACATCTAGTTGAGGTTCAATTTGAATTCTATTATTCATTAAGCTCCAATATGTAGTTCTAGGCTTCATTTTAGGACGTATTATCGATTAATTGCTCATTTTCTCATTGTATTTTCCCTCATTTGGTTGTTAGATGTATTAGAAGGTTGTATTCAACCATTATTTACGCGAGTTTTGTGAAAGCTTCACGGATGAGGTTATTTTGTAACCTAATACTTTATAGTAGATTTGTTTGGAGGTTATCCTATGGTTTTTTCTTGGTTGAGAAAAATTTTTTCACATTAAATATTACTTTGTAACTTTTATGCTTGGATTTATATTTTTATTCCTTGTGTTCTTGCAGTGATTGGTGGCTTACAATTGACGGAGGGATTCAAGTTCATTTCCGCTATGCCGACTTGTGTAGATTTCAGATCTCAATAGATCAATACCCATTTACAGGTACAAATGGGGCATATAAAGTTGGGTAAACTATAAATCTATTAAGTTGATGAACTATACAATGAACTTATGGGAAATGGTGATTAAAATGAGGCAAATGCAAGAAAAATATATCAAATAATTAGTTTGGATTCATGCAAAGTAAGCCTACAATGAAAGGTAATAATTTGTTAAGTGCCCGATTGAGCAATTTATGGAGGATAACATGAAATTCATATGGTGTTTTATCAATCAGACAAAGGATACAATATTGTCTGATGAGAAATATTATGGAGAAAGTTAGAGATAATAGACAGTCAAATGTAGCTCAAAGTCAGTAATAGAAATTAAGATGTTGAGACAAATGTATGATAATACGAGAAAAAAAATATGATTCATTATGATTTTATACATGAGAAAGTCGGGATAATATCCATAGAAAAGAAATATATAGTAGACGCTTTTGAGGTGATTTGGTGATGTATAGTGAAGATTGCCTAATGCACCTGTTAGGAGATGTGTGGACAAGATTTATTAAAAAATTGGTTTGAAAAAACCGAAAGAGAGTCTAAAAGAAACCATTTGACTGTCTATTTGGACATAGTAAAGGATGTGACCTATAATATTGCTGAATGGAGAAGAATCTATACATTGATATGCATTTGAAATGGATGACTAGGTTATTATTTACATATCTTGAGTGATATGGAAATGGATCATATAATCTATGGTTTTATCCACAACAAGGTAATTTCTAGCTTGCACTCGCACAATGGGCTAGAACTCATCAGCAGAGTAACCCCTGATAATTGCAGCATTTTGGAAAACCGAAAAAGACTCTGAAAGAAACCATTGGACTGTCTATTTGAACTTAGTAGAGGATATGATCTATAAATTATAGCTTAATGGAGGAAAAGAATCTATACAGTGATATGCATTTGAAATTGACGTCCAGGTCATAATATATATCCTAAACGATATGGAAATAAATCAAGTAATCTGTGCTTTTATCCACAAAAAGGCAGTTTCTAGCTTCCGCTAGCACACCGGCCTAGTAGCTCAGCAGCCAAGCGTGCACCTGATAGTTGTATCATCGTGCCCAGGTGATCCCACTTAAAAGGAAAAGGCTTGATTTTGTTTGATTCATAAGAAGGAGAGCATTTCATTAAGTGCACAACACATCAGTTTATTAATGAATGTACCTTTGGATATATCCCATGCTTATTCCGGGGGCAGTTCTTACTCAAGTGTCCATGTTCTTTGCAGATAAAGCAGTCAGCATATTTTGTTCCACCTGTTTTACAAAAACAATTTTAGAAACAGAGCCATACAAACTAAAAAGATATCTAACAGCTTGAATAAAATGCACACAACATGTCCGCAAATGGAAGGATGGAATTTGGAGAGGATAAGATGCCAAAGATTTAAGGGTAAAATTAAAATAACTAATCATTAAACCTTTCTTTAGTATTAGCAAATTACGTGGCAAAGTGTTATATTTTGAATTAAATCTTCAACTTCTCGGAGTTCTCTCAAAGTTGGCTCTAGTATGAAAGTTCTCAATCTTCAGTAGCGGTCACGTGTCAGGTGAAGACAGCTAGAGGATCTAATGCATCGACCTACTGTACTGTAAGTTGACTTTCTAATGGATTTGTCTTTTACTGTCTTGAGAAACCGATGGATATTCTCTCGAATTAGTTAGTTTTTTCATTTCCCTTCTTCAATAAAATCGTTAACATTTACATTTCAACAAGCATTTCTTTATCTTACTGTGGATATAATTGTTCATACTCTGAAAGTATTGAACGAAGTGGGTCTAAATCCTGACTTTTCACTGGTATTCTCTGAGATATAAATTAAACTTTCACAAGTCTTAGTTACTGATAAATTATTCTTCATCAAACAAAGATAGAGTGCATTGGTAATCTATCTCTCACTTGACAGTAAATGGTTCCACATTACTTGTTTTATACTTGAACAACGCCATGTATGAGAACCAAACCATGTATGAGAACTGCGATGGCAAAAGCATTGAGCCTACCATATGAGGTAGGTTCATGGAATAAAGTATCTACCAACATGTAAAATATCAGAAGCCCTCGATAACTCAACGAAATCAGGATATGTCACCAATATTTCCCTACCAGGTTTTGCAAAAGAATTTTATGGCCAACATGACCGATACCTATGAACATTACATATACCAATACTTTTATTTTCATCTATGGTTATATGAATAATTGTTTAGCATTCTACTCGACTTAGAGCAATATCTTCCAAATCTAAAGCACAGTCAAATATTTTTGATTACTTCTTATGTTTTCTAATGTGGAATTGCCACATCCCTTTGCATTGCCTCAAAGCTCAATCAAATCAAATTTCCTCACAAATGTATCATTTGACCTAAATATCAGTGCTTCAACCCCCTTGATACCATTCCTTTTACTTTTCTTAGGTAAGTGCTACTCCTAAATTGCAATAGATATCTTAATTTCTTATTTTATGGACTAGCGCTATACCATCCACCTTAGCATTCTTAGTTCCACTAAACTTGTTGTATATGTTGTTTCTTAATTGTTCAACATTCCAATCCGTAAAGCATATCAGAGATCTGGTAAAATTTGCCATTTAATTTTCAAGGGTTTTTCGACCACACGCTTTCCCAATGCATTTCTCCATATAACAAACACATCTCAATTCTATGAGTCACATCATCAACAATCTATCCTTTTTCATGAATCATGGATCCATGGTAAACAGAGAAATATTGCTTTAAAGAATTTCTGTTGATAGTCAATTTTGACTACTTCACTATTCCACCCAATATGCATGTTCATCACATCCTTTGATCAGTAGTATATCCAAACCTTCTCTAATTTATTGTTCACTCAATTCAAGGTTCAGGCAATCATTTTATTGAAAATTTATTCAAATAATATTGCCACCTCTCTTTTATATCACCTAGATGTTAGCATCCGAAATAGAATGCTGATTGTTTATAGTTATTTTGCATGTTACGACTTTTGAATTAAATGAGGCTATCTTTTTTGATCTGTAGCAAATCCTATGAAATGTTGAGTCCTTCTCCATTTTTCCCTAGATGATCCTGAATCTTATAAGGAGAAAATAAAAATAAATAAACTTCATTGGAATAAGGTACAATATGGTAGTAGTACTAGTAGTAGTGATAGTCACCAATCCAACATTCCTAAAAAAGTTAACAACAGCTTCTTTTAGACATCAATCTATTTCTCAAGAATTTCCTCATAAGAAGATGAACAAGTACTAAAGTTCAAAGTTGGAAGTTGAATGCATTTTTTTGGTAATAACAGTATTCTTACATATTACTCTATAACACTCATGGAAAATGCTCTACTCAAATAACACAAAGGAAGCATAAATGAATGGTGTTCCCACTGAACCTTTGTCAAAAACCAGAACTAAAGGGTTGTTTGGTAGGGAGAAATTAGGTGGCAATAAATATCACCAGTTTATTTTATCTCATTTAGTTGCAGAATGACCATGAGGAACAAATATTGCAAGGGAATATTTATTCTTAGATAAGTGGGAATAACTAAGTTCATGCAACGGTAAGTTTATTTATCACTAGATGAGTGAGAATCTTAATTACAAGTCCCACTTTCTCCAGTCGTTGCCACCACAACCCACCACCCACAGACACCAGTGACACCCCACCCTTGCCAGACATCCGGCAGGCCAATCATCTACCTACCATCCTCGCCCCTCATTTAGCCATCAAGGCGGTATTCCCACCTCATTCCCATGAGGTAATATTAATTCCTAGAGCGATCACAAAATGTTATTTATTCCCACCTTATTCCAAATAATACTTATTCCTAGTAATACTTTTATAATCTCATTTCTCATTGTATTCCCTTCCAGCAACCAAAATGCCCATAAGATCAACAAAGCCTAGCACAAAATTAATAATTAAGCAGTGAAGTCCAACCAAAGGAAACAAGATGACATGAGCAAAATATGGTACCATCTTGCAGAGGATGGGGGCAATTAGATAATGAGTGCCCAATTTCCCCACAATTATAACACAATTTCTTATCCGAAGCTTCATGTTGCTTACTAGGGCAATTCTTGAGAGTATGCCCACGGTGTCGACACAGTAAACATATCTGCAGCAAAAACCACACAACAAAGACCATCACCAAAAGCTTGGACTCAAGGACATAAACTTACACATGGCCGACAGTAATTCAACACCGATATAATTTGGCAACAAGAAACCAAATATCTTATGAATTAACATTTCAAAGGTAAACAAAAGAAAACCAATAAAGGAACTGCACGAATAATTCCTTTCCAAGTATATAAATGTTGTCAAAGGTGCCAAGTGAACTAAGGCACTAAGTCTGCATATTACTCAAGACAAGTGAAGCACTAATTGAAATATAAATATATGTTTACAAGAAGTGTAGAAAAATACTAATCAATGTTCAAACAATTGAAAGCAACTATATATAGGCAAATATAAATAAGTATCACATCATTACACATAAAGTAATTAACAAAAGCACTAAACTATAATATCTATCTTCTGGCGTATACACAATCCTAAGATACTCTAATTTCCATCATCATCAAAATCCACCACGTCATCTTCATCGCCATCATCATCATCAAAGGCTAATTAAATTCATATTAATCTCCTCCTTTATTTCTTCAAAATTAGCCTATTCCTCCTCTATTTTTATTACTCTAGATTTCAAAGGCTTTGGAACTACTTTCTAGAACTTGAAGTATTTGCTTTTGCTTAAAATTTATTATTTGTGAACTCAACCAGCAACAACAAAGACGATAAAGATTGTGATTTTGTGCGATATGAACGAAACAAAAGCGAGAGAGGGGAACTGTGTCGTACGGATTGTGGTGATGAAAGAGAAAATACATTTAAATGTAATACAAAATTATAATTTTTTTAAAAGGCTGTGGATATTTCATAAAAGCTATAAAAAATTTTGTTTTAAAAAAAAAAGGTTGGTGCCTGAGCACCTAGTTACCTTATTTCAGGAGCTCACCATTTTGCCTCACTTGAACGTATTTCAGACACCTGTGCCTCTCCTCACCTTACCCGAGGCCCCGAGCGCCTAGGCAAGCGCCCAAAATGCAAATTGAGGTATAATAGGAAGCCCAATAAAATTCATAATTAAAGTTGGAAGATTTTATTTCATAATTGCATCACAACTACCTTTTTCACGTCATGGTGGAACTGAAAACCAAGTTATTAAAACAGTTGGGTGGAAAATATGCCATCTACTTGAAGGCTTCCCAGGAAATACTACTAGGGTAGGGCAATCAATGGAACTAACATAGAATAAAATTCTTTACAGCAACATCTCAATATGCAAAAAGAAATGGTCTAAGGGGAAGGGGGATAAAAGGATTGGTACAGAGAAAGGAAGAACCCTTGTTCTTCTCCCACCTAAGCTTTTTGAAGGCAATGCTACTCAATAAGGTATTTTGTTTTTAATCATCTCAATCTACAAACTAATGATTGGTTCCAATTAGAATCCTTATGAAGCATCCCGTGAACAGCAAGGGCATGTGCAGCCCAGATTCAAAGGACTAAACTTTTCCAGCATGCAGCCCAAATATTAGAAGTCCAAGCCCCTGCCCGGTTCTCACAGCAAGCGAATTCAGCCCCTGCGTCCTGTGAACAGCAAGCCCAAATCTATGAGCACCCATGAACTTTCAACAAAGAAGTCGCCTCTGGCTCAGCATCTCACATGACATGCGACACTGCTTTGAGTAACTCCGAACTACACTAACCCTTCTATGCTGAAATACGCTACATTGGGCTATGCTATGCCATTTCGGGCTAAATTATGATATGCTGTGTTACACTATTTAGGGATTTTACATTACTCAAAACAACTAGTTCGAGCGACACTCCCATCATACGGGCATAGGCTTCACAAATATGCCTCCTTACACAGCTCTCGTGTTGTCTGCAAACCTCGGCCTCAATAACATTCTTAACTACCAGCCAAATACTTTACTGACACAGACATTGGTGTAGATTCCACGTGAAAACCCTTAGTCTTTCCTCAGACTTGTCTCTCAACTATTTCGCCTGCAAGTTAAATGCTCAACAGACACTTAAACCACTGTCACCAGCACTAAAGGCCGATCCGAGAATGCAACTGCTGTAAACATGGAGGAATAAATGTGAATTTTAGCATTTCTTCTAGCAATATATGAAACCTAGAAAGAAGAATGGTCAAGGAGCTGGGGAGATGGAGGGATTTGGAGAGAAGAAGGAAACACCTTGTTCTTCTCCCACTGAACCTTTGGAGGCCAATGGTGGGCAATATGATAGTTGGATTACAATTATCATAAAATCAATTAAAAACCAATTGTAGTATAGGTTTTTCCATCTCATAAATGTGACTCTAGAACAATCATTATGAAATTTTAGCATAAAATGAATTTTATCTCAAAGACCAAGAATAAGGAGAAGGGATGGGAAAGATTGGCATAGAAAGTGGGTGACAACAGGGCAAACTAAAAAAAAAAAGGGACCTTGTTCTTCTCCCACTGAGCTTTTTGAGGGCACTGCTTGGCAATATGGTCTTTGGCTTTGCAGATGAAACAGGCCTCACCAGGCTTCGACCCTGGTACTCTCAGAGGGTGTTTTCTGAATGTGGATTTTCTGGATTTATCTATGGTTTTGCCTCCTTTTGTCTCGGATTTTTTGCGCTTAAACTTGGCCTTTTTCTTCTTTTGAGTGGGGTCTTTTGTAGGTGTTGGCTCTGGCTTTGGGTGTAATTCTGGATTTGCTTCCTTAAACCTCTTCCGAGCGAGCTTCTGCCGTTTGCTCACCATATTCCAATGTCAGAGTGACTGATAAGATGGAAAAGGAGAAATCGATAATGGCAGCAGTCAAATCTAGAGCAAAAGGAAGCAGTGCAAAGATTTTCTGCCCTCAATTTTCCTTTTCCTTATGAAAATTTCAGCGTATCGTCTTTCTTGACTCCAAATTTGAGGAGAAATTTAAAGCCCTTTCTTGTTCAAGCACTTGGATTTCAATCTTTAGGGTTTTTTCCACGGTGGAGGGTGTTAAGGAAAACCGGTGTGCTTGACTACTAGAAAAAATGCATATTATGTAAATCAGATTAAAAAAATATTTATTATTTTATTTGATTTATATAGATAAAATTTATTTGATCTAAAAAAGATGTTTTAATAGGATAAAACAAATATCCATATTATTTAAAATAAGCTAAATAAATAATTATATTGTTTAAATAGATTATATTTGATGGGTTAAATCGCTGCATGATTGACCCGAATATCGAGACCCATGATTAAAAAGCCGTTAGAATAAATCACAACCTAAGAAAAGTAGCTGAACCCAAGGTTCGATTGCCGCGCATCTAGGATCGTTTGTCGGCGAGGCATGGGCCGCCCAACAAAATTACCATTAAAAGGCGCCGATAATTTATATGATCTCTCACAAGTCAAGAATTGCATATCGAGACATCTCCCAGATCATGTCAGGATGAATATCCTCCGCTCAACCATGAGGACCAGACCAACGATCACATAATCATTCCCAAAAAGGAAATCACATTGACAACTACTTTTTTTTTTTTTTGTAAGTAAGATAAAATTGTATTAAAAAAAAATTATACAACCTATAATTTAATTCTAAGTGTTTTTTCGACTTGGAATATAGTCATAGACACGAAAGAATTTGCCATTCAACCAAAAAAAATAAAAGAGTCCAACAAAGAGACACTAATCAACATAAAAGCCAGCGCAACTCTACAAAAGGCCTAGATTTCTAAAATCGACAGCAATGGATTTGCAAGAAAACGGTTGCATCCAATCCCATTGATCCAAAGATGAGAATCCAAAAGATGCTCGTAGCTCTGCACCAACATCCAAAGATGAATATGGCGGCGAGGGAAAACGCGTCAAAGAAACATGCTCGATGAATATGCCAAGATAGCGGCGTTGAGATGGCACCACCAACCAACCCCCAAGCATGGCCTCGAGACAATATCGGTAACATCGGTTGCAACATTAGTGCAACGTAAAAACACAAAGAAGACATTCACACCAAGGCCAAACCATCAATCAGTCAACCAAAATTCTTCCGTGCCAAAAAGCCCACAAGCAAAGTTCACAAGACAATGAATGCGGCTCCCATAAAAAATGCTTCTGCCCACACTTGTAAAAGGAGCGGAAAAACATCCTTCTTTAGTGCAACAGAACTAAGATATCTTGCCAAATTTATTAGATCTTTCTCGAGAATGCTACAACAATGACACCATCACTGGCAAATTGACACCAACCAAGATTATGCTAAAACCTGGGGCATCAATAAAATCGGATTAAAAACACTAAAAACCACATCCTCATTCTCCACACCAGCAAATGAGGATAAGCAAATCGGATCAAAGCATGCCAAGAAGATCCACCACAATTCGGCAACCCACTTCCTCTACAGAGAACAAGCAAAGATGCTCACATATGGAAGCAAAGCCAAAGCACATGGGGCCTTTTCATATGGAAAATCATCAAAAGGGCAGCTTCCCGACCACAATCGGCACTCTAGCAGCAGCAGCATCGGATCTCCATCACATCCCACCACAAAGTTAAAAGCGTGTAGGTTGGCAAAAATGCCATTCCAGATAGGACAGCATTCTCCGAACCCAACAAAGTATCAACCGCTAAAGTCAAAGCACCACAAAGTGTCAAACAAACAGAGGTATAAGCAATCCACAAGACGGCCCAAAGAAATGTCCGTATCACCACAACATAGAAGTCGGAACTCACAACCTTCTTAGCAACTACTCTCGCATGCGACTGACAAGGAGCCAAACTTCACCTCATCAAGTAGAGTACCTTTGCGACACGCCCAAAACCATCTTCCCGCAATCCAAGCAAAAAGGCCTCTCCTTCAGCAGACTTGCAAGCTCCACCACCATCAGGAGATCATTGACAACTACTCATGATTATTCACACAACTCAACAATTTCGCATAGATAACCGTCTGTAAGTCTTGACACCCAGCAGCCTAAATGTTATAAACACCCGCTTATTCTCACAAGCAAATGAGGAGAGAGGGAGAAAAAGCCATTTACGCACATAGAGAAGAGACGAGCGGATACTCTCCTTTCCACTGGCACATGAGGTCCCATTTTTCCTTCAACCTACCATTCTTCCACGAATGCTAGCTTGCCCTCCCTTTAGGAGGTCAACCCTCCGTCCAGAAGGTATCACCTTAGGAGTCCAACCCTCCATCCCGGAGCTAGGAGCCCTCTATCCATAAGCATCTGTCTAGGAGCCAAGAGCCCTCCCTTCAGGAGACTGGCTCTCCATACCAGGAGATCATTCAAGAGGCTTACCCTCTATTTAGGAGATCTACCTTCTATACTTCCAAACCACCCCTCAGTTAAGCGCACCTCTAAACCACCTCTCAATCGAGCGCACTTCTAAGACTCACATTTACTGAGTGCACCTCTAAAAAGCACCTTTGCCGCCCACACCTCTATGCCACTATTCAACCGAGTATACTCAAACACTCAATCCCAATACATATATATACTTATTTTTTTATATCATCATATATTTCTATTCTCTTAGAAAGATATCTAACTTATGTGTCGTAAGATATATAGAAAAAAAATTCACAAATTCTCTGATCTCTTATTTTTAGTTGTATTGTATAGAGTCCAAATTCAAAAAAATAAGGACCGGATCGGCTCCAATTCGATCCGATATGAAAGATCGAGTAATTTCCTAACCCGTATAACAACCTAAATCTAAAGACGCATTAATATTATCATATATCTAAAAGGTTTTAATATGATAAAATAAGTATTAATATTATTTAAAATAAAATAAAATGTATATTTTAGCTAATAGAAGCATGCCATTAAATGAAATTAATGAATAATGACAAATAATATTTATTAGCATTATCCAACCAAAAAAAGTTTTATTCATTTGCAAAAATTGTGTATTATAAAATGGTTCATATACTTTTTCCAAGTCAAATAGCCGATATAACATACAGATGAGGTATAGTGAGAAAATTTATATCCTTAATTACGGTAAGTGTCCAACCTTATATCCTGTCCATAAAATTTATCAATTTTTAGATTCTTTGTATCACGATTATAAGAAGAAAAGTGGCCATCAAAATCAATAACATATAATTATGTCACCGATAATATATAGTATGACAATGATGGGCCAATGTGAGCGTTAAAAAAAATCAACGGTGTAAAAATAGAGTCAATATGATTGACATGTATATTAACAGTATTGATAGTTGGTGCATCAGTTATCAAACTTTTATTAGAAAACTAAATTTAGTTAAAAGTAATGTGATTATAATACAAAAAAGTCAATAATCCATGAGAAATTATCTGGAGTGGCAAATAGAGTTAGTATAAATATAAAGTTTACACTAGATAAAACCTAATCGATAATAACCTCAATATCCTCATTAGATAGAGCAGAGACAGTAATGCAAAATTCGACTTGACTGATTCATTGTCAATGATGTCAGATGTACGGATTTATTGATTTAAAGTATTGTCTCTTTCAAAATAAGCTGAATAATAAAAGTAGCAAAGCGAAGATTGATGGCATTTATGCAATTATCAAGCTCTGAGAGACTCAAACTCATCATGAGAACCATAAGGAATTGGGTAATGGATAAAATATCTTGACAATTTGCGAGTTTCTTCAATCCTGTTGGAGATTTTTGTTAAAATTATCCCATATAAAACATATTTGGAAGTAAAAATTACTCTTTAGTTATAAAGATTCTTTAGATTTATCGTATAAATCATACATAATCTATCATTGATGAGCAAAGCTCATAAATGAATATCATTGAATAGAATTTTATGCCTTTGGCAACCTAAAATAGATCAAATGGCATGTGGACTAATAAAATAAATATATTAGTAAATCATATAATAATTATATAATTAATACTAACCTATCTTTAAAATAGTTATAAAAATTAAAATCTACCTTTTAAGCCTCTTTTCGTGAGGCTTGTCTTGCCAACTTTGATATCGTGTTTGAAAGTAATCATGAAAATATGTGTACGAGAAAGTTGCATATTTCATTATTTGCCCATCTTATATGAAAATGTCTGATTTGACTTAATCTATCTCAAATTATATTTTTCTAAATATATAATTTTTAAAATAAATATCAGGTTTAAAAAATTATTTTAATAAATCAAATTTTTATATAATTAATAATTTTTATATAAAGGTTATTCACTAAAATATATAACTATGTAATATTTTATTCTAATTATTATAAATTTTAAAAGATTGTATATTTATGGGTGCTTTTATATAAATATAAAATTTTGAATAAACATATTAAAAATAAAAAGAGCCTATCGACCGACTCAATTCAATTTATGAACAAACATAGGTAAGACTTTTGGTATGGGTGATCTGGCCTTGTCTTACCTGATTTTATTTACTGATCATACATTCTCATCTAAATAGGCCCATATTCGATTAAAATAAAATTTTAATCAAGTCTATTAAATGCTAAATATTGTATAATTTATATAATAATATGTTTTTATTTATAATAACTAATTTAATATTTATTCTCATCATACTTAAAATAGTAATTATTTAAAATATATATATAAGTTATATTAAACACATTGTAAGGTATTCTGACCATGGATATAGGATTTTACTTTTTTTTAAATAAAGTATAATCATATTTTTTTATTAATATAATCTAACTGTTAAAATATAAATAATAAATTTTCAATAATTATTTAATTAAAAATTTTCAAAATGTTAATTTAATTTAATAAATATTAAAAATATAATTATTTTTCATTTATCATTATATTTTAATTTAACAATTTCTAAATATATATATATATACATAAACAAAGTAGAATCTCTCTCTCTCTCTCTCTCCGACCAGCCATTTTGAATTGGTGGCTGACAACAAATAACAGGGCATTGCGAAATATTTTTATTTCCTTTTTATTAAATACTTAATATTTTGCTGGGCCCCTAAAACGGCGGTTTGACGCATCTGAAACCGATACGTTGCGTTTTGATTAAGGACATCTTTAGTAACTGAATGTGGCTTTCGAACGTATTCTCATTGCCGGCCAATTATAAATTATATAATAATACAGTGGCTGACGTATTATTACATCACCTTAATTAATTAAAAATATAATAACCACATATCTTGGAAATTAAATTTAGTAATTTTTTTAAAAAAAACTATATTTGTAACGTATCAGTAGTATTATAAAAAATAAATATAAGCTCAATTTTTGCTATTATTTGCCTAATTTTATTTAATATATAATTTTTTAACAAAAGATTTTGTCTAGAATATGACATTTACTCATAGAAATAGTAGATTAAAAAATATTTTTAAGAAAAATATCTTTTATATATGATAAAAATAAATATTTTAAATTTTTATATATTTTAAATAAATATATCTGCAAAAATAAATAGTTAAAATAATATATTATTTAATGATATTTAGAGAGTATTTTTTAAAATAATGTTATTATATTGCATTAATTAATTAAAAAATATGATAACTACATGCCTTACAAATTAAATTTTAAATTTTTTTAAAAAAATAATATTTAAAAAATTAAATATAGGTCCAATTTCACTATTATTTGCCTAATTTTATTTAATATATAATTTTTTAACAAAATATTTTATCTGGAATTTGACATTTACTCGTAGAAATAATAGATAAATAAATCTTCACAGTGATAAAAATAAATATTATTTAATAATAATTAAATTATATTTAAAGGGTATTTTTTGGGGAAAAAAAATTAATGTAATTTTTAGTGGCAATTCAGTGAAGAAGGTCAAATCCAACTGCACTTCGCAAACCCCACCGACCCGCCGCGTCTGACGCCCTCCGACCAGCCCCTCTGATAGCTGTAAGTCGAGACTTAAATGCCTAACAAAACAAACTGAATAAATGCAGCTTAAATTTTGTTTACACTCAAAGTCAGAAAGTGATAGCTAACCAAATATAATTAGGTTTTCATATGATATTTTTAATACCTATTTTTAAATTATATTTAAATATTAATGATAAATTATATATCATAAGGTCTAACTGTAAAAGCGTAAAATTTAAACTGTGATATGTGAACAGGCATCATTGATGGGATGGGTTTGCATGAAAATAGTCCTACCGAGAATAATTCCACATGAGAAATATCACTGACATTGTTAGTGGGTTGAGTTTGCATGAAAACCATTATATCAAGAACAATTTTACGTGAAAAGTATCACTGACATCATTAATGTGTTGGATTTGCATGAAACCATTCTACCGAAAATAATTCTACGTAAAAAATATCATCGGCATCGTTAATGGGTTGGATTTGCATGGAAACCATCCCACTGAGAACAATTCCACGAGAAAAATATCATCGACATTGTTAATGGGTTGGGTTTGCATAAAAAATTGACCAACCAAGAACAATTCCATGTGAGAAATACCACCGACATTGTTAATAGGTTGGATTTATATGAAAATTGTCCAGCTGAGAACAATTCCATATGAAAACTATCGTCGATATTATTAATGGGTTAGATTTACATAAAAACCCATCATATCAAGAACAATTCTACGTGAAAAATATCACCAACACAGTTAATGGGTTGGATTTACATGGAAACTGTCCTACCAAGAACAATTTCATGTGAAAAATGTCATCGACATTGTTAATGGGTTGGGTTTGCACGAAGATTGTCCAACTGAGAACAATTTCATGTGAAAAATATCATCAACATCATTAATGGGTTAGATTTGCATGAAAACCATCTTAACGAGAACAATTCCACGTAAAAAATATCATCGACACCATTAATGAGTTGGGTTTGCATGAAAATCGTCCAACTGAGAACAATTCCATATGAAAAATATCACTGACGCCGTTAATGAGTTAGATTTGCACAAAAACCATCCCATCGAGAACAATTTCACGTAAAAAATATCACCGACATCGTTAATGAGTTGGATTTGCATGGAAACCATTTTATTGAAAACAATTTCACGTGAAAAATTATCACCAACATCGTTAATGAGTTGAATTTGCATGGAAACCATCCTATCGAGAACAATTCTACGTGAAAAATATCATTGACATCATTAATGGGTTAGATTTGTGTAAAACTTATCTTACAGTGAGCAATTCTATATGAAAAATATCTTACTCAAAGCCATCCACACAAGACTATCTTGTTAGAAACTGTTTTGTGAAAACCATTTTGCCGTGACATGCCTCCGGAGCTAAGTTTCTTCAAAAAAAAGGTGAAAACTATTTTAGCAGATTTATTGGCACACGTTTATAAAAATAATGCAATTAATTATGAAGATATTAAAAAAATTTATTTTTTAATTAAAAGTTATTAATATTATAGAAAAATAAAAATATCGAAAAAACGACATAACACTTCAAAAAGAGAACTACAAGAATTCGGTAAGTAATTACCTCATAGTAATCATAAAACCTCTATAAATAAGGTCGAGGAGGAGATTGGTTGAGAGTTGGCCATTGATAGGTGTTTAAGCATGAGATCTCGAGTGGACAACGGACAAGTTTTGTATGCATGTTTATTGCTTGAGTAGTACGACATAATGTAATAATCAGATACATAAGTTAAGTAATTCGGAAATTGAGTTTTAATCCAGAAAAAGACAGTCTAACTGAGATGAATTTTTTAATAAATGTGGAGAGAAATTTAATAAGTTTAGTTATACGAATGAAAATTTCTTGAAAATTTAATATAAAGGAGTCTGATAAATTTTATTACCGTTTTAATTTAAATTACTTTTACTTTATAATTATGGAATGATGTAATTTTTATTAATATTTTTTCTCATCAAGCTTGTCAATTGTTTTGTATCTATTAATTTTGATTAATTTGATAAAAAAACAAAATCATCAATTTTATAAATTTATGTTAAAACAGTTCAATTTGAAAATGATAACAACATTGACGAACTGTGAATTCTGTTTTTTTATATATAAAATTAAAAATTGGCCGGAAAACCCGGTCCAACTTTGACCATCGTGTATTGAGAATGGGGATTCTCGTATTTTTGTTTTTTAATATGATAGTTAAATTAAAATTTAATAGTAAGATTTAAAAAAATATATATATATTTAAAACTTGTTATAACATTAATATTTATTAAATATTAAATTTAATATTTTTTTAAAAAAATAATAAAGCTATTTAAAAATATATTACTAAATATCTAAATTTAAATTATTAAAATTTTTAATTCAGTAATTCAAATAAAAAAATAAAAATTATACCTTTTCTATATAAAATTTAGCCTGAGGAGGGATTCGGGCGTCCAGCCCAGCATCCCATTTGGGCCGTCGGATTGAAAAAATCGACGGCCTAAATTTTATAATAAAAAAAAACATAATTTTTGTTTATTATTATTTTTTTAAATATTTTTTCCATATTTTGACTATAAAAATATAATTTTAATATTTTTTATTTTAAATTTTATAATTTTTTTTAAAAAGGAGGCCGTCGAATTTCAATCCAACAGCCTCCATGAACATTGGATGGGGCTCCGTGCTGGACGGTCCCTCGTTCCTCCTGAGGAGACAGTTTCTTTTCCCCCGTTTAGTTTAAAGTGGAAATGTAATATTCAATTTTTTATAAAATTATTATTATTCTTTTATTATCTTAAATTTTTAAAAATTTTATATATTAAATTCAAAATATTTCATATGTCCGCCGTAAAAAGTAAGCAATATTTAGTCAACCAGTTGGAAAAGTCAATAATCAACTTCCCGCGTGATGGATAAGCGTCCGAGAAAAGTCTGTTCAAATTACACGTCATCCTATGCGTTTTTTTTTTAATTTTAAAAAATAAAACACTGGATAACAATCCTCGTTTTTGAAATTGAGAAAAATTACTTTTTATATATAATAAATAAATGTATATAAATAATAAATAAATAAATAAATATATAATGTGAATATATAATAAAATATAATAATATTTGTACAAATTTTAACTTAATAAGCCTAATTAGGTTTATTGATGTTCAATCAGCTCAAAATATTATAAAATTTCTTATATATATTTGAGATAATATAGTTAAAAATAACTCGCATATAATAGACAAAGAAAAATTATAAAATAAATAAATAATATATAAATAATTTTATATAAAATATTTAATTTTGAATAAGAAAAAAAATTACGAGATTATGCGTTTATAAATTTTTACTATGTAAGATCAGTTACACAAACCCTAAATATAAGAATTCAACTCCTTATATTAAATAGATTCGAATATCAATGAAATAATTTTAATACACTTACTTATATTTTTAGTAAAAAAAAATTAAAAGAATAAAGATTAAAATAAGATAAAATATATATTTATTTTTAATAATTTTAACATAATTAATTATATAATTAAATATATAAATATTAATATTTATATAATAAATATATGTTATTTGACTTATTTCACACCTAAAAGTCATGGTCACCGTCATACGCCGCTGGCAAAGAATTAATATGTTCTTTGACACCAATAGACACGGTCACAAATTCGACGTTATTTATTTTATTTAATTTATAATGAATTTATTTATTTTCAGTCAAAACAGAAGCCATCAAATTTTTGAATCATAAAAGGCAGCCGATTCCCACTATAAATAGCGCCCTCGTTTCGCCTCCCTTCCTCACACTTCCAAGCAAAGCATACGTTCAGAAGAAATTAACGGGAAAAGAAGCACAGAGAGAGAGAGAGAGAGAGAGAGAGAGATGGGGTTCGTAGGAGCGGCAATGACAGCCTGTGTGCTTTTCATAGCGTGGAAGTTGCTGTACGCGTGTCTCCTGGCGCCGATTAAGGCGCATCGAAAGCTTCGAAGCAGCGGTTTCAGAGGGCCGAAGCCGAGCTTTCCACTAGGAAATTTGAAAGCGATGAAGACGAGAAGAGAGATTGCTTCGTCTGCTGGAATGTCACCTCTAAGCCATGATATTCACGCGAGTTCTCTTCCTTACTTCGCCGATTGGCAGCGATCGCATGGTGAGAATCCATTCATTTTTCACGATTAATTGCAGAAAAGAAGGTGATAACTAAGCCAGGATGAATTTGTGTTGATTAATTGCAGGAAAGGTGTTCGTATATTGGATGGGGACGGAGCCATTTCTGTACGTATCGGAGCCGGAGTTCATAAAGCAAATGTCGGGGGTCGTGTTGGCGAAGAACTGGGGAAAGCCCGCCGCGTTTAGGACTGATCTGATTCCGATGTTCGGTTGTTTTGGTCTGAATATGATTGAAGGCAAGGACTGGATCCGCCATCGCCATATCATCACTCCTGCATTTTCCCCTCACAACTTGAAGGTACACCAGACTGTATGTATAGCTATTAAGAAGCTCATTTATTATTGGTTGAATGTGTGGTAATCAATTATCTCAGTAATTCATTCATTAAATATAATTTTATTATATTTTATTAAAAATATATTTTTTATTAGGATCAATTTTTTAATAAAAGATAATATTTACGTAATTAAATAATTCATTATCTTTATAATGTATAAATAATCGAATTAATCATTATTGTTGAGGATAATTATGGACTATTTTATTAATTTTAAGTTATTTGAAAAATAAAATTTAAGCATAAATTTGAATATTTTATAAATATCTAATTTTATTTTATAAAATAGTATAATAAATTTAATAATTTAAAAAGCAGCTTAATTTCATAAAATTTTTATATGATATTTTCTTTACCCTTAGGCAATGAAAAGCTTAATGGTGGAGTCGACTACCGCGATGGTGGACCGATGGACGGCCATTCTCGACGGCTCTGCGACGTTGGAGCTTGACATGGAGAAGGAGATCACGGCCTTGGCCGGAGAAATCATAGCGAAGACGAGCTTCGGAATGAACAACGGCGACACCGGAAAGACATTGTTGGAGAAACTAAGAGCCATGCAAATCAGCCTCTTCAAACACACACGCTATGTGGGCGTCCCATTCGGCCAATTTCTAACCCTAAAGCAAACCCTAGAGGCAAAAAGGCTCGGCGAAGAGATCGACAGTCTCTTCCTCTCGATCATAACTGCCCGGAGAAAGGTCATCGGCATCGAATCTCAGTGCGATCTGCTAGGGTTACTGCTCGAGGGAGGGAACACCGACGGCAAGTTCGTGAAGGAATTGACGACTCGAGAACTGATTGACGAGTGCAAGACGTTCTTCTTCGGAGGACACGAGACCGTCGCGCTGGCGATGACTTGGACGCTGCTGCTTCTGGCCATGCATCCCTCGTGGCAAGATGAGCTGAGAGAAGAAGTTGGAGAAGTGGTCGGCGACGGAGCGTTGGATTTCGCCATGCTTGCTCGACTTAAGAAGGTAATGATATTTTTCCCTTTTAATCTCTGCGTACATACTGCTGATTGATGATTTTGTCATCTTGCACACATGCACTACGTGCTTAGGTTTGAACTTGCCAGTGATATTTGAATTTGTTGAGCAGAAAGTTCATTGTCTAGGATGGCAAAATAGAAGTAACACTGCACAAAAAATTTAATTATATTAAATTTAGTAATATATATATATATACACACACACAAAAAAATCCTACAAATTACTAACTTTAATGTATAAAAATTGTAATCTATTTTTAGGTATGTTTAGTTATATGGGTTCGGTGTCAAAATTAGATTAAATAATATATATATATATATTACTAGTATAATTGAACATAACCGTTGTACGATGAAATGTGTTTATTATGTTGAGAAAATAATATTTAAAGTAGTTCAGGTATTTAAAATATAAGCTAGTTAAATATATGTGAGAAGTAATGATTTTTTGAGATGAGAACAACAAAGAAAGAATTGGCATATGATTACTAAAATGATATAAGTTATATGAAATTTCTTCTAAATACTACTAAATTAAACAAATGATAGATTTAGATATATACACCGGATCCCTACCTGGTATGACAATATTTTAGTATTGATATTGTACTCTATTAAATTAGCTATATAGCATATAATATAAAGTAACTTAGTATATATACGAGTAATATTATTCATACACTAAATTTATATTTATTTGTATTGAAATTCTCAAAAATAGATATAAATTTTATTTTATTTTAATTTTTTTTTCACTTTTATATATCTCTCTCTACACTAAATTTGTCAATTTTGGTATAAATGGGTATATAAGTAGGTGCATAAATATTATTTCATATATATATATATATATAATTTATTTATTAATTAAGAAATTATTTAATTTCCAAAAACTTGGGGAAAAATATCATGAACTAATATCTAAGGGAAAAATTGATTTGCTTAGTCTTGGGTTTAGAAATGTCGAAAATTCCATTGCCAAGACAAGACCAAGAGTCTTAAAAAGATAATCACGTCAACCGGCTGCTGCTTTATTGATTAATGAATCACACCTTCTACGTTTTCTCTTTGATTATGATCTCTTTGAGCCGCCGGACCCTTCCGAAAACACAGGAAAAATCAAAATAATATTGGAAAAGCAAATTTCTGATATTTTTAAAATATTATAAGCCCATATAAAAATATATAAAAAAATAGATAGATATAATATTATTTAAATTTATTCTAAAATAATTAAAAAAATATTTCTTAGAAAATTAATCTTATCACAAATCTATCTCAAAGCACACAACAATGTGGTGTAACATCATAAGGAGTTATTCGGTATATTTTTTCACCAATAAAACATTTTCTATCTACTATAAGTTTTTCTTATCTTAGAAATTATTTTCTAATAATTAATATAATATAATATAATATAATATTTTTATTAATTAAGTCGAGCTTGATATGATAGTCCATTCTGTTTTTGTCAATTTAGTCTTATCAAAATTAGGGCCCACTTGATTGACCCTTCAATTCTTCTCCACATATCAAGCAAAGTGTATTCGTTAAAGTAAAGAAATAAACATTATTGTTGCATTTTTTTTTAAATTTCTTACAAATATTTAAATTTCTAACAAATAAATTCCAACAATAAATTGCAGATGGGATGGGTGATGAACGAAGTACTAAGACTATATCCATCGTCACCAAACGCACAAAGGCAAGCAAGAGGGGACATTCAAATGGGAGACAAGGTCATCCCTAGTGGCACAAATATATGGATAGACATAGTAGGCATGCACCACGATCGAGATTTTTGGGAGACGAACGTGAACGAGTTCAAACCCGAGAGATTTAGTGAGGATTTATACGGCAAGTGCAAGCATAAGATGGGATATTTGCCGTTCGGGTTCGGGGGCAGAATGTGCATCGGAAGAAACTATGCCGTTATGGAATATAAGATCGTTTTAGCTTCGATAATTTCTAGGTTTTCATTCTCCCTTTCACCGTCTTATATCCATTCCCCAACTTATTTCTTCACTTTTAGACCTCGATTTGGTGTGCCTCTTATTATTAAGCCTCTGTAATTTTTCATCAATTAGGTGATGAAACTAGTTTTTTCTTAATGTAAGGATATGGCTACATATATTTAATTATATTGATTCTTTAAAATATCAATCTTTATATATAGAGTCATTCATTCATTTTATAGTACTGTGCAGTGAAGTGAGAGTATACTAATAAGGGTGTTCCATAATGAATTCTTTACTACCCTTGTACTCTTATACCCTAAAGTGTGCTTCTATTAGTTGTATTAGTTGTTATTAACATAATTAAACTACATTTAAGTGTTTAAAAGCTTTATCTATTTTACATTTATGCAAAATTTGACAGATTTATATTTTTAAGTGGTTGATAAAATAGAATAAGGGGGATGATAAAATGACATTTTCATAATAGACCATAAAAATAGAGAGAAAGAAATAAAGAATAGATACAATAATGCAAAGAGAAGTATTAAAAGTATTATAATTTAAAACAATTATAGTGAAATACTATTTTTTGGGGGTTACAAGAAAAATACAACAAAAAATATCCTTTCCTAGGGTAAGAAACATAACAATTTGAATGACCTACTGGTTGAATAAATAGGTGCTTCTTGTTTATATGTAAAAAAGTTTTAATTTTTATTTTAGATTTTTTTAATAATAAAATCGTATAGAATGGGGTCACCAATAGTTTATATCTCACGCATTTCTCCAAATAGGATAATACATCGAATAAAATGGGATGAATCTTAATTAGAATATAGATTTAATATGAGAACATTGATTAGATATTCAAGGGCCAAACATTAATTCAATATAATTGACTTATATTATTGAGCTACGATTCCCTTAGTGTCATTTGAGTCCTCTTAGCTTTATTTTACACCATGTTCTCTTAGTAATTTTTTTTGACAATACAAACTTTTAAAATTATAATATAATATTATATTATATTTATTTTACAATTATGATGAATATGGTTAGGTACGGATAGACCCAATGTGTAAGTAGATAAGAGACCCAAATACCGGCGGCCTAATAGAAGACGCCATAGAGTCGATTAAGCAAATGATACAACATATGAATTAAGGAATACAACTTGAACAGTCAATAACTAAATAATCATAATGGACAATTTAATGAGCTGTTTCAGATGGTGGTTGGGCCGATACAATAATTGAAAGTCAGGCAGTCCTACCATTGAATTAAGACGGTCATTACACATGTAAATAACGTCCATCACCACTGAAGAGACACCATATTCATGCATTAATTTTAGGCGCCTGCCAGTTAAACAGTACCTTTCACTATAAATAAATTTTCTCCCCCAAAGAGTAGAGCACGAAGGGAAACAAGGACAAAAAAACCTTTACTATAAATAAACTTTCTCCCCCAAAGAGTAGAGCACGAAGGGAAACAAGGACAAAAAAACGAGAGCAAGTCTGACACTCATCGATTCAAGTGTATAAACACCAAAGATATTCATCCACATAGTGCACAAATAAGGAAGACATTCCACCAATCAAGTACTCTAAAAGAAGTATTTCCCTTTATATAAATACTCATCCCCTTATATTCTACATTTTTGCACTTATTTTCTAACATCTTTCACATCCGAATTGAAAAATTTCTAATTTAAGTATTGGAGGATATACCGAGGAACGAGTCCTATATTTTTTTTCTTACCTCTTATTTGTTTTATTGTGGTACGCAGAATTTAGATTTAGAATTATAAAAATTAGATCTGTTTCTATTTGAAACATCAAGTATGATAAGGCATCTCTCTAATTTGTACATTAATCTAGGTCATCGAGAAGTATCATTAACACATCTGTGGAAAAACGACAATCAAGCCACCAAATCAAAAAGAGAACATGGCCAACACTAGGATCCAAACAAGTGCACCACTCAAGAATGTCATTTATTATGGCAACGATCCAATAGAGAGTAACCATGGAAATAATTGTCCACCCACGAATGTAAACGTGGAGATGCTGGCGACTCAGGTGGACACAATGTCCAAGGTCCTTTAGACCATTTACAATAGATTGGAAGGACACTTATTGAGGGCTTCATTTTCTAACTCCCAAACTTCTACATCCAGGACAAGGAATTAGAGAAAAAAACAGTCAACTAAGGAGGTGATTCTATGACATGATGACCTTGAGGCTAAAGAAGCTCCGAGTGACAGGGCCCAAACTCGGTAGAAAGGCCAATTAAATATTAGAGCACAGGATGAAAGCCCAGAGAGAAGGAATTCGCACTATTTTCGAGATGTAAAAAAACCTTCGACTTGAGACAATGCTTCATGTAGCACTCTTCTGAGGAAAGTCCACAGCCAACAGGTCCAACATATCTCATTAAACCATTCAGAGTTGAGGACATTCCTCAATGCAAGGAGAGTTACGTCCATTTCCCAACTGGAGGAGAGAATCAAAAAGATTAAACGGCAATTATTCCAAGGGAGTACGGACAGACATTCGACTGACCTAGATAGGTCACTATTTATGAGGGAGATCAATATGTATCAACTCTCTCACAAGTTTAAAATGCTGACCTTTGAGCCCTACGATGGAAGTTCTGATCTCATAGATCATTTGGATCATTTCTGTACCTTACTAGGATTCAAGGGCCTAAATGATTTGGCCTCGCATCTCTACTTTTTGTTGACCCTTAAGGGAGATGCCTGAATTTGATTTTACCAGTTACAATCGAATTCGATTTGAACATTCTAAGAGCTGGCTGATAACTTCCTATTGCAATTCGCATCCAGCTGAAGGGGAAAAAGAAGTCGTAGCACATTATTCACATCCAAGAAGGGCCAAATAAGAGTTTGAAATGCTTCTTAGCCCAATTCAACGCTGATTCCCAAAAGATATTGAAAGTAATCGATGAGGCGAAATTGAATTCCTTCATGGCCACTATGTAGTCGAGAGAATTCTTTAAATGCTTGGTCCATCAAGAGCCCAAGACCTTTCTTGAGGCAGAGACTGTCACCTATGCATCTATCACTACGGAAGAGGCTAATGAAGCGAAGAGGCGGAGTGCACTGACCACCACTAGGGATTGATAAGCGCCAAGAAGAGGAATGGAGATGATTTCACCACTTGAGATCCCAAGCGGCAACCAAGGATGGAATCGAGCGTCAGAAGGGGGTGCAGGCCCTTAAACCTAACTCATTTGAATGACACTCGGACAAACTTCCTAATATAGAGCTGAAATGAGAAGTTTTGAAAGTGGCCCAAACCGATCGAGAACTCGAAAGGAGGAAAACAGTCCAAGTACTACTTCTACCATCGATCCTTAGATCATAACATCAAGGACCGTCAGACTTTGTAGAAAGAGATTGAGGCTCTCATCCATAAAGGGTACCTCAGCAAGTATTTAACAGACCTGAGGCAGGCCTCTAGGAGTGCCAACAATGTCAGGGCAGCAAGAGCAATCTTGCAATCAGGTAGCGGCCAGAATAGTGAATATGGTATTAATGAGATCACATAGAAATAAAGCTTCAGACTATCTAGAGAAGACTTCTAGTAGCAAGAGAGGCTATGAGTAAGGGATAAGGTTATTAATTTTAGTAACGACGATATAACTCATGTAATAACTTTTCATTCTGACCCTCTTGTTATATCCGCACCCAATTCAAACGGTTCTCTTGATTATTAATTAAAACAAGTCTTCATTGATAATAGAAGTTTGAGAAATTTATTGTACCTTATGCCTATTTTAAGTTTGAATTGAAAAAGGTCAAATAAGACTAATCGAGGGACCATTATATGAATTGGACAATGAACCCGTGCCGGTCTAGGCAACATTTAATTAGAGGTCACACAGGAACGTATCCAAAGATAGCGTCATGAATGCTCATGTTTCTAATAGTGGACTTACCCTCAATCTACAACGTGATATTGGAATGACCCTACTTGATTACATTCAGAGTAGTAATGCCGATCCCTCATTTGAAGATAAAATTTATAATAGCTTGTGGAGTTGAACAGGTCCTATGCAACCAAGTCACCGTCCGAACATGTTACCTGTCATAAGTCAATCAGGTGATTTCGAATCAGTCAATTGAGAAATTCAACTTTTGAGATGAGGCAACCCTACAATAAGGATAGTTCAGGGAGTTAACTGATTAAATTCTGCTAGATCCGAATGAGCCTAAGAAATGCTTCCAGATTGGAGGCTCTCTATCGGGTCAAATGCGTAAACAGCTGATGACGTTTTTTTGATAAAACTCAGATATGTTTGCATGGACACTTATGGATATGTTAGGAATTTCAATAGAGGTGATGGTCCATAAGTTGGGCACTGATCTTGGGTATAAGCTGGTCAGGTAGAAGTAGAAAAACCATTCGATTGAGAAATTGATTGCCAAGAGAGAGGAAGTCAAAATGCTTCTTGACGTAGGCTTTATAAGGAAAGTCCAATACTCAGACTAACTGTCGAATGTAGTACTTGTCAAAAAAAGTAATGAAAAATAGTGGATGTACATCAATTTCTTGACGTGAATAAAGTATGTCCAAATGGCAGTTTTTTATTACTGAGAATGAATTTGCTATTAGATTTGACATTGGGTATAAGCTGTTAAACTTTATGGATACCTATTCAAGCTACCACCATGTTCGGATGATTTATGAGGATGAAGAACTCACCTCCTTCATGACCGACTGGGGGACATATTGTTACAAGAGTATATCCTTCGGTTTGAGGAATGCTGGAGTGACATACCAGAATCTAGTGAATAAAATGTTCGAGGTATAAATCAGAAGAAATATAGAGGTATATGTGGATAATATGCTTGTCAAAAGTATAATAACCGATGGCTATATCGTGACCTAGGTAAAATTTTTGAGGTATTTCGAGCGCACCAAATGAAATTAAATCCAACAAAGTGCACGTTCAAAGTAATTTTTGAAAAGTTCTTTGGGTTTATTATGTCTCACAGGAAAATCAGGGCAAACCCCAAGAAAAGAGAAGTCTAGAGGTTAATTGGGAGACTTACAACATTCTCCAGATTTATGATAAAATATGTAGAGAAATATCTTCAATTCTTTAAAGCACTGAGAGAAACTAAAACAAAGGGATTCCAATGGACAAAAGACTGTCAGGCTACATTCCAAGAACTAAAGGAGTACCTTGCCAATCCTCCTCTCTTATCTTCTCTGAAAAAAGGTGAGAAATTATACTTTTATCTGGTGATATCCAACACGACACTAAGCTCGGTCTTGGTCAAGCAAGAGTATGAGGTACAATGATTGGTCTACTACGTTAGTAAAATTCTGATAGATACCAAAACTCATTACTCACATGCTGAGCGAGCGTTGGTACACTTTGCAAGAAAGCTTTAACCGTACTTCCAAGCTCATAAGATTATCATCTTAATTGATCAACCGTTAAAGGGGATCCTATAGAAACTCGATGCATTCGGACGATTAATTAAATGGACTATCGAATTGGACGAGTTTAACGTAGAATTTTGAGTACAACTGACCGTAAAAGGTTAAACCCTTGTGGATTTCATAGTTAAAATGACAACCCCGATTTCAAGTGATCTTGAGAAGTATAAAGACCCCCGCGAACAAGAAAAGGCTCTGACCTGGATCTTACACGTGGACCGGTCATCTTCCCAATCAGAAAATGGATCTGACGTGGTCTTGAGAATTCCAGATGGGTCAGAGATAAAATACTGGATAACACTCGAATTTTCAGCCACCAACAATGTTGTTGAATATGAAACCTTATTGGCTGGGATCAGACTAGCGAAAGAATGCTTGGTTGGAAGACTGATTGTTTATAATGACTTGGAACTGGTCGTCAACTAAATCATCGGGTGTTTTGAGGCATCTAGTCTATAATTCGCAAAATATCTTGCTATCTTAAAGGGCCTTATTGAATCATTTGATAAGGTGAAAATTTGCCAAATCTCAGGGTAAGACAATTGGAGAGTGGATCAGCTGGCGAAAGTAGTAGCAATTGGAAACCTTAAGTAATACGCTAGTGAGATGCAGAAAATCCTCATGATTCCAAGTGTAGAAGTTCCAAAATAAGAGATACTTTAGATCTCAGAAGGCGACACTTTGATAACTCTATATAGAAAGTACCTTTATGAAGGCCTTCTACCAGAAAACTCGAAGGAAGCGAGATGCATAAAAAGGATAACGGCTAGTACACCCTCATGGACGAAAAATTGTACTGAAGGGGGTACTCTATTCCCTACATACTAAAAGTGACTACACACTGAGTAAAGTAAATCTCAATTTATCGGTCACACATAGGGGTCAAGAACCTGGCACTAAAGTCATATGGTAGGAATACTACTAACCCACAATAAAGAGAGACGCTATGGAGTTTGTCAAGAAATATAAAAATTATCAAATTTACGATATTATCCCTCATCGGCCACACACAGAACTCCAGACTCTATAGATACCTTGGCCATTTGTCTAGTGGGTAATCAATTTACTAGACCCATTACCCATTACATCTGAACAAAAAAAGCTCATCATAGTTGCCACTTCACAAAATCGGTGGAGGCTTCCCCATTGGTAAGGATAATTGAGTAGAATGCCACCAAGTTCGTTTGACAGAGTATCATTTACAGGTTTAAAATTTCTAAGTTCATAGTGATCGACAATGTAACCAATTCACTCACAAGAGATTTACCAAATACTACATGAGTTTGGAAATGAAGTTGGTTCATACTTTTATTGCTTATTTGCAAACAAACGGGGAAGTGGAAGTGACAAATTGAACCTTACTACATGAGTTAAAAATGAAGCTAGAAGACGCAGGGAGCTCCTAGGTGTATGAGCTACCCTTCGTGTTGTGGTTATACTGGATGAACCCCGGGAACCAACACAAGAAACGCTTGTTCAACTTGTGTTGTGGGATAAAGTCGGTCATTCTGATAGAGATTAGGCTACCCAATCTCTGAGTAAAAAGTTACGACCCACACAGCAATTTCTAACTTCTAAGTGAGCATCTTGACTTGCTCAAGGAAGCCTGAAATGCAACAAGGCTACGGACAGTGGTTTACTGGTAACGAGTCACTCGATACTATAATAAAAATGTGAAATATTGCCAATTTGAAGTGAAGGACTTGGTTCTAAGGAGCATATATGTTACAGGCAAGATCGTTGACATGAATAAACTATCCTCTAGTAGGGAGAGACCATTTATAGTCTCAGTAATTTTTTAGAACGGTGCATATAAACTACGTATTCAAAACGAAAAACTGGTCCTGAAGATATGAAATGCTATCTACTTCAAAAAATACTATTAATAAATCTCTACTAGATAAAGTTGAGTTCTATACATGGCATATGGAATGCTTGTATAATGTATTCATGTTGATATTAATAATATTGCTGTCATTTATTACATAAAAATCTATTTGTGTGTCCGCATGTTATTGCATGAATACAAATGACCAGGATTGTCCCTAAGTCAGGTGAAATTATCACCTGATAAATGAACTTGCTAAAAGTATGGTCAAAACCTTAGCTAAAACAACCAAGCTGTCAAATGAGGTTGGATACAAACTATCATAAAAAAACTTGGGGGCTTGTAAATGAAAGTCTAACCCCTCCTAAAGAGGTCAAAATAAAAGAAAACTTAGGAAAAATTTTCAGAATATATAATACGATATCCTCTCACAGAAAAGAGTACCATCAGTCAAAGATGGTTGATGGATTAGGGCTTGATGCATAGGTGTGAAGCTGTCCTCTCACAAAATTGAGTACCAACATTTAAATAAGGACAGTAGACTAAGCTTCGGCAAAACTCGACGACAATGGCAACAATGCCTAGTTGGCAAGCAAGGATCTATTTTGGCTAAAGTGCTATGATGTCCTCTCATAGGAAAGAGCACCATTGAACAAAAAAAGAGTGCTACGATATCCTCTCACAAAAATGAGCCCTACCAAACAAATACGGATAACGGACTAAGATTTGATCTGACCAGACTCAGTAATAATAGTAACCACGCTTAGTCGGTAAATAAAAAATATGTTGAGCAAATGATTCAATATAAAAAAAGCATCAGCGATAATAACTTGAAAAATCTAGTTGATTTATTAATGAACAAATATTTTAACAGGGAGACTCAAAGCTTTCAAAAAAACAGGTACTATGATACTACCATCTGCCTACGCTCAAACATCATGACTATCCTAAGGTTGGGAGTCCCTAAAAATTGCGGTGACGGATCCCCAACTAGCTCTGAGAAGTCCTTGACATCTAAATGATGAGAAGCTTTGGAATTTCTCAAGTCAAGGTATCCAGGAGGAAAGTTGGGAGTGACCAAGGACACGATCCACTTACAATGATAGAATCTGTCTTGAAATTTATCATCCAAAGCAGGTCTGACCTTTTCTGGATAGAGATGTATCCTCAACTCTCCTTCGAGTCAAGCATACTTGTTTTAAAGATTGTCAAATTACTACTCAGCCTTTTGGAGCTTGTCATTGAGTGAGGCAATCCGATCCAGGGCTAAAGATTTTTCATCTGATAGTTCTTGAGATCTTGCCAACACTCAAATAACTCAGTCTAGGAAAGCGGCCCGATTTTGACTTTGTTGGGCATCGACAATGGTAACATCAACCCGGATCTCCAACTCCATGAGTATAGTAGGATCAACGAATGTTTGAGATAGACGAAAAATCTCGGCATCTCGTTGGTACAACCCATTTGCAATCAAACGAACTAGTTCTTGCGACTGCTAAATAAAGCAAAATGGTTAGTTGCAAATAACAGTGACAAAAGGAATACTTGAAGACGAAGGGATCCACAAGCCATACCTCGATGGAAAATGGTCTCTCTTGAACAGGTGGATCGAGAGAGGTTTTGTACCCGGAGATGGATAGAGTCCTCCAACACAAAATAGGAAAAATGTGATGCTAGAGAGGGACCTCAAACCTAGTAGGAGGAGAAAAAATGTCTGAATCCTTCGAGTAAACAAATGTTGAAGTATCAATGCGAGGAACCTCCACCACATCCGTGGCCTCTGGATTATTATTAAACTCTTTTGTCACCCGATCATTATTAACAGACTCCCTAGCAAAGGTAACAGGAGGTGTGGTAACAAGTTCATCAGGCGATAGATTAACCAAAGTTGAGACCCCCTAATGGGCTATAAGTGGAGCATCGATGAATTCATTCGATCCACTAGCAACAGGGTCATTTATTCTTGAAGTAGTAGGTAATGAAGTCTCACCACCCTCAATGAATTCGGCACCTCTTCAAAAACTTGGTGACTCGGTGAAGAATGAATAGAAGCCGGCCTTCGAGATGACTCACCAATTTGCAATGTGGTCATCTCATCGTAGGTCTCATCGACGACCCTATCGTAGTCATTCGAGGAAGATGGGAGGGAATCACCCCGCTGGTCACCCTTTCAGGAGAACCCTGAAAGAAAAGCTCTCTCGGTCTTCTCTTGGGCTGATGAAAAGGTATGATGGCAGCAGCCTTTCAGGAGTGCTTATTGAGTCAAAAAAAGTACCTGTCCTTTGTAGTAAGACAATATTCTCCTCAATAAGCTCTATCAAGCGTTAGGACGTATGAGACTCACTCTCTCAAAGCTTTCCAGAGTAGGTGGAATTCATCTTACCCCATTTGTTGGAGAGACCCTAGCTGGTAGGGATCGTAATATAAAAATATTGGTCATTCCAACCCTTAATTAAATTTGAATTATTCACCTTACCCCATAATAGTTGATGTGCCCACACCGAAGGGTGCTATGTCACATCTATTTCACTGCACCAATAATGATGGTCTGATGCAGTGCCTCCCCATGTAGTAGACTGTTAGCTGACGGCTCTGACACCCAGATCAGCGCATCTACAATACTGCACAGGTTATGATATCCCTGACATATCATTTCTCAAGGCAACGGATTGGCAACGGGCGACTTTGACGTCAATCTAATTAAAGTCAATTCGATTAATTTATGAATGCGCAAAACATAGCATTCGAAGTAAGTTATTATATGTTAAATTGTAAGAAAATCGAGTTGTTAGAAGTTTTGAGTTGTCAGATTGTCAAAAATTAAATAGCAAAAATAGTATTTAAGCGTTCAACATTCAAAGAATACAAAAATATTGGAGCCATACAAAAAAAAAAGAATAACATGCGGTAGTTCTATTCATTAATTCCTTTCAAAACGTATAAGTTTATAGTAATAAAAGTATAATCTAGAAGAGAATAAAAGAGATAGAACAGCGACATGAATAAAAAATATTTTTTTCTTTCTAAATACACAAACACGAATTGTGCTAAAGGAACCACGAGAATGAAGAGAATGAAAAGAAAGATGTCCACTCATATTGGCAATATCTATCTTGATCACTTCCATGAGGGTTAGTGAGGAAAGGGTGTTGCTACAAAATGCATGCTCGACCTTGGGACGGATGCAAAAAAGAAAACCCTCTCCCCAGGAACTTCAACGGTTCCATTGGGGACGCGACCACAAAAAATCCACCAAAATTGGGACCTTTCCACAACGATGAAGGCTTGGCTTTGACATGAGCGTAAAAGAGAAAAACTAAGGCAGTTTCCCATATAAAAGAGTGTAACCAAAAAAACCATCAAGAATATCCTCGGATCTTGACTTAATAGACTAGAAGAGAGCTCCCACCGACTCCGGCTTGTCGCAATAAAGGCTCTATACTGGCTTAGGACAGTCATGCCATTGGGTAAGACAAATGACGCCTTATTATGCATAGCAAAGGGAGCTCTGCAATTTATAGCAAAGAGGAGTGCATATTGGGCATTCAACTCAAGAACATAACGAATCTTATTATTTATAGCAAAGGAAAAAATCCTATCAAATAAGACCTTAAATCGAAAGAATATTTAGGGAAGAAACGCGCATTGAAGAATTGTAGGTGGTATCCTATCAATGATATATTGGGAGTTAAAATTTAAACCTCCTAGTATGGAGGTTAGTGATAGATATGGCTAGGCACAGATTGGCTCGACACACAAGTAGATAAGAGGACTAAGTAGTGGTAGCCCAATAGGAAACATTACAGAGCCTATCAGGAAAACGGCGCAATGCATGAGCCAAGGGATATAACCTTAGTAGCTAGGAATTAAAAGATCATAATTGACTGTTTAATAAGTTGTTTCAGATGGTAGCTGTGCTAATCCAATAACTAGAACCCAGACAGTCTTGCCATTGAATTGAGGTGACCGTTACACTTACAAGTAAACCCCTCACCATTGAAGAGGTACATTACTCACACATTAATTCTAAGCGCCTACCAGCCAAACGATGCCTTTCATTGTAAATAAACTTTTTCACCCATAGAGAAGGGGATGAAGGGAGACAATGACAACAAAAATGAGAGCAAGTCATACACTAATCCATTCGAGTGCATAAACACCAAAGACACTCATTCAAACGAGTGTACAAATATGAAAGATAGTCCACCAATCGAGTGTACTAAAAGGAGTATTGCTCTTTGTACAAACACTCATCTCCATCCATTCTACATTCTGACACTTATTTTTTAATATTTTTTACATTCGAATTGAAAGATTTTTAATTTGAGTATTAAAAAATATATCGAAAAGTGAGTCCTATATTTCTCTTACCTCTTATTTGATCTATTGTGAGATGCAAGATTTAAATTCAAAGTGACGAAAATTGGACCTGTTTCTATTCAAGTCATTAAGTATGATAAGGCGGCTCCTTAATTCGCATATTAATTCGGGCCCTTGAGATGCATTCCCTTAGTGTCATTTGGGTCATCTTATTTTTTTTCTATACCATATTTCTGCTAGTATTTTTTTGATAATTCAAACATTTAAAATTATAATATTATATTATATTTATTTTATAATTATAATTAAGTAAATTATTAAAATAAAATCTTTACCATCAATACAAAAGTATGATGTTGGCCTTCCGTCCGACATGTCAAGTCCACACTTTGAATGAAATTAGTTGAAGAAGCGGTATGACATGAAGGAAAAATTATGAACCAAAATCTTTACATTATTATAAATAACCAATTAATAATAAATTATATATTTTTACAAATATTATATATTTTAAGAATTAATTATATTATTATAAAGTATTATAATATTTTTGATGCGTACCTTGGATCTAGATAGTCGTTTAATAAAATCGCGTTGGTCCTTTAAACTTTTTACTTCAAATCTTACAGATTATAATAATTAATAAAAAGTCAAAAGATACAAATGTGTTCCCAAAATATTCTTCGATGTCCAAGTGAAAAATCTTTTTAATGAAATGAGAGATAATGAGATGCTAATAATTAGAGAAATAGTAATATAAGAAGGATTTAGCTCCGTGATTTTTGAAATTTACAAGTATATTGAGGATTAGAACTATATAATTGCTATTTTTATGAGTGATTCGGATTTGATTTCTTTGTTTGAAAGAAATAGATATATTTATAACTTATATTGGTTAGAAACCGAATAGTCTAACCATTATATAAATTTTGAATCTAATATTTGTTCGTTAGGCATATTAATTGTTCACTTAATTTGACCATATATTCATCGATTTATGTAACTATTTGTCAAGATTTTTTATTAGGATTTATTAACTTAGTGACCATTTAGATATCTAGTAGTTCAGTTAGATTCCATTCTATTTTTAATATAACAACTCAATTGATTCATATTTCTCCATGAGCATACAGCTTGCGGGCCTCACAGAGCAACGAGTCAAGTCGATATCATTTTAAACTGTATCCAATATCAACTATTCATATTGGGATGTTAAATTTAAATTTTGGGTACACTAAAATGAAAATCATGAGTGGTGGGCATTGAATGCTGCTCAAATTCTCTTTCCCAATGAAATTTTAATTAATGCACATTAAATTTTTTGACCACTTGACTACTTTTCTTTACTTCAAAATGCTTTATTTTTTGTTATAAAACAAGCTACTCTTATTCAATCTTTAACCAAATCTTAATTCTCAATATTCAATAAAACTTCGATCTATTTTTAACCAAACCTCTAGTTTCAATATCTGATAGAATTTTTGTTCGATAAATCTAAAAAGAGAGCTCTCCTAGATGTTTTTATATTATTCCAAGAGGCGTTCACGAAGTCTCTCTTAGTTACCTTCTTTTATATGGGCAACCATCTTATTTTTTCTTATTTACACAACATATTGATTTGGGGTACTTTTCCTTTTGAGTGGCTACTCCTAACACCCCTCACCATTTGTTGTGAGGCATTTTAATTTTGTGGCTTATTGGAGAGGATTAACCGGTTTAATATCTCTCAAATCTTGTACTATGATCTCGTCATTGGATTTTCACATTAACCAGTCAGACCCAATTGACTGGATGTTGAACATGAGAGGAGGTGAACCTTTGTGGCGTTCTTGCTTTTCATCTTCTTTTGGTTGTTGAATCATCCCTTCTCCTTTTTTTCTTTTGGGTTGAATGATTTTAGCATCTACCTTATAAGAATATACGTTATATATGAGTGTATTTATAAAATTAAGAAGAGTTTTATTTTTTGTATTTGTGTTGAAATTCCTAATCTATTTCTTTCATTGGACTCGTTTATCTGCATAGGATTTTGAGTTGCCAAAAATTTAGATTAGTGAACTATTCAAATATAAGATTTTCTTTTGTTATTGGCCTCAATACCTAAGCATTTTTAAGTTATAGTTTGGTAGAGATTTATCCATTTGGTATTTTGAAAACTTTGATGTTTGACAATTCAAACTCCTCACAAATTTGTTTTTTGATAGCTCTCTCTTCTGTCAAATAGATATCATCAAATAAAAGATTGAGACTTCAAATTATCAGGATTAATGAACACATTCTATAATGTAAATTTAACATTCAAAGCTTAATTCCTTTTACTTGCTTAATCAGGGCCTTGTAGCATAAGTGACTAGTTAACAACGCTATTATTGCATTGACAGGTGGCATAAAAATTATACCATTTTCTAATCATTTCAATATGTAGTATTTTGGATTTGAGAGAATGTAAGAAGACATGCCATCATTTGAGAAACATGTTGTTTGGGTTTGCGTTGCCATTCAAATCACATCATTTCTAACTTTGGTTGCTATTTTCAAATTTCAATGTCTTTCATTCTTCTCTTTAAACCCTCACAATGTGTTCTTCTTTACTTTGCATCAAATCTCATGGTCCCTAATTTCTTTGACTGTCCAACTTTTAATTCTTCATGGCTTCGTAAAGAGTCCTAAAGAACGTTACCTATTTAACTTCTTACCTTACCATAAATAATATAATGGACATCTATGATTAGTATAATATTTGTTCAGCCATTTCCCTTTGAGTTTTTTCATTTGATGAGAGAGTTTGCTCTCCTAGAAATGGCTTTATTGCCATTTATGAGGCTTTTATAAAAGACGGCCTCCGTATTCCTTTCGTAAGAAAATTTATAGAAATAATGGAGATCCTAGAGATTCCAGTCGCTAGAATTCATCCCAATGCTATTAAATATATTGTGACATTGTGCATTTTCTTTGGCCATCATGGTATTATGTTTGACACTTGGAAGGTTAAGGCAATTTTTTACTTTAATCAAGAAAGTAATTGGATCTCTCTATCACTTAGGAAATGAGTTTAATATAAAAGGTGGAAACCTAGATTTAATAAAGAACTGAAAAAATAAATTCTTTTACATTAATGTTTTTAATAATTGGATTTTGTCTAATAAATAGGATAATATCAATATTACATTTTATAGTATGATTCTTGAGGATGAGCGTGTAATGACTAGATCACAAGCTGATCTAATGAAACAGAATGTGGCCAAATTGCACAAGATTTGTAATTTTTTTAACTCAAATCTCTTTAGATGCGATTAACTGGTATGTTCTCCTTGGAGACAATGCCATTGTCGATGTGCTTTCTCATTCTTTTGAAAGTGATGAAGGGTAACATTTTGATAGATTTCGATCCCAAGACTACCTCTAATCAGCTTAACATCCAAACAACAGTTCCATCTACAACTCTAATCATAGCTGCTCCTTTCACCAGTCCTTTAGAGGAGATGTTTGCTTTGAATTTTGAAGAAAAGATCTCCCTTGTTCCTTTAAGGGAGAAGCATAATCTCTATATAATTCCTCACGAGGTTGAGCCACTCGATACTTCTATCATTACAGAGTATAGGATTCTTGCTACTTTCGGCTCTCCGATATCAATTGGGCTATTGCCTTATCCTTTTGCATTTTATGCCTCTTCATTTAGGCTAGAGAATAATGTAGATATCATTAGAGAGTTTACCATTATTTTGTTGCCATCCACTCCAACTTCTACGAGCTTTGAGGCCTCCCTAAGATCCCTAGATTTTGAAATTCCTTTGAATAGTAAGCCTATGTCACTTCTTTGTTGGAAGAAATTGCCTATGCTAAATCTTTACCGACTAGATTGTCATCATCATATCTCATACCTAAAGAGAGCCATTTGACCCAAGAGGTAGTTTCTGAGCTTTAATTTTAAGTTATTTTCTTGTATTTGAATTGCTAACTCAAACTCTTTGCAACTTAAGAACCTAGTGCGGGAGATAAGAAATAGTTATATAGTCAAGACATCGAGATTGAATATCTATTTTGATCTCAAATTGATCCTTTCACACTCTAGGGTTTTGATTATTGAGCTATGACTACTGAAGTTACAGTGTCTTATTTTGAAAACCGATTAATGCATCTTAAGAGAGAATCGACTAAGTGGATGTATAGGTCTCATGATTTTGTTAACCAAGTTATCCACACTGAAGTTCGAACTAGTTTTCTCGAGGATGGAGCCCTTAAAATCGAACATCGCTAGGCTGTAGCTATTGGGGCCATGGATGGACTAAGAGGCAAATGCTTAGGGCTTGAAGAGCTATTAAGGAGGAGCATCCAAATCAAAGAAATTGGCTCTCTTCCTAGTTCCCTATTTAAAGAGGGAATTGAACTTTATAAATGGAGAGTCTTCTTGGTAGTCCCTGACCTTCCTCCCAGCTACTTAGACATTATGAATTTTGGAGCTTTGGTGAATTTCGTTGTCAAAAATCGTGGAACATGAGAGCACTCCAATCTTGAAGTATAACCCTAAGTATTAGGTGTAGAATTGTCTAAGTGATTTTTGTCCCTAAATTTCACAATCTCCGGTCATACTTATGAGTGAGGATAATGTAATGTAATTCCCAACGTATATATTCAAATTTTTTTATCATTAAATATTCATTGTTCCTTAATTAATGTTGATCAAGCGATTTAGCCCTTGAACATATGTATATAAATTTTTGACCATTAGATAGTCAAATTGTCAGCTAGTTAAGTCTTTTGACTATTGTCGTTGGTTAAACACTCATAAGATGGTATAATTGATTATCAACTAAGCCTTTTGGCTATCGTCACAAGTTAGGTTGGGCTATGGTCCTTGACCAATTGGCTAATCGTATGTATCTTGTAGAAGGATATACTGACATTTATATATTGATAGCATCTTTGAGGTTTGATAAGTCAGATGATTATCAGTCGAGTTTCAATTGAATTTATCCAACCTTTCTTTTGACCTCTTAAAGTGGAATTGAACGCTTGGTTTTCAAACTCCCTAGTATTTTAGAATTGCTGGCGTGTAACCATGCTTGGAACCGTATAGTTCTATTGAACCTACATCGACACCATTTCCTTTAATCAGCACATTTTATCTTTAAGATATTCAAACCAATTTTTTAACTTAGGGTCAATTGTAATCATGTTAATCACATATAAGTATACAAATTGATAAGAAATGATTTAAAAAATCAATTTTAATAATAATTTGAAAGAACAAATTATAACATACGAGCACTAAAAAGTGAGGGGTAGGGTGTACCTTTATATTCATAGACTGTCCTCTTTATTGGTAATATTTTTTAAGGTAAAGGATATTTAAAGTTCGAGAGGTTAACTTTCTTTTTTGAGTACTTAATTTATATGTCCTATTATAAAGTATTGCGAGTACTAAGAATGGCCCCCTTTAAATTGGGAATAGTTTATTTCTGTGTGCTAATTTTTTGGTTGCTTCAATATTCATTAATACAAAGTCACTAATCTCAAAAGTTTGTCCATTTACCCTTTTATTGTAGTATTGAGTGACTTTTTTTTGATAAGCTGCTGCTTGAATACATACCGTCTCTCTAATTTTCTCTAAAAGATTCAAATTTTGTCTCAAGAGTTGGGAGTTTGATCTGGAGTAAAATTTTTCACTCAATGACTTGGCAATTGAATCTCCATTGGTATAACCACTTTTGTTCCGAAGTATAGGCCCAATGGCAATTCTCATATGGACTTTCTAGTTGTTGTTCAGTAGACCAAAGTACTGATGAAAGGGCTCCTCCAACTCTATCTAGCTTAGTTTTTAACTCATTCACCATAATCTGATTTATCACTTCTACTTATTTATTTGTTTATGAGTATGAGATTGATATATGAACCAATATAAATTTGAAGCCATTGTAATATTTTGTGAGCCTTTTATTAAAAAATTGGGTATCATTGTCGGTTATTATAACCTCTAGTATCCCAAATCTATGAATAATATTTTGATTCAACTACATTCTACTCTATAATTTTGGCCAAAGAAAAAATTGCATTCCATTTTATGAAGTAATTTACCATAACGATAATAAACTTTCTTTGTCCAACTGCTATAGAAATTGAATTTATCATGTCCAATCCCAAATGTACGAACGGTCAATGAGCCTGCAAATTTTGCAGTTCTGTATGTAGTTATCCGAGTATGTATCATGAATTTAGTAATTCTTGCATTTGTTAATGAAGTCCATCGCGTCCTTTTTCATAATTGTCAAATAATATCCCTACCTCAAAATTTTGAAACATAAAATTTTGCCTTCCACATACGCTCCACCTACGCTAGAATGTACCTCTCTGAAACCATAGTCAGCTTCCATCGGTGATAGATAGTACATGTATGGTATTGAATAATCCCGTTTGTATATTGACTCATCCATCAGAATGTATCGACTGGCTATTTTTAAAATGCAATTTGCTTATGTTAAATTGCTCTGAAGCGTTTTGCTCTCAAGGTAATTTAGGTATGGAGTTATCTAAATTATTTCATCTAACACTTTGAGATTCTCATATTGTTCCTCAATGATAGGACTTTGAAGCATTTCTCTCATATCTTGGGTATATTGCTCTAGATAATCGGATGTTGCCATCTAAAAAAGTCAATTGGCTTTCTAATTATCTTTCATTGATATATGATTAGCTTCAGCATTATCGTGGGATAGTAAAAGATTGTGTATCCTGTGGAGATATTATAAGGTTTGAGTTTAAATTTTATTTTAATTATAATTAATTAAATTATAATAATTAAAATTGAGGTCAAAAGAAGAAAAAATTAGGTCAAAAGTCAAAATTAGATCGGGTTACATCGAGTTAATGGATGCTTGATTTGCGCTTGACGTATGCTCATATGTGTTTTGGACAAAGAGGTTGTGCTTGACCAGTGCCTGATTGGAACTCAAGCATGATTTCCAAGTTAGCTGCGCTCGATACATGCCCAAAGGATATTCAAGCACATTGAGGTAGAATTCCAATGCCTGATGCACGCCCAAGGCAGCGTTCATGCGCCACTGAGTTTGGTCGTGGTATTTGATACGCCCACGAGTGTCACTCATTTATAAATATTAGGTCCAGTTGAATTTTGATCATTTTAAATAGAGATTTGAGAGATGAGAGAGAAGGAGAAAAACATAAGAGAGAGAAAGAGAGAGAATAAGTTAGAGAAGGTAAATTAAAGTGATTTCAAGTAAGGTTTTAGAGAGATTTAAGTTAAGGTAAGTGCATTCCAAATCTTCATTCCTTTGTTACTATTCTTTTCTTATTTTCTTGAGCATTTTTTATTCCAAATACTTATACATGACATGATTTTATAGCTAAAATATTTATAATTCACTTGCATGTAATATTCTTCCTATTCTTTTATAATTATGTATGAAATTCACATTCAGGTATATGTATATTGTATGGTTCAGCTAATTTATACAATATTCATTCATGCATGTACTAAAATTATGATTAAATGATTCTCGTATACTTTAAATCAGTATGTGATGCTCTGCATTTTTAAAAGTGTTCCTATATTTTTGAAATTGTCTTACATGTTTCAAAATTCTCAAATTTTCTCTACATGTTTATAATGTGAGAAAAAAGTAGTTAATTTTTTTGTAAAAATTATATCAATAGCTCATATGTTATAAATTTTAAAAAGTAACTTTTATATACTTTAAAATTTTACTTGTTTAAGTTCATGCACAATTTTTTTATATAATGTATGATAAGAATTGACAGAATTTTAAAAGAAAAAAATTTTATAATATGTTAATAACTAAGAATATTTTTTTTGAATTGAGAAAATACAAGAATTATGAAAAATTATGTAGAGTTTTCATATGTCTAAGTATCAAATTATTATAATAAGTTCAGTGGATGGTATATTATGACATATCTTAATATATTATAATAATAATCGAGGTTTGAACAATTATTTGTAAGTGAAAGCGGAGTTCGACTTCATTTATAGGGTTGTATATACGATGACCCACATACGAGTCCTAAAGAGTAGCGTAATACCTTTGGTTATGTAGAGACAAATATAACTAGGGTTTTGATTATCTACTCATTTAGTTAGTAAGGCCCTACTAGTTTCTGATCTCTAAGAATTTTACATTTAAGCATGGATTATATTGTATAAATTTGAATAAGAATATAAAAAATATTTAACTATATAAATTATAGTTATATATAAAAATTTATCAGAAAAATTTATGATACTATACTGAAATTTGATCTATTGCTCTTCTAGCATGTTTTAAGGGAAGTTATATATTTAACTATATAAATTATATAACTTGCTAAATTTTTGACTCAATTTCAGTTTTTCACTAATCTCCCTCTAGATTAGAAGCTTGGATACTTGTAGGACGATAAGATTCTGATTGAGGAGCTGCAGTTAAAGAAATTTCAGAATTAGGATTAAAATTATGAAATAATTGATGATGTATTTTAAATTTTGAACTATCGTTTAGAATTTATGTTGTTCAGACTATGATTTTGTATAAAAGACGATATGAGATCATGTATGTAACTTACTCTAATTATGATTTGTAGTATCTTGGATGTTGGTTCGACCAACAGTTAGTTAGGAGGTTTTAATTTTCAGTTGAATTGATTACTTTAATTTCGTTTGAATTAGACATTACTTCTTATATAAGATCTGACGCCATGGTTTGGTCAGTGTTGGAGCCACCTAATGGCGTGACATTTTGGATCTTGTGTTCCAATCATATTATTTTATTTTGATCGGTTAAGGTATCAACGTGAAACTCAAATTCAAAATTTATAGAGTTTATTATTTGTTCATTAATAATCTTGTTAATTATAAATTTTTTGGTCGAGATTTCGGACATGATCGTGACAGATATTTGGCTAGGTTTTATTTGGATATTTCGAAATTAACTAACGCTTGACTGATCACAAAATCAGAATTACTATGGATGATTAAGTTCTTAATGGAATAGTTCTTTGCAAGTATTAATTCAATTAGTAGAGTTTCATATTCCACCACGTTTGTTGTGGCTGGAAACCCTAATATGATTGAGTATTTTATCTTGAATCTTTTAGGTGAAGTTAATATTACCCTAGCTCCACTATTTGATTGTGAGGATGCTTCGTTAGCATGCAACATCTGTATAGGTGATAATTTTTCTGGGGTTGCCTCCATGGTTTCGTTTATTTCTTTCGAGATTAGGATAATCATTTTAACAATAAAGCTCGTAAGGGCTTAACTCTTATGCACAATCGCGCTCTAAATTTTATATTAAACTCGCCTAAATCAATCAACTATTTAATTAGACATCCGGATACTTCTAACTTCTATAGGATCCTTTTTAATGATTGATTAGCCAAGAGCACAGTCTTATGGGCTTGAAAATACGGTCGAAACTTTCTTGTAGCAAAACTAAGGTTAAAACAATATTTTCTATCCGTATATATTGAGTCTCCATGTCTAATAAGATCTTATTAATATAGTATATCAGCAGCGGAGTTCCTAACTCTTCTCTAACTAGATTTATGCTTAAGGCTATCTCCGAGATATCCATATTAAGAAAAAATTACTTGTCCTCTTTGAGACAAGTTAATGAAAGTGGATATGCCTGATATTATGTTAACTATTTGGAAATCTTCTTGGCACTCATCCGTCCACTTAAAATTGTTTGTCTTTACTCCTTTTAATGTTTTAAAGAATGGGCAATATTTTCCAACAGGCATCACCAAAAATCAAGATAGAATAGCTAGTCTTTCAGGTAACCTCTGAATTTTCTTGATAGATTAAAGCGGCTCCATGTCCATTATGGCATTTATTTTCTTCAAATCCTCCTATATCCTGCATTAAAAGATAGTGGACCCTAGAGATTTACCGGAAGTTACCCCAAAGACACATTTAGTTGGATTTAACTTTATTCAGTATATTTTGAGTACTTTGAATGTCTTGGCTAAACTGTTAATATGGTTATCAATAAGTGTACTTCTAACAAACATGTCATCCATATACACATTCATTTTTATTTTGATCTACCGCTTAAATATTTTGTTCACCAACATTTTGTATGTTATACAAATATTCTTAAATCCAAATGGTATTACTTTATAGTAGTAAATTTCCTTATTAGTCATGAATGAGATCATTTCTTTACCTTCTAAATTTATTTGCAATCTCTTGTACCTGGTGTAAATGTCCATAAAACTGAGTAGTTGATGTTAGACGTTGAGTCCACTGCTAGTTGATCATTAGAAGTGAAAAATTATTTTTTGGACATACTTTATTCATATCTATAAAGTCAACGTATATTCCTTATTTTTTGTTGCCCTTTTTGACAAGAACGTGGATAACTAATCTGAATAATTTCTTGATGAATTCGATATTAGTTAGCTTCTTGACTATTTTACGAATTGTTATGAGTTTTTTTATGGAGCAGTTTTGCCTTTTCTGTCTGAGCAGATTATGTTACGAGATGAGACTCAACTTGTGAACTATCATCTCCATTGAGATTCCAACCATTTTAGTCAATGTTCAGGCAAACATGTCCGTATTATTCCATAAAATTAAATTGACCTCTCTTTTAGCTCTTGGGCTAGCAAAGATCATATCTGAATATTCTTATTTGGGTCCATAGAATTTAGAGGAATGTGTAGAAGCGACTCTTCAAGCTGCACTTGTTGAAGAGAAGTCTCTTCCTAAAGAGAAAACTGCTCAATTGGTTGAAAAGGTGCTGGGCCATTGATTTGTGCCACATAACAACTTCACTTGATGACCTAGTCTCTCGTGGTATCTTTAATTTTGTATCTAGTTGGAAATTTCATTTTTTAATGTGAGATTGAAGTGATCACTCTAAAAATCATTAAGTATGATCAATCTAATATAGTATTGTAAACCGAGGGAAGATAACTAATTAGAAAGGTTAGAGTATGGGAGATTTTTGTTGGATATGTCATTAGTGTAACCTCCAGTTGCATTATTTCTTTCACTTGGACCAATTTATTATCAAGTCCATATAGTGGCTGATCCAATGGTTCCATTTGATTGCTTTCACGTCCGAACTTGATGAACGCATTGAAGTAAAGAATATTCGTTGGATATCAATTATCTACAAAGACTTATTTTAGTTGGTAGCTATGATTATATTTGAAATGAGTGTAGATACAATAATAGAGTCTGAGTGGAAGAGATTACACGTGTTATATCGTTGTTATTAAAATTAATGATATTATTTTCTATTCTTAATTTCTGCCTCTTGCTACAGAAAGCTTCTCAAAATGATCTATGGTCTTTTTACTAGTAGGTCTAGTAAACACCATATTAACTCCTATTGTCACTCAATTTCGTGGTTGTTCAGTCTATTTCTCATCATGTTTTGCATTATCTGGGGCAGACCTAGAGTTTTATAAGTATTTTTTGAGGTATTAATTCGGTATTAGGGCATCAATCTATTTCTACGACATCCAACAATCTTTAGTATTGTGCCCCATAGATCGATAGTGGAAGTAGCACTTAGATTGATCAAATCCTTTTAGGTTTTTTGAATGGCTTAGGAAACTTTAGGAACTTTTTGTTCCATATTTGTATCAAAATATTTATCCGGGCATTATTCAGCGATGTGAGATTTAATAGCCTGTATTTTCTGCAAATGCCCAACTTGGTCCTTTGTTACTTTTTATGATCTTGAATGAAAGATTCATTGTCGTTTCTTTTCTTCCCTCTGCCTTTGACTCTGGATGTCTCACATAATTTGAGTTTTTTTGGCTATAAATAATTAATATAATTAAAATCCATAAATAATCCCCTCAACTATAACAATATCTAAATACAATACCTAAATTCAGGTCAGACTTAACAAAATACCAAATAATATTATCAATACTATGCACAACAATAATCACCATATGGTCATTCGAAACTTTTTGGCACAATTTGTTCAAAATGTTTGTAAGAAAAAATGGCAAATCCGACCATCACAAAACTCATGATGTTGGTCCAACATAAACCAAATGCCAAAATATTAAAATAATAGAATAATCTGAAGCCAAATTCCATAATAAAATATAATAACATCAATTTATCCATCATTCCCTTGATACCATAATATATCCAATATAAATATAACAAAATTACAAAACTAATAACCACAAAAAGCAAATAAAATATCTACCAGAGATCTTGGTCGAGCTCCCCACAAGAAATTTGTAGCTCTTTAATAAAAAAGGGACGAAAATAATAAAATTATAAATCAAATATTTAACAAGTAAAAGAAAATCTCTAAAAGAAGTAAAAATAATATGTATGTACAATAAAATCTCTAAATGTAAACAAAACTAAAAGGGAACGAAAATAGACTAAAGATAGGATTTGAGGATACTTGTCTTTAATCTCTAATCTAATAGATTTAACTAAAAGATACTTTAAAATCTATCATTTTCTCTTTCTGTTTCTTCCTTCCCTTCTCTTTCTTTCTCCTTCATCTTCCTTCCCACACAAAATATTTGAAAATAGTGTGTTGCTCCTTATATAAACAAGTTGGCGCATGAGCACCACCTCAGATGTAATGCCTAACCCCACTCGTGCACAAGCATTGACTCAGGTGCTCTTCCGACACAAGCAATCTGCCAATATTAAGTTCAAACGCTTAACAAGTGTATATTAGGCGCTCACCAATTTACTCGAATCCCACTTAAGCGGTCCAGAGGTGCTCCTCATGCGTATCCAATCTGCCAAAAGTGTGCATCGGCGTGCATTGGGCGTGTCTCAGGCGCCAAGCCTACTTTCTTTTTCGAATTTTCTTCAAATTTATATTACACAATTATTTTTAATATATTTAAAATTAATTTAAAATAAACTAATAGTATCAAATTAATTAAATGAAGGATCGGGTGTTACATTCTACCTCTAAGAATATCATAGGATCCTACTCACTCGACTATGTCGTTGTCATGAATGCATTCAATTTTACCTCATTGGTGAACTTTGGTATGCATATGGTTTCATCAGTAATTTGGCTAGAATACATTTTAGTTTTTTGTTTGGAACCCGTCGGATCTTGTCAAGGTTTCAAGGGTGGCTTTCTTTTCTTCGGCTAGAGGTAAATTGTGATAGGAATTAGTTTGTCTGTTTTTGAAAAGTCTAAATAGAATTTGGTTTTAACCTAGAGAACAAAATTTTTTAGTCTCTCTTTAATGTTAAAAAGGACACAAATAGATAGTGTAGTATCCTCTATGCTTTGGAAGCCAAGTAATGTTTGGAAGTAGTCGAGATAATCCATTGGATCAATATTTCCATCAGAAGACTCCAACATTTGCAATCTAAACTTGTGAGGGAGTCGGATAAAAAGTGTATGACTAATTCGGTCGTCTATCCAACAGTCTTTTCTCAAAAAACTTGTTATTCAATTTTTTTATTCTCTCCTCCTCTTCGATGGTTGAGGTGATTTTTTTGGTGTTGAGGAATATCTTCAACTTCGAATGATTATTAGATATGCTCGATATTTTCTTAATTGGGAGAGTTTGAGGCTTGTTGATGCACTACCTCTCTCATTAATTAATTGGGTGTTTGGAATTTAGGGTATACCAGAGATTCTGTTGTTTGGGACACTCTTCCCTAACTTTAAAGTTTAGTTACTCTTTGAGCCGGAAGGAGCAAGCACGGACGAACTTCTTGAGGGCTTTTAGAATATTTGACGAAGTATGACCTTCAATTAAGACAATTTTCTTTCCTCTTGACCTCTTTTGGTATGTTGATTACTGCGTTTGGAGTATCTCGATCTAGCGAGTTTGGCCATCTACTTTGTCCTATAAGAATTTTAATATCTTTGATATGCTTTAGAACTGGGCGAACAGGTTCCCAATGTTGAGATTGGATAATGGGTGGGTACTTCCGAAACTGGCTCCTAAAGGATGACACCACATGATGGTACATCCTTTGGTGATTGGCTTAACTATTCCTATACTTGTGCATTCACTATTTTAACTTTGTTGAAGATGAAAGTTGTTTCCAAATGAGTAGTATTTCAATTAATTAGGAACAAATGGTTTCATCATGTTTTCACAAGTTACGCCAATGATAAATACCTCTGGTTTGGATAGTCATCCGAATGGAATTAAGTTGGTCATTCAAACTTTTTAATTCAAATATTATATACCACAACAATTAACAAAATGTCAAAGAATATGTGATATATTTTTCAAAATATTATCTGACGTTCAAATTAAAAATTTTTATGAGAAAAAAAAAGATAATGAGAGATTGAGGATTAGAGAGAGTAATAAATGGAGGATTTGACTCTGTGATTTTTGAAATTTAAAAGTGTATCAAGGATTAAAATTTTATACTTACTATTTTTATAAGTGATTCAGATTCGGTTTTATTGTTTGAGTAAAATAGGGGTATTTATAACCTTATTATCAATCAATATATCCTTCCTAGAGAGATATAATTGAATATTAATTGAGGAGTTTATTAGTTGAAAACTGAATGGTCCAACTACTATATAAATTCTGAATTTAATGCTTGTTAATTGAATATATTAATTGTTTACTTGATTTGGCCGTTTATTCATGGATTCATATAACAGTTTATTATGATTAATTGTTAGGATTTATTAATCGAATAGTCGTTTAGCGCCCTAATCTTCTATATTACATACAGTCTTATCATTCAAATGTTTGATAGTTTGATTAGATTCTCTTTCGTTTCGAGTTTAATAATTTGATTGAATTATACACGTGGTCAGTAGACTCCACGTAATAACTTGTTCAGCCGATCTCATCTTAGGCTGTATTCAATAATTTTTAATATATCATATGTTTTCAACTGAAAACCGAGACTCCTTATTTTATAAAATTTTTAATTAATTAAAAAAAAGTAATAGGACTTAATATTTTTATAGATTATTATTGCTCTTTTTCCAGAGGGAATAAAGACATTTTTCTTTCAGCCACGTGTACGTGATTTCTATTTTGATGGACACCACGTGCATTCTATTTAAATATACACGTTTGTCACGTGGGATTTAAGGCATGACCCATTGGCTTGGAGCGAGGGGAAAGTCTATTGTCTACGTTATTAAAATGGGACAAGAGTTTTTTTAAAAGGAGGAAAATAAGAAAGAAAAAAATCTAAAATTTATTAATTTATACATATTTTTTTGATTGGATTAAATTTGAAATGACATTTTATAATGGAAGTGAAAAAATCAATGCAAGAACCATGAAATTATGAATTTTTTTTTAAATTTTTGTTGTCAAAATATTTATTGATCTCATTAGATTAAAAGGGCATATATAATGTATCAAATTAATATACAATCTTAGCTATTCGACTTGGTATTGCTATTGGTTGGCTTCAGTATTCATTTAGAAGAAATTACTATCACTGAAATTAATGTACAACGACAATAAAAACCGTTCAGATGCTTTATTATTAGGACCTCGGTTGCAGTGTCAAATCTTGTCACCTAAACCTAAGAAGATTTACAAGCCTACATAATCCATACTGAACATTCCCCCTGTAATTGTACACACTTCCATAGTAATAACAAATTTTGGTTTAGACATTTACTCATATAATCTCACTAAAGAAAGAGCTATTTTTATTGTAATTGTACTAACTGTTAAAATTAGGTTTGCTTGTTTAGGGCTCGATCTTGGTAGCAGTCCATAACGATCAAAGTCGAATTGCGAGTATATTAGTGAAGGAAATTTAATGAAGTAATAACTGGTACTATAGAGAGCAGCTATAAACTAGAAAGTCTTGACCAATTTGAAAGAGATATTTTTAAAAGTCAACATGCTCTGATAAAGTTAGCTATGAATTTAAAGAAAACCCTTACATGTGAGGAATTTGAGGCTAAAATGAGTTCTTTTGCCTACTTGCAATCTCTATTCTGTTTCTTGCAACAATAATTTTTTTTGTTATGGCTAACATGAAAGAGGAGAGTTGCATTGGCTTTGGACCATCCATTCATGATGACCATGTACCCTCAATTTCTACATCCAAGTCGTTGGTTTTGGCCAGCCTTGGTAGAGATTTAGTTAAAGCAGATAAAGCGAATCAGTATAATAATAAAACGAAGTAACAGTATTAACAATTTGTAATAGATTCAGGCGCCTGAAATTATTAAACAATTTGGCCACTATTATAAGACTATTAATGATTTCTAAGGTAGCTAACGAATTGTGTATAAAAAAGCAAACTAAATTATATGTTTCAAACGAATTGGATTGGGTTCCTCAAGACTCTCTCTTTTGCCTTGTCTAGTCTACCTCTCTCCCATTCTTCTCTTCTCAATCTCATGCTGGTTTTCATCCTCTTTCAATTAGTAATAGGAGATTCTTTGTCTTTTATCACAGTAAATCTTCTAGAGATAATGGGGTTGGCAAGGGGATGTGGAAAACTGGTGATAAGTTAATGAATCGAAAGACTAACACGAGTCTAAATCTCCTTTAGGGGCAATCAATGATAGTAGGGTTGTAGGTGGTGCTTTTTGGGTTATTCAATCTTGGCTTGTAGTCATGTGGAACCTGTTTAAATTAGTACAGGTGATAAATAAAGGAATCAGAAGACTAACAAATCTAAATCTTTTTTAGGGGCGATCAACGATAATAGGGTTGTTGGTGGTGCTTTTTGGATTATTTGATCTAAACTTGTGGTTGAGTATAACTTGTTTTAATTAGTATAGGTGATAAGTAAAGTAATCGGAAAACTAATGAGATTAAATCTCTTTTTATCATCTTTCCCATTTAACTCATTGACCTAGAAAAGGAAAAAAATACAAATGAATTATATCAATTATGTAATTGTAAATTACAAATTAATATGTTAAGTACTAAAGATGAGAAGGAGTTTTTACTTGACATCATAGACAAATTTGATGACCTTGATATCAAATGCCAATACTTAAATTAAAAGATCTTATAATAGAAAAATAAATAAATAATAATCTTAAACCTTTCAGTTTAATAAAGATATTTGAAAAATATCAATTTCTATCTTTATTTTAACAGATAGGAGATTTATAAAAAGAAATCAAACAATTAAAAGATGAAGTAAAGAATCTAAAAACTCAATTACAAAACTTACAATTTAATGAGTTATAATTAAACACTAGGATAGCATTATTAGAATCAAAACAAACCAAATTAGAAACAAAAATAATAAATTAATCTGATCAAACGTCACATCAAAATCAATAATAAGATAAACAGATGATCAATATTTATAATTAATAATTAAAATAAATTTTTAAAAATAATATTGTCAAATAATTTTAGTAATAAATAATAAATATTATTTAAAATTAATAGCCTTATTAGATGCATTAACAGATTAAAATTTATATTAAATTTTTATTGTTTAATTAGTTAGGAACTTTTGATATATATATTTGGGGTCTACTTTGGTTTAATTTTTTTAAAATTGTTAAATCGTATTTAAACATTAAATATAATTTGGATAAAAAAATAAAACTGAAACAAAATTATTATATATTTAATTATTTTGATTTCAATTAAACGGTTTAAACAAATTAAATTTTTTATTCAAGCCGTACGGGGAGAGGAGGCAGGGAACGGCCAACACTGAAACAGATGGAAGCAGCCGATGATATTCATCGTCTGAGTACTTCACTCGTCTTCATCCTCAGCATCACTCAGCGGTGAGCTATCGAATCAACATCACAGAAAAAAGCCCTAAATTTCACTCGTGACTTCTTCTGTTGCAGCTTCGAGGTTCAATAATTACAGACAGGACTACAATCTCTTCGTTGTTTGAGTTTTGATCATTTTCGTCTGTTATAATCTCCGATCTCGTTATATTTTGGTCGATTTTGGTTTTGAAGATGACTTCTCTGACCTCAACATGGTCCTCGAGCTCTTATCATCTCCAATTTCCCTTCAAGTTCCGGAAATCTCCGACGACGCTGTTTGTACGGACTCGGATGATAAGCTTTGATCGTCGATTTCGCTTTCTCTGCGTAGTCGGAAATGGTAGCGGATCAGAACAACCTCGTGTTGGCAATTCATGGACGAGTTCGGATGGTTTCGCCGACGCTTCGTCCGATTGGTCCGGTTCCGAGCTATCCAAGGATTCTCAGCAGCAGCAAAGGCTCGGAGGTGAGAGAAAATTAATTTTTCGTCAATATGACAACGCTATCATACACTCTGTATTGTTTTTTTGTCTAATAGTTTTTTCTTGCCCTGTGTATTCGTGCGTGTGTTTTCTCTAGCATTGCTGTTATAATTGCTCCATTAGGTCGAGTTGACTTGTTACTAATATACTCTAGCTGGCTTCGAAATTTGCTTCAGTAACGGTGGATTAGTTAACGTGTTGAAAACAGGATGGAAAATTGATGTTGCTGTATATATCCATTTCACTTTCAGATAGGATTACTGAGATTCGTGTTTGTGTTGCCTTGTATCTGGGAAAAAAAAATGCCTAATTAATGTCACTTTTAGATTGTGAATTTTGCCATACAATCTGTTAAAGGGGCATCTCAATAATGGAAGACAAATGAAGGCATTAATAGTGTCTCGAAATGATACAGCTAGTCATATTAAGAATTAACAATGATATCTTAGGAGAATCTAAAAGAGGAAGTCTTTATGCTGACTAAGAGTTGATGCTGACTAAGAGTTGACCAAGTCTTTATGCCGAGGCTCATTGAAATGATGGGAGAATGTAATTAGCCTTGGAAACAATGTAGGGATTGAAAATATGGAGAGGCAAAAAAAGATTATTGAAGGAAGTTATAAGTTAGAGTAAGCTTAGAGCATATGAGACATATACATTAAGTTAGGAAAAAGAAGATATAAAGAAAGATGAGACACATTTTTGAGAAGCTATTTAATGAAAATTGAAGAGATGGCCAAAAGCTAGAATTGACAAAGGAGGAAAATACCGAGGATCTTAGATTTGTTTGTAAAATTAGGGTTGAAGAAGCCAAATATACACTTAAAAGAGGTAAAAGAGTAAATTTACGGGACTGGATTTTCCAATTACGATAGGATTTCGTCAATGATCAACTTTGAATCTTTACCTGTCTTCTTTGGTTGTGGAAGAACTTAATAGGCTATTCAAGACTAGATGTGTTGGTGTGTATTATTTGTGGATAATATTATTTTGATAGATGAGACCAGAAAGAGAGCATAATCAACCTAGAGGAATGGATAGAGGTATCAGAATTTAATGAGATCAAGATAAAGCGGAGAAAAACATACTATGCTTTGATTTAGTAATTGTCAATTAGATAACGAGTAAGTCAAAATTAATGGTGAAGAAATTCTAACAATGAATTTTGTTGCCTTTGGGTCTGTGATGGTGAGAGGAGGTTGTTTATTATAATTTATTTGCTTATTTATGTGACAAAAATTGGTCCAATTAAGTTGTGTTTAAGTTTATTTATTTATTATTTGAGATCTATTGTGTCTCAAGATATGCTTATCAAAATAACAAAGGGATGGGTGTCAAAAAACGTTCAGAGCGCGCAAAGTAAGCTGGTGTTCGAGATAAAATCTCAGAAAAAATAGGATGGGTCGTGCATGTGCGCCGTTGGATCTTGCACATGTGCCAATAATAGGATTGGCCACGCACGTGTGCCCTTGGGTCATGCACATGCGCCCTTGGGTCACGCACATGCACAAATTAATAGAATTGTTTGCGTATGTTTGTCGTTGGATTGCGCACATGCGTGCATCGGCGTTCGAGCCAACGTTAGAATGTCAGAGTGCAGAATTCTCAGTTCTGCGTTTTTTGCCCTACTTTTTGGCCTCATTTGTAAATAGTTTCCTTTTCCTTGACCTTATTGCCACTCACATGAAAAGAGAAGAGAAGGGAAGAGAAGGAGAGCTAGAGAAGCGAGGAGAAAAAGAGAAAACTTCTCTTGCGAGTTGTGATCCAAAAGATAAGGTTTTCTTATCCCGAAATCATTAAACACCATCAAAAACTTGTTCCATACCTGTGAGCCCTTGGAGTTCTGTCAATGGCTTGGATCTTGAAGTTCCAGAAGTGTTGGTTGTTTCAAAGGTAGTGAAGTAATGTCTAAGAGAAGGTTAGAAGATGCCCGATTTTGTTTTTTGGAAGCGAATCGACAAGCTTTTCAATTAGGGGCCACGTGTTAGGAGTAAGTCAGTTAAAGGTTATTGTGTATGTACCACCTAGTTTGTAACTTAACTTTTTTTTTTTTTTTTATAGGAGATGTACTTTGATTGACTCAAAAAGCTTGGAGGATTTTACTTAGAAATGTTTGATTCTCGAGATTTTTTTGTCACCATACCCCGTGTTATTGATTTCTGCACTTTGTTTATTGTGTATAATGGTAATGTTAAATGGGTATGCTTTATCTTTTATATTCGTAATATTTAGAGGTGAATATTCTTTACATGTATTGAATATTTGTATAACTTAGCCTTCCACAATGAAAGAGTCAAAACTACAAGTTATGAATCTCAAAATATTATTTTAATAATGATTAATTTAATTAAATTAATGGATTTTCGAGGTTAATTAAAATTTTATATCAAAAATTAAATTTCATATTGAAACAAGCTAGGTCCCGTGGCACCTGAAGTACTCTTGATCCATAAATGAGCGTATTTTAGGTAAAATGTCTACGCCTAAGGCACGCTCGAGCAATGCACGTATGTGTTTAGATCAGAATGTTGGTATTTGATAGACACCTGATTGGAGCTTGTGTGTGGTACGGATTCTATTTTAACACCTGAACATGTCTGATTGGCACATATGCGTCAGTTTTCTATAAATAGACCTATTGGATTATTTTGACTCATTTGCAATAGAATTTTGAGAGGAGAGAGAAAGAGAAGAGAAAAAGAGAAAGAAAGACTGAGGAGGTAAAACTAAGGAGATTTCAAGCAATCTTTTGGTATAATCAATTGAAGGCAGGTGTATTTAAGCCTTTCTTCTTTTACTACTAATCTTTTCTGCAATTTTTGAGCACTTCTTATTTCAAATGATCATACATATGTTATTTTCATACTTATTGTTCTGAACTTTGTATGTATGTAATCTTACTTCCATTTTATGAAATTTTATGAATTACATGTCTTAAATTCATACAAATCATGTTTAAATATCGAATTTCTATATATATGTTCCTACATGTCCGGAATTTCTACATAAGTGCTCTTCAGGTTAACAAATTCTACTTATTTATTTCTGTATGTTTTCATTATGTAAGAAAATGATGAAATTTCATAAACTATGTTATATTCCTAATTTTTTTTCATAAATGGTTTTATTTTACTTATAAATTCCTACTCCATTATTTCTGTATGTTATATATTTGAAGAAAAAAAGGAAAACTCTACTTTAACTTTGAAATAAGAAGTTAGTTTCTCAAGCATGAGAAAAATAAGTGCATCTTTATATTTGTGTAGAGTTTTTACTTTTGACTATATAAAGACAATTATAAAGAATTGACGAAATATATTCATACATGTCTCAATATATATATTATTAGTAAATTGAAGGTTGATTCTAATTTCTACAGATTAGAAAATTGGCATTTGACTCTGACTATAGGGAATAATATGTAGTCGATTCGCCAACGGGTCGTGAATAGTGGTGTATAGCTTTTGGCTAAGTGAAAACAATTATATCCCGAATTTCGATATTTGACATTTGTTGGTGAGATCATTACTGATCATTGGTCCTTTACATGTTAATAAGATTTTGGCATGATTTCGGTATTTGCACACTTTTTGGTATATTTGATCATGATTATACAATATTCGTATGTTTATTCAAAAATTGATGTTTTTGGCATTTTGAATTTTGATCATGGCATTATCTTTAACACGTTTCCTTCAGTATATATCTAAATATGAAAAAATATATATACCTTATTGAGCGTGAGACTCATATTTGCCTTTGTTTTACCAACCTCCCAAATTAGCGGGTTTAATAACTTACAAGAGATTTGGGATTGTGAGAAGGCTTTGAGAGATTAGTTGTATGATGTTTAAATTGTATTGTAATAATTCAAATTAATAGTTGATATTTCGTTTCATTTCTGTTAATGTCTGTATCTGGCTGTCGATCGATGATGTCGGTGTTGATGATGATATTTCTGTTTAAGTTTGATTCCATAAATTTTAAAAAGTTTTTAGTTTAATACTTTGATTTTTGGATTAAGATATTTTTCCTTACTTATAGTTTAAGGTCAAGTAGTTGCTGATATTTGGAGCCTTTTTTGGTGTGGCTTGTCACAACCCTGGCCCAAGCAGAAAATTAAATAAATAATTAGATAACTCAAATAATTTTTTTCTGTAATTGAACAAAATAAAAAATAACCTAGTAACACAAATCACGGGGCAGGACCTAAACAAAAACCAAATCCAAAACCATATCATGTCCATAATAATTAATAACAAAAACACGATCTGGTTGAACTACCCTTTTCGGTCCTCAAATAAATCAATTTGATAACTTGCTCATGCCAAAACTATCCATAAGGGAACCATCAGCCAAACATTTAATAAGGATAATGTAAAACCTATACAAATATCGAAATAGGTAAGAGTGCCTCCCAAATACAGATTATATAAAGTCACTAAACACATTTTTAGCATTTTCTCATATTAAATCAATTTACATGTCCAACGATAAATAAATACAAAAGTTTTTGATCTTTTCGGTCTAAGATCTTGTAAGTAAATCCCAAATCCTCTAATCTGAAAGGTTAGAAAAATAGGACAAAATTATGAGCCTAATACACAGTAAGCTTATATATATATATATAAATACAATCATGTGCATAAATTAGATGGAAGGATAGTAAAACTAAATCATCATGTCAAAATCCAATCTATCAATAATCTATTATGTCAAATTTCTAATTATAATTTCATACATAAAGTTCGTAATCCACATACGAATATCAAATTATATCAAATAGTACAAAATCGTCCAAAATCTAGGTGCCAAATGATTCCAAAGACTCAAAATTCAACATCGAATGATTTTGAAAACTAAGTCAAAACTGAAATCTCAAAGATCAAAACATTTTAATAACAAATACGATACATGTAAAACTATTAAAAATCAAAACATGCTAAACTGAAAACCAAAGACCAAAAGACTGATATTGAAAAAGGGTTGTACATCTTCCCAGTAATTTTAGGCCAAAACACTTTTATTTAGACACAGGCAGGCCGTTTACAAATGCACCCTATAGACGGGGGTGAAATGCTATTTTGTTTTGCCACCCGTGGGAGTAGGAACGGTTTTTAAGTGTGCCTAATATATTAGGACGTTCGAATATATTGTTTCATTCAATTTCTTGTAATAGTTCTCAACAAAATATCAAACGGTGGGCCTTATAACAAATTAAAATTTTTTTTCTCCATGTAGAATAAGTACAAATCAGAACTTTTTGTCTTGTAGGAAAGTACAAACTCATATAATGACAAAATAGAGTCCAGTTCACATGCAAGATCAAATGTACAAGCTTCATAATATTTCTTTTACAAATATTTCAATATATAAACATAATGGCTCAAAATATTTGCTCATTTTGTATAAAATGAAAAAAATTCTCAAAATCACACAGAACTCCAAATCCCATGTATGTAACATGCAACAATGATCAAAGCAAAGATGTTAAAGATGACATGCATGTATAATAAAATAAGATATACAAACAAAATCAAAGGATTTTGATATAGACTAAAGAACAGGTTTAAAAATATTTGCCTTCTACTTCTGATCTAACAGATTTGATATAAAATACTCTGAAATCTTCTTTCTTCTCTACCTTTGTTGTTGTTCTTCTTCTTCTTCTCTCTATTTGCTCTCTTTCTCGCATGAAATTAATGACTCAGGCGCTTGGATGCCTATATATTACAATTGGCTCACAAGTGTCGGGCAGGCACACATTAGGCACCGTTTCATTAAACAAACGTACACAAGCACCACATCAGCCACACATCGAGCACCTATATTTTGCCTCATTCATGCATGAGCGTTAACACAAGCGCTCCTCAAACACCGCTACATTGTCTAAACTGCACATGAACGCCCCCTCATGCGCACATCGGGTACCACCATATAGTCACAAACATGCATAAGTGCCACAAAGGCGTGAATCTTTTGCCTCGACGCGCCACGAGCATGAGACAAGTGCCTTTTAGGCACTAGGCTTGATTTTAAAAATTCAAATTTTCCTCAAATTTTCATCATACCGTTATTTCTAAATTGACTCAAAAATCACATTAATGACATTTTTAATAATGTCATAATATAATAATGAAAACCGGGAATTACAACTCTCCCCCTTATAAAATTTCACTCTTGAAATTTACGTATCTTAATAATCGAATAGGTAGGGGTACGTTTTTCAGATTTTGTCCTCACGCTTTGAAGTTACTTCCTCTAATGAATGGTTCCTCCATATCACCTTGACCAAAGGAATCATTTTGGTGCGCAAAACTTGATCTTTTCTTTCCAAAATTTGAATCAGGGTCTCAGCATAAATCAGATTTTCATGGATCTGCAATGGCTTGTACTCTATGATATGCGAAGGATTAAACACATTTCCACAACATCGAAACTTGAAAGGCATTGTGATAATCTGCCAAATTAGGTTGTAAGGCTAATTTGTAAGCTATATCTCCAACTCTTTGCGAAATTTCAAATGGCCAAATAAATCTCGGCTTTAATTCTTCTTTTATCCTATATTTTGAAATTCCTTTCCTTGAAGATACCTTTGAGAATATATGATCACCCACATCGAAACTCAATCTGGATCTCCAACAATCGGTATAACTCTTTTGACAACTCTGCGCAACTATCAGATGATCCCGACTTAATTTAATCTTATTGACTTGTCCTAGATAATATCAGGGTTCAAAAGTTTTCAATAACTAATTTTTTCCCAATTGATCGGAGACCTACGTCTCCGTCCATATAAGGCCTCAATGAGGTCATCTTTGTACTTGACTATAGCTGTTATGATAAGCAAACTCATCTAACGATAAATAATTGTTCCAATTTCCTTTCATTTCTAAAACAGACGTTTTTAACCTATATTCTAAAATTTGAATTGTTCTCTCCGGCTGTCCATTTGTTTAAGGATGAAACACCGTATTGAATTTCAAATTTGTACCAAATTTTTTGTGCAGTCGTTCTCAAAATTTTAACACAAACCTTAGGTCTTGGTCAGAAACAATTGAAGTAGGAACTCTATGCAACCTCACAATTTCATTGATATATAGACGTACCAAATTGTTTCTAGAAAATGTCATCCACACAGGCAAAAAGTGACCTGATTTGGTCAATCTATCTACAATCACTCAAATTGCATCATAATTCCTCACTGTCCTTAGTAAACCTGAGATGAAGTCTATTGTAATATGTTCCAATTTCCAGCTAGCAAGAGGCAAGGGGTGCAAAAATTCTAGAGGCGTCAAATGTTTGGCCTTGACCTGCTAGCACACTATACATTTTGCTATATAAGTCGCAATTTTCCGCTTCATATTCCTTCTCTAAAAGAGCTTTTTTATGCATTGGTATATTTTATTTACACTGGAATGAATGGTATATGTAGCTTTGTGGGCTTCGTTCAAAATATTCTTCAAATTCTCAATATTGGGCACACAAATTCGGTCTCGAAATTGAAGAAATCCATCCGCCCGAATATTAAAATTGGCTTGTGATTCATTGTTCAAATCTCTGGCAATTTCCATTAAATATGGGTCATTCATTTAAGACTTCTTAATCATCCCCATAATTACTGGTTGAACTTAGAAATATGACAAAATCATCCTCAAGTCTTGGGATTTCAAACTTTTATGATCAAAATAGACAGTAAACTTTTTTACATACAAGTAGTGTCTTCAAATTTTCAAGCAAATATTACTGCCGTTAATTCTAAATCATGGGTAGGATAATTTTGCCTATAGGTTTTGAGTTTCCTTGATCTGTAAGCAATGATCTAACTGTGCTGCATTAAAACGCAATCCAAACATTTCTTTAAAAAATCACAATAAATTATGAAAGCCTCTCGAACCATCTAGAATCGACAAAATTGCACGTAAGTCAATATATCATTTAGTTCTTGAAAACTTCTCTCGCAGTCCTTGTTGCCATGAAAAGCTACTCGCTTTTGAGTCAGATGAATTAACAGCATTGCAATTCTCGAAAAATTCTCAACGAATTGTCTATTATATTTTGCTAACCCAAGAAAACTCCAAACTTCTGCAACAATTGTTAGCCATTCCCAATTCTCCACTATAGTTTTCTTCTGATCTACCAACACTCTTCCATTGGAAATTATATATCCCAAAGGTGGCACATCCTTTAACCAATATTCATATTTCTTCAATTTAACAAATAATCGTCTTTTTCTTAGAGTTTGCAAAGTGATCTTCAAATGAATATCATGTTCTTCAAAACTCTTTGAATAAATCAAAATATCATCGTTGAAGACCACAATGAATTAATCTAGATAGGGTTGGAAAACCTAATTTATAAGGTCCATGAATGCTATATGTGCATTTGTTAACCTAAACAGAATAACCAAAAATTCATAATAATCGTACCTCATTCTAAATGCTGTCTTAGGCACATCTTCACATTTAATCCGTAGCTGATGATATTCTGAGTATAAATCAATCTTGGAGAAGACTTGTGCTCATTGTAATTAATCGAACAGATCATCAATCATTTGTAAATGGTATTTATTGTTGATCGTGACCTTATTTAATTCCCTATGATTAATGCATAACCTCATCGATCCATCCTTATTCAAAAAGAGTACCGATGCTCTCTAAGGCAATACACTCAGTCGAACGAATCCCTTTTCCAATAATTCCTGCCATTGTTTCAGTTTTTTCAACTTAGATGGGGCCATTCTGTAAGGATTCCTCAAAACAAGTGCAGATCTGGACATCACATCAATAGTAAACCCGATTTCTCAATTTGGAGGTAAACTAGGTAACCCTTCCAGAAATTCATCTTCTAATTCACAAACTCTAAGGATTTTCTTAATGGACACACTATGACTTCTAGAAGCTATAACATAAGTTAAATAGGCTTGGCATCCATCTCATATTAAATGGTTTGCATGCCGAGTCGATATTCCTAAAATTTCCATAAAATTTGAAGGACTCATACGCTAGAATACAAAAGAAGACCGTCTTATTAAAATAATCTACACTTGCATAATAACACATCAACTAGTCTATTCCTAAAATAAAATCAAAGACAGGCATATGTAACAAAATCAAATTTGTAGATAGTTCAAACCTATTGACATAAAATAAGCACTGGAGATGCATAATATCCGCTATCAAAGACTTACTCATCGAAGTGGATATATCTAATGCATAATCCAAAATTTGGGGGGGCAAACATAAGTTATGAACAAACTTGGAGGCCACAAACGAATGTGTAGATCTAAAATCAATCAATACATGTGCCATAGAATTAAAGATTAACATGTTACCTTCAACCACCAACGATTGGCATGAGCATTTTTTGCCATCATTGTATAAGCTCTCCTCTAAACGTCTACTTTTTCTCCGGTTGCTTTGGTGGAAACGGACAATCCTATATCATAAAACCAACTTAGCAACACTTGAAACAGGTTTCAATTTGTCGGTACCATTATCTCCTTGGATGATACCACAATGATTGCATACTGGTTTGGAGTGTTGTAGCTTTGTCGGCGAATATTTTACCCCAATCGCTTTGATATTATTCTATACCTTATACTTTGAGTGGGATCCTCCCAACCTTGAGTTTTTACCATTACTTCCGACCTCATCTCAAAGAACTCCTTTGTTTCGAGCCATTGCAAAAACTTTCTGGCCCTCCTCTTTCATAATAAGTGGAGCAAAATTGGGTAACTTCTAAATTTTGTTTCGTATTTTCCCACCATTCCACTCCCTTGCCTTAGGTGATTGAACTTGTCCTCCTTATGCTTATGGATGCTTGTTGGAAAATACTTTTCCATGAAGGTTTCCATAAAGATGCTCCAAGGAATATTCTAGTTCTCCATGCGCAATACTCTTCTTTGGGTCTCTCACTATCTATTAGCTTCCACGTCAAGTTTATAGGCCACAAACTCACTTTCTCTTCCTCGAGACAATTAATCACCCCAAATATCTTTTCCATTCTATGGATCCAAATTTTAGCTTTTATGGGATTCGATTCTTCCAGGATCTCTGGAACTTGCTTGTTCGTAAAACAGTCAAAAGGTGTCATTCCTTGCCCCTGGTTAACTGCTGCTCGCCTCTCTGCCAACTCCGCATCTTGGCGTTGCATCATCCAATCCATGATATCGGTCATTTTGGCCATCATCTCCAAGTAATCATTTTCAGTATCTATTAGGTAGCAATTTCAAACATTTAGTTTCTTAAAGTCACATAAGACGTTTTTCTTATGACCTATTTGATACCACATTTGTCATGATTCTGGCCTGAGCATATAATTAAATAAATAATTAAATAAACCGAATACATTTTTTCTGTAATTGAACAAAATCCAAATTAACCTGGTAACCCAAATCATTAGGTCAGAGTTGCACAAAAACTAAATCCAAAACAATATCATGTCCATAGCATTTATTAGCAAACATAGGATCCAGTCGAACTACCCTATCTAGTCCTCAAATAAATCAATTTAACAACCTACTCATACTAAAACTATCCGTTAGGAAATTATCAACCAATCGTCCAATAAAGATAATATAGAGCCTATACAAATATTCAAACAGATAAGAGTGCCTCCCAAATATAGACCATATGAAGTCACTAAACAAATTTCTAACATTTTCTCAAATTAAATCAATTTACATGTTCAACAACAAACAAATACAAAAGTCTTTGATCTTTCTAGTCTAAGATTCTGCTGGTAATCCCAAAGCCCTTTAATCTAAAAGGTTAGAAAGATGCGGCAAAATTATGAGTATAAAGCTTAGTAAGTATATATATATAAATACAAAAATACAATCACGTGCATAAATTGGATAGAAGAATCATAAAACTAAAACATTATCTCAAAATCCAATCTATCAATAATCCAATTTGTCAAATATCCAACTATGATTTCATATGCAAAATTTATAATCCACATAGGAATATCAAATAATATCAAATTGTACAAAATCGTCTAATACCCAAATGCCAAATGATTCCGAAGGCTGAAAATCCAATATTGAATAATTTCGAAGACTGAGTTAAAACCTACAATCTCAAAGGTCAAAACATTTCAATATCAAATACGATATAGGTAAATATTTTAAAAATCTAAAACAAGCTAAGCTAAGAATCAAGGACCAAAAAACTAATCTCGAGGAAGAGTTACATATACTTCTGCTAATCTTATGCCAAAATATTGCTGTTTAGACTCGTTGGCAGACTGTCTACAAATACACCTGATAGATAGGATCAAATGCTACCTTTTTTGTCTTCCGTAGGAATAGGTGCAGTCCTCAAGTGTATATGATATATTAGGACGTCCGAATATATTATTTTGTTCAATTTTTTACAATAGTTCTCAACAAAATATCAAATGGTGAATTCTTTAACAAATTACAAAAATCTCTCTATAGGAAAAGTGCTAATCAAAACTCTCTACCTTGTGAAAAAGTACAAACTTATATAGAGATAATATAAAGTTTGGTCCAAAGCACTTATCTGGAATACCACATCGAAGGCTAAATGCACAAGTTTTATGACATTTCTTTCACAATTATTTCAATATATAAACATAATATTTCAAAATATTGGCTCATTTTTTAGAAATCGAACAAAACTCTCAAACATTCAATAAAATCATAGAAAACTACAAATCCTACAGTGCAATCACATGCCTGTAACGATAATCATAGCGGGGATGTCAAAAATGACATACATATATAATAAAATAAAATATATAAACAAAATCAAAGGATTCTGAAATAGACCAAAGAACGTGTTTAGAAATACTTACGATTTACTTCAAATCTAATAGATCTAACACAAAATAACTCTGAAATCTTCCTTCTTCTCTTCTTCTTCTCCCTTCTCTTTCTTTTCTTTTCTCTCCTTTCCTGCGGAAAATGAACAACACAGGCATGCAAGCACCTATATATTAGAATCGGCGCACGAGCACTGGAAAAATGTGCATCAGGCACCATTTCATTACACAGGTACATACGAGTGTTATATGATGCGCATATCGGGTATCAATATTCTGCCTCATCCACACACAAACACCAACACAAGCTTATTTTAGGCGCCACTACAGTGCTTAAATTATGCACAAGCGCTCCCTCAAGTGCATCTTGGGCGTTACCATTTTGCCGCAAATGTGCATGAGTGCCTTAGAGGCACGCATCAAGCATGAGGCTTTTGCCTTAAGCACGAACGAGGGCGAGACAGGCGCCCTTTAGGCTCGGATCTAGTTTCAAAAATCTAATTTCTCCTCATATTTTTATTATATTATTAATTCCAAATTAACCCAAAAATCATATTAATGACATTATAATTCAACAATGAAAACCGTTCATTACATGGCTTTTGGGTCCTGTGATTTAATTACTATATATTCTTAGGTTGTTTAATGGCATTTGATGTAGGTTCATGTCTCGGTATTCGGTTTGGATTTAAGTCATTTAAATAAACAATTGATTTTTGGATCGTAATCTAAATTATTGTTTAAGCTAATTACAAATTTAAGGAATGGATTAATCAAGACACTTGGGGCCGGGCTATTCAGACATGACAAAACTATAGCTATTAAGGACTACCCCAATTTTTTTTGAGGTAAATAGATGGCTTTGCTTGACTCCAACTGTCATTTGTGTTGATAAACAGTTTAAATTGGAGATGTATACTGATGATAGTTTCTAATTGTTTAAATGGAGTTTAGGAGTATGGACATTGAATTTGAATATTCTTGTGCTTCTCCGTGTATTGTCTACAATATTGATCCTTGTTTTTACTTTTTATAGTTGAAATGGACTCCATTGATATTCTGACACTGATTGCACCAATTTTTCTCCAACGGTTTTCTTGACCTGTTTGACAATATTTGAATATTCAAAAATGTTTTTCAAATGGTTATAGGTTCTTACGGCAACTTCCTTAGCTGCTTTATAACTATCTTGAAGTAGTTTGTTTCCAGGGGTCGTCGGAGCAGGAGTTGCTGGAGTTCTTCTCGTCACCGGGCTTACCTTCGCAGCCTTGTCAATTGGCAAGCGGAGTAACTCCAGTACGTAATACCTTATTTTTCTAGCAAATTGTTAGTATTGATGTTACGCACAAATTGGAAGTTGCCGAAAACTCAATTCTCTATGATGTTAAGATTTATGTTCCTGTGCTGATTTTGCCAATTTCTTCTCTTCCTAACTAGTAACTCCCCAAATTTTGTATTTAGCATCATCTCATGGAATGCTAATCTGTCTGATGAGTCCATTTTGCTTAACAATTCCTCCAGGGCTGAAGCAAGAGATGGTACCCCTGACAAAGCAGCAGGAAGACGTGTTGACTTTGGCGGACGAGGATTCTATTTCTGAAATAAATGGAAAAGAAGGGAAAGATATCGTTCAAGATGAGAGAAATCCACGAAATGAATATTATCAGGGAAGCAACACAGGTCTAAAGGAAAATTCTCCTTCATCCTCCGAATCTACTGAAGATAATAAGGGAACCACACCTGTTGATAATGATGCGGGGTCCTCTAAACATAATAAACGCATGTCAAGTGGTCATGATGCCTCCATTCAAGAAAATTCACCATATGATTCAGTTTTTGATAGCCCAAATGCTCTTGACACTAACCTAAGTTCACATCATTTGCCTGAGACAGAGATTGTTGATGGCCTTTCTGATACCTCTGGCTTTACACATGCAAAAAACATCCTTGCCACAGGTAGACCTGAAGAAAACTCAGCCAAGGTTGAATTAAGTAACATATCACCCTATTCTTCCAATTTGCAAATTGTTGATTTAACTGACCCAGAGAGAATCCTTGGATCAAGTGGTTCAAACACCTCCCCTTCCCATTTATCTACTGAGCCTGAAGCTCCAAATGGGTCAGTCAGTTCTAATTTGGATGTGACTCCCAAACCTCCTACTGTGCCTAAAGGCGATGAAGGGATTGCCATATCACTTTCAGACATGGGAGATGTTGATCGCAAAAAAACAATTGAGGTGTCAAACGAGGGAAATAATTCGCGATTAGGTTACAGTTATTTAGAAGAGAGTGTGTCTACGGGTACAACATCTGAATTATCCCAATCATTTGCAGATAAACAGGGTACAATCACAAATGGTTTTGAATCACAATCTCCTCAGAATTCCTTTCTTTCTTCTGGAATACCTGCACCATCCATACTTTCTGAATCTCTGAAGGTGCCTCCTGGAAAGGTTTTGGTTCCTGCAGTTGTTGATCAAGTTCAGGGGCAGGCACTGGTTGCATTACAGGTCTTAAAGGTATCTGTCATTTGAAGTTTGAATTTTTTCAGTGCTTTATTGAATGACATGGTGGAAAACATGCAATAAAAAGTCATCTTTTCTTGAAGTTATCTAATAAAAATAAATGATTAATCTTCTTGCAAATTGTTGGATTTTTGAATGGAAAGAGTGAATCTAGTAGAACAGTGTTAGGAAATATAGAAATGATCGATTAAAAGGAAACAGAAATGATCCTCCCCACACACCCGCACTCCTGTCCTAAGCCTTTGCCTAAATTTTATTATCTTCTTCATTCACTTCAAAATTAAGTACTGAAAAAGCATCTCAATTTCATTCAACTCTGATTTTGAACTTAAACACCTGCTGAATCCCCTCACCTTTATCAAATCCTCTTCTGTATGTCAAAGCCATCAATGCAACTGATATTTTTTGGGGGGAAATAAATGCAACAAATTGTATTGATCCATAACCAAACACCTTCATCCAAATTTTTTCAGAACCATAATAGATGCCAGCTTAAAGGCTTTCAATGAGGGATCCTCATCACTTGTGGAAGAATTATTTTTTGTATCTCCTTGACAGTTGCCATCATGCCCATTCTAGATTATTCTCTTAACTCCTTTTCCCAAGAATCCAACTGTTAGAATCAAGGATGAAGGTATTAGTATTGGTATTGGTTGCGCTTGTATCGGTATCGGATATATTGGATAATATGTATCGATATTGGATATATCATACGGAAAAAACATTTTTGAAAATCGTAAGTTGGTAAAGCTGTATCGGCCAAATATCAGTTGTATTGGCAAATATTTAAAATATCAGTTGATACGAAAACATATTACAGCATTGTCACAGTATCAGGAAGTATTAGCATTGGGGACGTGTAGGCCAATATTTGTATCGATGTTATAATCCCTTTTCCCCATCCAAGAGATTGTGAGCATTTGTAAATGAGCCAACTATCACGCAATAATATTTTTCGCTGCTACCCGCATGGCGTTTGCTTAGCACATCCCGTGTGATGAAGATAAGTCAACCGTCTCCGATATTTCTACCCCAAAGAGCGTATAGACACAAGATTTTTAGAAAAAAATACTTTTCACTATAGAGGTTGGGTACGAGAGTATGGAGCACCTCTCTTATAGTTAATCTCGTAAGCTCCCCGGAAGCTACCCCTCGAACTTTTAAAGACTAGTCATCCCCTTGGTTTCATATCACTCTCTGGATTCACCTTATTTGGCTTTACTTGAGTTGCTTGCTTTCTAGTTTCTTAAGTTTGTTGAGCTTCTTGAACTTCTTGAGCTTCTTTGAGGTTGTCTTCAAATGAAAGGAGTTCATCCCTTTATATGTGAATGCCACCCTTCAACCAATAGTTAAAATCATCTTTTCATCATCTATTATGGATGTTTAAAATTTACCTTTTAGAGTATTCTACATAAATATCTCTCCTTTGGAATACTTTAGAATCTTTCGCATCCTCCCTACTCAAAAACATTCTAGAGTAGGTACATATTTTTTTTTTCCTTCTTCTATAATTCCCTAGGTTCTTTTAACTATTTAGAATTGCCTAGACAATTATCTATTCTTCGCATACATTTTTGTGCACATAAGTTGTATATGCAAGCGTCTTTTGTCTACGTGTCATGTTTACGTGGCGCATAATCTTTTTGCTTCTTGGTCATCCGTGACATAGCACTTAGAAATCAACATGATCATTGTGATAATGACTACTGCTTTTGCTTGGTTGCGGGGCATTGCTTATCTGACCTCAACCAAGATGTAGCTTCTGCCGCATGATGGGACTTCGATGATTTGTTGGGGCATCTTAGATCTGGGCCCTACTTGTCTAACATAACTAGGAGGATTGGGCTTCTCATCAAAACAGAACCAAATTTAATTTGGGCAGGCTGTCAAGAGAGGCTACCCATTTCCAAAAGCACCCTTCAAGTTGGGATTTGTAGAATAATTGGCCCAAATCAATGCACCCGCTTATTTGACCAACATACCTCTCCATCCATATGCCCGTTTAATTGTCCATAAATGCTCTTGGTTTTTGCCCTTTGCTAAGCTCAAGATACTGTACAATACCAATTCTTTCTCATTCAACTGACTGCTATCTGCATTCAGCAAACCCGCCCCAAGACGAACAAAGGTGAACTTCGATAAAAAATCTGCATGATTCCATTAACAATAACCACCCAAACTGTTGTACCAACCCCCCCACCCTTTCAATTTTTATTATCAGACGCTAAATGTTGCAAACTGAAATCTGATAGATTATGACCTCCCTAGCATAATTTACCTAAGAAACTGAGTGCATAAGATAAATTGAGAAGACGAGATGTACCTTCTAACTTGCAGGAATTGACCATTATAAAATGAGGTAGTCATCTTCATAAATAACATAATTAAAGATAGTGTTGTAGATGTTAATAGAATAAATGACATTAGTCATAGATTATGCTTCTCAAGCAGAGATATAGGAAATTCTTAAAATACAGATCGGGAATATATTGATTATGTTTTGCAAGCATGGTCAAGGGTAAGGAACATTGATAGAAATATCGGCCAATATGCTGATATTTTCATCCATGGTAAGAAAATATGGTGTAAGGGGAATTTAGAAGAACAAGGTGAGGATGATAATTGCTGTTAAAGGATACATTGAAGATGTGGGTCCTGTGATTCCATATATGTTGATCATATGAGATGATTAAAATTGGTTACTCACGTCCTCATAAGCCGTCAAATTCTCCTCTCTCTTAATTATGACGTATTCACTAAAATGCCAACTTTCTTTATAATCATTATGGAGCATTTCACATCATCAGAAGTCTTTCAATTCTCTTCTCTCATTGGTGCAAGATTGCAAGTATTGTCAACCAATATGGTTTTGTACCTTATTTTGAATATGGTGAAGCTATACTCATACATTTGGTGCCATGAGTGGACAATTCTGTGATGTGGAGCCCATAATTCCATGAAACACTTCTATATGGAGTAACTAAGTAACAAGTTTGTCATGGAAGACAGCTGTCAATTGGCTATACAGATAATATGATGACTTATGCTTTGGGATTCATAAATCTTTCTTTCTTTCCATTTTGGTTATGTATTATTCTTTAACGCTTTCAGGTCATTGAGGGTTATGCTCAACCAAGTGACCTATGTACCCGTCGTGATTATGCCCGTTGGTTGGTTTCTGCAAGTGGCGCTCTTTCAAGGTATATACATGCCGTTATCACAGGTTAATCTTTACACGTGCTTTTGTAATAGTGCTTTTTTGCTACATTTCAGAATTTCGGTTTCAAAAGTTTATCCTGCGATGTATATCGAAAATGTCACGGAGCTTGCTTTTGATGATATTTTACCTGAAGATCCCGACTTCTCTTCAATTCAAGGTGATAAGATATGTCGTATCTTGTCCTTAGCATTGTTGTTCTTTAATTTCTTTGGTTTTATATGTCGCATCATAGTTTAAACAAGTTGAGCATCTCAGGCTTGGCGGAAGCTGGACTTATTTCAAGCAAGCTTTCAAGACGTGATATGCTTTCTTCTTCTTCAGAAGATATGGGCCCTTTCTACTTTTTTCCTGATAGGTAATTTCCTCATTTTCCCTTTCTGTGAAGAGATGATTTCCTTTCTGTGCTGCCTTTTCTGATTGGATTGTTGCTTTCTCAATTATAAACCTTTGCCAATTATATGCTCGAAAATATTAGTATCGGAATCAGTCGTGGTTATATCGATATTAGATAAAATATAATGGTATCAAATATATCGGAAGAATCGTAAGCTAGCAGGCAAATTTCAGCCGATATATGTGTATTGGTCAATATATTGACCAAATATCAGGTGTATTTGCCGATATAAATTGTGACATATTATCGATACGGAAATATATTATTTTGCTGTGATATCGGAAAATATTTGTATCAGAGGGCCCCGATACCGATATATATTGAATATTGACCTATATTTTGAGACAAATATTCTGCCAAATGTGTATAACGTTTATGCTATATTCATCTTTGCATCTTCAGGTTATGCCATTCACTACTGCTGCTGCTTAAGCTTTGACTGAAAGCCATCAAAATCATCACAGATGAATTATGTTGTTGATTTCTTAGTGGCTTGAATTTTCAAATAAATTTTACAGTATCTAAGCGTACATTTTCTTCATTTCTTTTTCTGCAGCCCTTTATCACGTCAGGATCTTGTGACTTGGAAGATGGTCCTCGAAAAGAGGCAGCTCCCGGTAGCTGACAGAAAGGTTAATCGGAAGATGGTCTTTCTATCCGTTAGTAGCAATTTTGACATAATTAAAAAGCTTATCATGTCCTCTAAAATGGTGGGCAGATACTACACAATCTTTCTGGTTTCATAGACATCGACAGGATTGACCCGGATGCATGGCCTGCACTTGTTGCTGATCTATCTGCAGGAGAGCATGGAATCATAGCCCTCGCTTTTGGTGGGTCATACATCCCTGATCCAACTTCTCACAAATTTTCTCAATAAAAAAAACAATAAAACTTTGAGTCATACTAAGTGGAGTTAACTATATAAATATGCTTTTCTTATTCTACTTGATTTAGTGTGATATCATTCGAGAGTAGAATAATTTTAAATTAATTTTTTATCATCTCATTCTAAGTTTTTCCATGTCTATTTCTTTCATTCTTTTCTCAAGCAGCAACTATGTCACCCTTATCCACAAGTGTTTCATTTGGTATGTACGTTTTAAGTGTTTGAATCATCTTCTCTGCATTTCCTTGTCCAGTTCTCGTTAGTATGATTTCCTCAATTATAGGTTGTGCATGACTTTTCCAACCGGATAAGCCAGTGGCAAATGCTCAAGCTGTAATTTAATTTAGTTTTAAATATCTTACTATAAGTTTTTTAATATCTACCTCTTTATTTTTTCTGCAACTGTAATTGACTCTCCTTTCTTCACAAATGTTTTATCTGGTATATGTTTTACATGTCCAAATCACCTTAGTTGCCTTTCCTTGTCTAATGTGATAAGTATGATTTCCTCAATTGCAGGGTGCACACGACTTTTCCAACCAGATAAGCCAGTGACAAATGCCCAAGCTGCAATTGCTCTTGCAACTGGGGAGGCAGCTGACATGGTTAGCGAGGAGCTTGCTCGGATCGAAGCAGAATCCATGGCCGAAAATGCAGTTGCTGCTCACAATGCACTGGTGGCTGAAGTTGAAAAAGATGTCAATGCAAGTTTCGAGAAAGAGCTTTTGATCGAGCGGGAAAAGATAGATGCTATGGAGAAAATGGCCGAAGAGGCAAGGCAGGAAGCCGAAAATCTTCAAGAAGAGAGAAAAAGAGAGAAGACTTCCCTAATGAAGGAACGAGCTGCCATTGAATCAGAAATGGAAGTCCTTTCACGATTGAGGCGAGAGGTGGAGGAACAGTTGGAAAGCCTAATGATTAAAAAGGTTGAGGTATCGTATGAGAAGGAAAGGATTGAAAAACTTAAGAAATCTACTGAAGAGGAAAATCTCTCGATCGCCCGTTTACAATATGAGCTCGAGGTTGAGAGAAAGGCGCTAGCCATGGCCAGGTAAGCATACCTATTAGTCATTGATGTAAATATTAGCCGATATTATAAATATTGAATGATATGTATCGGTATTAGACCTTTCGATATCATAACAAGATCGCAATATGTTACAATATCGATACTTATTATCCGATATGTCTGACATTGATTTGGCCGCAACCTATATCAATATTTCATCCATGTTGTTATTCGAATAGGGGTATTGAAATTTAATCTGCATCATGTTGATACCGCAAGCATAAGACCATCTTTTCTCTCTCATTCTAACTTTTCTTACACAAATTATAACTTTTTCTGGCTCGACAACTGCGCCTGTTTCCATTCATTTATTCAATTTTCCACCTAAGTTTCTTTGTTTTGGCTTGTGATGGCCTCTAGAATTACCTCTTTGATATCTACATCATCTGATTATGCTGTCACATTCTTGTCGCTTTTTGCTATGCTAACATTTTTTTTTTTCTGATCCAACTTTTCCTAAAAATTAAATAATTTGAACTGCTCTGTGCCAACATTTGAGAAAGTTTGAGTTTTTATCATTGTCAACTTCCTGAAATCTGAATATTCTCGGTTTTTTTTTTTTTTTGAATTCATGCTTGTAAATTGTGCTGGAATTCTTCACATTTGTGATTAATAAATGAGGAGGATGTGGTTAGTAGAAGTTCACGGACGATCCTTCATCGGGAGGATGTGTGTTCTGAATTGGGACTTTGTTGTGGGTAGAAACTCTTTGAGGTGGGATCTTCATCAATGAAGCTGTATGCAACAAGCTTGTCAAAAAATAACAAATAACGACACTGTTGATTATACGAATGGAATAAGGTAGGAATAAAATGACTGTTTCCTTTAAATATAATAAGATGGGGGTAGAATTGAGAATTAATATTCTTATCGTTGGTTAATCACTACAAATATGTGAAATTTGAGTTGTAATTAATTTTCTACACTATGCCTTGTTGTTGGAATGGAACAACATAAGAATGGAGTAACTATTATCAGGGAATGAAATAAAGTGAAAATAGAGTTGAGAATTAATATGCTATTATTTAATTAGTCACTTGAAATAGGTTTGCCCCATCCCTGCAAGAACCGTCGTCACCTCTCCTGCCCGGTCTCTATTATGGGGGCAAAATGGTCATTTGGCCTGAATTCGGTATTCCATAAGAACAATGAATGAGTAACCCATATTGACTCTATGTTTACAAGTTATCATTATTCCTTTGAGAATAGTTATTCCGTTCTTATCATATACGATAATCAAACAGTAGAATTGGTCATAAAAATTTTAGGCATGAATATCTGCTTCGGTATTCTCGTATTTTCCTCGAATATTTATCATTTGATTTATCATCTAGGGCGTGGGCGGAGGATGAGGCGAAGAGGGTGAGTGATCATGCAAAAGCTCTCGAAGAGGCCAGAGACCGCTGGGACAGACACGGGGTAAAAGTGGTGGTCGACGACTCGCTCCACGACGATGCCACTGCAGGCGTCACATGGCTCAATGTGGAGAAGCAGCTCTCACTGGACGGAACCGTGAAGAGGGGTGAAAACTTGGTCGACAAGCTCGAGGAAATGGCTGCCCAAGTACGAGGGAGGTCCAGAGAGATAATCAACACTGTCATCGAATCGATACTCCTCGTAGTATTGGTCTTGAAACGGTGGATCGTTGAACTCGGGAGAAGAACCATTGAACTCAAAGAAGCTGCCGCTTCGAACGTGAGCGGCTCTGTGGAAGAATTGCGGCACCGCCAAGCCGCTTTTCAGGTTGCCGTTACGGAAGGGGCGAAACGGGTTGTGGGGGACTGTAGGGGCGGAGTTGAGAAACTCACCCAGAAGTTCAAGGTATGATCTCTCTCTGTTCCCCTAATAATCTTTTTTCTAGAAATAAATAAATAAAAATAATATATTTTATATGTAGTATCATATTGTTGTAACCTGAAATTTGATTATCAAAGCATTAGAAATTAGTGTATAAATGCATGAGATATCAGTGCTGCTATGGTTAAATTCATTCAATAAAATGTGGCCTCTTTTGCCTGGAATCATGGTCAATTTGTGATATGCTAAAGCAAAGTTATTATTAAATAATATAAGATCATGTATAATAATAAAAATTTATTCATAAAAAATGTAATAAAATTTTATATGGCATTTTTTATAAGTTTGTATGATATTAATATATATTAAATATTTAATCTAATAATAATTTTTTAAGAAAACAACTATTTTGATGATTATTTGTAAGTTTTATGTTTTATTTGCTGAATGGTTTTTTTTTTTTTATTTGACAAATGAGGTAGACATGTATTTTGTGTATTTTTCTAAGGAGAACTATAATTTAACCCTAATTTGTAAAAATATGTATTTGTGAATATTTTTGTTTATATTATGAAAGTACAATACAATAAAATTAATAAAGCTTTTGAATTTTACGAAGTGTATACTATAATAAAAATTTAAGGAAAATTGTAAATAAAATTTGATTTTGAAAACCTAACAAATGAGAATGTATTTTTATGTCAACAAATTCCTCCATTTTGGGGCGGCATTCCAATTTTTCTTTTACTTTGCTAAAATTAAATTTTATTTATATCTAACTTAATGCAATTTCATATTTTTAATATATATAATTTATAATTACTTATACCCTAAGTAATTAAATTTATAATTACTTAATTATTAATGGGTATTGTCACCGATTGTCGAAGACGAATATTTTATCCACGGATTTGGTCCATGAAGTATGAAAGCCTAAATGACCCACACGGTCCAATTCAATAGATATGTTTGATGGCCTTATATAAGTGGATCACTTTTGGAACAAAGATGAAACTAACGCCAACGGTTGAGGCAGTTTTCATTTTTTATCTTGAAATAACGACATCGGGTGCCAGTTGAAACTGTTAATTGGGCTAAATCTTATTCATTCGAAAATTTTCTGAACAGTTGACAGAAAAAGTAAATTGTCCCCTAATTTCTACAAAACCCTTTAATTCCAAAGAAAAAAGAGGTTGACACTTCAGATAATTAAAGGCAATTCAAAAACGTTCAGAGCACACACATTCTTTTTAAAATTAAGATGCTTTCATAAAAGCACAAATCCCCAAACAAGAAGCATGCTTATGAACACTTAAACTTGCATCTTTTTTTTTTTCCTTTTTCTAAAAGAATGATACTAATTTAAGTGTCAGAGGATATATCGAGGAGTGAGTCCCACCAAATCCTTTGACCGTATTTTGTATTGTACAGTATTCAAATTTAGGACGTATGGAGACCAAACCCACTTCAGACTCAACGGATAAACTTTGGCCTTCTAATCCTACTATAATCCGGATCCTTGAATGCTTCATTGGAGTCATTTGCAGGAATTGACTAAGAGTCTAATAACCACAGTCATATGAAAGGCAATATGGTGAACATACGAGTACAAGTTAGTGTCCCAATTAGAGACGTCACATCATGTGAAAATTTTCCTCCTCGGGGCAGTCAGGTAGATGATCATCTCGACCCCTGTATACCCAAACTTACAATGAGAATGGACGACATCTCCAAAGTCGTTCAGACTATATGCACCCGACTTGATGAATGGTCAAAGGGGGCTCCATCTTCTGTCTACCAAACTGCAACGTCCAAGCGAAGGAGGGGAGGAAGGAAGCACCCAGAAGATAAGGGATGACGACCTGAGACCTCGGGACTCAAGCTGCCTTAAGTAACAAAGTCCTGACGTGCTTGAATGGTTGTCTCAATTATAGGACCCAGGAGGATAGTTTTGAGAGGCGAAATCTTTGTTATTCCCAGGATGATAGGAAATCCATGCACCAGGCAAGAACCTCACACAATGTGCTCTCTCCGAAAATTATGAGCCGCCCGGCCTCTCAGGCCCAGTAAAACCTTTCGAAATTGAGGGCATTCCTCAATGAAAAGAAAATGGCTACTCTCAAATGGAGGAGAAGGTTGAAACAATATGGCAGCATGTCTTCGGAGAAGACATTAGAGGACGAGCCACTGAGTTGAGACCTCCATTCATGAACCAATCCGCTCCCTTATAAGTTCAAGATGTCGATTTTGGATTTGTACGATGGAAGCACTAATCCGATGAATCATCTAGACCATTTCTACACTCTCCAAAGCTTTCAAGACTCAAATGAGGCAGTGATGTGTCTGTGTTTCTCATTGATTCTTAAAGGAGACGCCCGAATATAATTCTATCGGTTTCAACCAAACTCAATCAAGACGTTCCAGAATTTGGCCGATGGATTTCTATCCCAATTCACCTCCAGCAGAATGGAGGGGAAGCAACCACGACATCTAGCCCGGGTCAAGCAAGGGCCAAATGAGACCTTGAAGAAGTTCCTATCTAGGTTTACAACTGAGGCTAGGAAGACGCCCAAGTTCACCGACGAGGTGAAATTGAGCGCTTTCATATCGGCATTAGAGTTTGGGGACTTCTTTAAGTAGCTGGCCCATTCAGAGAGGTTGAGGCCATTGTTCAAGCATATACAATGATCGAAGAGGCCAATGAAGTAAAATGGTCAGGACGAGGAGATCAATTCCGTCAAAAAATAGTGAAAGGAAAGAGGAAGAACGGGACCCACATGGGTCCCTGAGACCAAGGAAGCAGCTGGCGTCCAAGTCAACATTGTAAAGAGAGTACAGGCCTCTAGACTTGATTCCTCTAAATGGCTCCTACACCAACATCTTGATATAGATTCGGGATGAAAAGTTCTTCAAATAGCTGAAGACATTGAAGAACCCAAATGAAAATGGCCAGTCAAAATATTGTCACTACCATTGATACGAGGACCATAGCACCGAACATTGTAGGACGTTGCAAAAGAAAATTGAAGAGTTAATCCAGAAGGGACACCTTACTCATTTTCTGTAAAGACCCGAACAGACTTTTGGAGGAGTTGATGGAGATAGGGCCGAGCAACCTAGGAGTTGAGTGGCAGTTAGGGTCATGAACATGATCACCACGCTTCCAACTTGGGATGAAATTTCGGATAGCTCAAGAATGGCCGCCAGCCACAAGAAACCAAGGGTAGGAATTAGGAATGATTTTATTAGTTTTAATGATGAAGATATAACACATGTAATTTTTTCACATTCTAATCCCTTGGTTGTAACCGCACTTATATCTGATGATAATGTGGACTACCAATTAAAACGAGTATTTATTGATAATAGAAATTTGAGAAACTTACTTTACTTCGACACATACTTTAAATTAGAATTAAAAAGAAGTCAATTAAAAACCACCGAGGGATCCCTCTATGGATTGGATAACGAACCGGTACCTATCCAGGGGGTTATCTGATTTGATGTTACACTGGGTACCTATCTGAGGATAGCCACCAAGATGCTTTCTTTCTTGGCAATAGGCCTTCCATCGGTTTACAATACTATCCTTGGACGTCCCTATTTAATAGCATTTGGAGTAGTAACTTCGATTCTACACTTAAAGATAAAGTTTCCGACCCCGTTCGGCATTAGAGAAGTCTTTGGTGATCAGATGACTTGGTGAATATGTTATTTATCTTAGATCACTCAGACACCCTTAGTTAGCCAATTGAGGACTTTGACTTCCGTGATGATACCACATTATTACAAGCTCAGTCTAAAGAGTCTACAAAGCAAATCTCTTTGGACATAAAAGATCCAAAGAAGTGCATCCAAATTGGAAGTTCTCTATCCAAGCCCCTCCAAAATCAACTTATCGGTTTTCTCCAACAAAATTTCAACGTCTTTGCTTGGGCACTTGGTGGCATGCCAAGAATACTGACCAGAGTAATGGTCTATAAGTTAGTCTAACTCCCGGTTATAATCCTATTCGGTAAAAATGAAGGAATTATCCAGTTGAAAAGCTGATTGCCATTCATGAGAAGGTGAAAAACTGCTTGATACCGATTCATTCAGAAAGTTTAATATTCAGATTGGTTATCTAGTGTGGTCATAGTCTAAAAGAGTAACAGAAAATGGAGGATTTATATTGATTTTATGGACATCAAAAAAGCATGTCTGAAGGACAGCTTTTCATTACTGAGGATTGATTTGATTGTAGACTCAATATTTGAGCACAAACTATTGAGCTTCATGAATGTGTATATAGGTTACAACTAGATTTAGATAAGTTTAGAGGACGAGGAGTCCATGGTATTCATGACCGGCCAAGGGACGTATTGCTATAAAATTATACCATGTGGTCTAAATAATGCCAATGCTACTTACTAGCGACCTGTTAACAAAATGTTCGAGACTCAGATTAGACTAAATCAGGAAGTATATGTGGACGACATGTAGGACAACCAATGACAATATTTGCGATCTAGACGAGGCATTCAATATCTTCCGGGTACACCAAATGAAGCTCAATCCAACAAAGTGTACATTCAGAGTGACTTCAAAAAAAATTTCTGGGTTTTATTGTTTCACATCGAGAAATTAAAGCAAACCCTAAGAAGATAAGGTAATCATTTGTGACGGACCAGGTTATTCTCCTTGAATAACATTGTCAATAAAATATAAACTAGCATCCATAATTAATATTATAAATTTCTGAAAAAAATTGGACAAAGCTCCGTTTGTAAATTAGACGTTTGCCAAAATACAAACAAATAAAAATCAGCCCTGCGCAATAATTCACAACAATCCACAATATAAACAATAAAACATCGATACTCAACACACTACACAGGATCCAATCGCCACATCAATAGGGGTGGCACCGACATCATAACCCCAGTACAACGCCGGCTATGAAGGATGTCAACTAGAAATTCCGATCATAACCACAATAAGAAAGACTTGCGGAAGCATAGAGATCATAATATATAGCGAAAACTAATCCATCATTCATCCACATTGAACATCATTAATCATCACCATACATGTTTTATACAGTTTACAAAAGTAGAACAAAATCCCAATCATACATATAATTAGCTAGGTCCAAGTCCTGAGCCCTACACACAAAATCAACTGCCTATTATTCTTCCGTGGCCTACTCAGTCTTGTCGAGCATCAATGCGTTCTCATCTAAAAGAGATATAGTAAGAGTGAGTGTACAGTTTAACAAACGAAATCATACATCACTAACTACAGGCAAATAAATATGAAGGCAATAACTGGAAAGGAAGACATATACTCAATATAAGAGAACACGAGAGGGAAGAGAACATCCGGGATTGTCCAGTTCACATGTTTACACAGTTATGGTTTATTCATTTTCATTATTGCTATTAATCTTTGCGGACCCTAGAGCCACTAGGTCGTACTAGCCAATAATGCGAGAGAACGAGAAAAGAAATGTGTTCGCTACACATTATAATTCACGACTACATTTTAGGTATGCAACACTCGACCATCGGCTACATTTTAGGCCTGCAACACTCGGCCATCTCAATTTACCCCATATCCCCCGGGGATCAGGACAATTCTCGTTCTTTCACAGTAGTATCTTAAAGCGTGCCATGAATATCACCTACCCCAAGAGCGGCCGGAGTATTCCTTGGGTTCCCACTGTGATGTACATGGCAAGCCAGAGAGTACCACTTCTATGAACCATGGTCCTAGGTTCAATATTCATCTTTCTTTGAGGGAGGATTTACCACAATTTTATTACATTCTCCAATCGAAAAATCACATTCTCATCACATATCTCCATCTGGGAGATCAAATCTGTCACATCGTGCTTGTGGATTTCCCTCCATTTACTTGCTCAATTCCTTTCTTTCTTTGGAACTTAAATCTTTTAACAATTCAATTCAAATTCACAAGAGAGTTTGGAATTCCTTACCTCCGATGGGCAAATATCACATTAGAAGCCTTCGGAACGTATTCCCTTACTTCCGGTGCACAAATACACATTTTCGGGGTTTACACTTTAACATAAACATTTAACATAAGTTTCATCGCAATTAAATAGAGGTAAAGCATGCAAATTTATATTTTCCTCTCGGGTGAACAGTGTCAGGGCACTTTTAGAGGGTACGAACGCCGCAAACGGGTCGAATCTTTCGAGATCAATTGTCATGTCAATATATATGCACATTTGGGACGTGGTGATTCATATTTTGGTGTCGATTCAACATAATACGAAGGTGGAAGCATGCAATTTTTCCATTTCATCTCGGATGAATAGTAATAGTGGCATTTTAGAGGGTTCGAAGCTGCAAACGAATCAAAACGTATGAGATCAATCGTATAGCTGATATATATACATTATTGGGACGTGATGATTCACATTTTGGGGTCAATTTAACAAAATTCAGAGAAAAAATAAAAAATTCCCGAATCGTGTGGGTTAAGGTTTGGTGGAACTCCACCGAACGGATCAGTAAGCAAATCAGGCAATAAACTACATAATCATTGGTCTCAAGGCACGAGTAATACATTTTTCATGGTTTGGGTGGATATTGAGATAAAAATACCCGATAATAAACAAAAAATATCGAAAGAAAAAAGTTAATGAGTATGAGAACACTTTTCTCGACGCGTGTTATCACTTTTATAACTAGCTCTCGAATGGATTCGAAGTTCACGGCCTCGATCTTCTCCTTCCTCTCTATAGGAACGGCTCTCTCTCTCTCACTAAAAGGATTTTGGTTTCGCGTGAGATGAAAAATCGGAAGCAAACCACGTCTTTATAATCGTCGAGCACTTGAGCGCCCAGCGACCGAGCAGTGAGCGCGGCCTCGTAGCCGGCTCGTGCTCGAGGGCACAAAGGCGCACGGCGAGCAGGGGATGCCGCTGCTTTTTGCACTCGAGCCAAGGCTCGAGCGCGCAGCAGGCGCAATCCTATTGGTAGCGCTTTAACAACAGAACCCCAATATATTTTTAAAATTTTTTTTCCGATACGCATACTTATTCATTCGTTAGATTTAGTATTAATTATTATTATATTGATTACTTCATATTTATTATATTTTTAGACTCGAAACCTTACAACTTTTTCCTACTTATAGAAGTTTTGTCCCCGAAATTTAACAAATGCTAAGAGTCAATACAACTTTACATACCTCAAAAAAGATGGGGATACTTTTTTCGAATTTTGTCTTCTCTTTTCCATGTTATTTCCTCACGGGAATGATTCTTTTATAAGACTTTTATCAGAGGAATGGTCTTTGTTCGTAGGATCTGCTCTTTCCGATCTAAAACTTCCATGGGCTTCTCAGGATAATGCAAATCTTTATCAATAATCAAGGAACCATAATTGATCACACGGGATGGGTCATATACGTACTTCCTTAACATTGAAACATGGAAGATGTTGTGCACCTCGACCAAACTCAGTGGCAACGCTAAACGATAAGCCACCTCGCCAACTCGCTCAAGGATCTCAAATGGCCTAATGAAGCGCGGCTTCAGCTTTCCTTTCACATTAAATCTAGAAATTCCCCTCCACGGAGATACTTTAAGGAAAACCAAATCTCTAACCTCGAATCTGAGCTTGAATTTCCTTCGATCAGCATAATTTTTCTGTCGGCTCTGGGCGACTTTCAATTTGTCTAAAACTACCGCGATCCTTTCCGATGCCTCCTGAATAACATCCGGATCCAACAAACTCCTATCCTCGGTCTCCTCCCAAAGGATGGGACATCGGCATTTCCTACCACAAAGTGCCTCGAAGGGGGCCATTTTGATACTCGCTTGGAAACTATTATTGAAAGCGAACTCGACAAGTGCTAAGTGATCATCCCGATCCCATTGGAACTCCAAAATCGAAGCCCGAAGCATATCTTCTAGTATCTGGATCATCCGCTCAGACTGACCATCGATCGGAGGATGATATACCGTACTAAATATCAGATTCATCCCTAACTAATGATACAAGCTCTCCCAAAATTTAGAGACGAACCGTGGGTCACTATCAGATACAATAGATGCTGGCTCACCGTGCAACCTCACAATCTCGTTGATGTACAACTGTACTAGATGATCACGGGAGTATGTAGTCGAATGGCTATAAAATGGGCAGATTTCGTCAGCCAGTCCACAATGACCCAAATCACATCATGATTCTTCAAAGTTCTAGGCAATCCTGATATAAAGTCCATCGAGATATCCTCCCACTTCCAACTAAGAATGGGCAGAGGTTGCAATAAAACAGAAGGCTTCTTCCTCTCGACCTTCAACTACTGACAGACAAGACATTGGTTAACAAAAGCCATGATCTCTCTCTGTATGTTCCTCCACCAGAACATTTTTCTCAAATCCTCGTATATCTTGTTTATACCGGGATGAATCATGTACCAGGTTCTGTGTGCCTCCATGATTTCCTCCTTCAACACTTTGACATCCAGCACACACAATCGCTCCCAAAACCTCAAGATTCCATCTAAATGCACGTTAAAATCAACTTGAGAGTCTCTACCAAGGTCTCTTACGATATCCATCAGAAACGGGTCATTTACTTGCCATTCCTTGTTCATTTGAAGAATCTCGGGCTGCACTTGCAGAAAGGATAACATCATCCTGTTGCCCTTGATGTAGTGCTAGATATGACATGACTTCAAGCAATCTAGCAACTCCATCTACTTAATCTGCATGGTCGCCACCCAATAAGTTCGGCAACTCAAGGTATCTGCAAACACATTTGCTTTCTTCGATCGATACTGAATCTCACAATCGTAATCCTTAAGAAACTCGATTCATCGCCGCTGCCTCATATTCAGCTCTTTATGAGAGAATAAATACTTGTGGCTCTTGTGGTCGGAGTACAGTAGGAGTTTCTCACCATACAAATAGTGCCTCCAGATCTTCAAAACAAAAACCACAGTGGTGAGCTCTAAGTCATGGGTTGGATAGTTTTTCTCATGAGTCTTCAACTGTCGAGACCCATAAGCAACTACATTTCCCCTCTGCATAAGAACACACTCGCGTCCCAATTTAGATGCATCATAATACACTTCAAATCCACCAAAATTATCAGGAAGAGTTAGAATCAGGACAGTCGTTAACCGATCCTTCAGCTCTTGGAAGCTTTGATCACACTCCTCGGTCCAGATAAAGTTCACTTCCTTCTTCGCCAGACAGGTGAGGGGAAAGTTATCCGAGAGAAATTCTCCACGAAACGACAATAATAACCGGCCATCCCCAAAAAGCTTCAGACTTTCAATACGGTCATCGGTCGATTCCAATTAATCACTGGCTTTGATTTTTACGGGTCTATCGAGATGCCTCCATTAGAAATTACATGGCCCAAGAACACCACCTTGTCAAGCCAAAACTCACACTTCTTTAACTTTGTAAACAACTGATGTTCCCGAAGAGTCTGTTGCACAATTCTCAAGTGTTCCCCATGCTTGGTGCGATCTTTGGAGTAAATCAGAATATCATCGATGAAAATCACGACAAACTTATCCAAAAATGGTTGGAAGACCTAGTTTATCAGGTCTATAAACACAGTTGGAGCGTTAGTCAATTCAAACGATATCACCAGGAACTCATAGTTACCATACCTCGTTCGGAAGGCCGTCTTCGCAACATCCTCCTATTTAATGCAAAGCTAATGATACCCCAACTGAAGATCAATCTTGGAATACACTAAGGACCCCTGCAATTGGTCAAAGAGATCATCAATCCGCGGCTGAGGATACTTGTTCTTGATCGTAATTTTATTCGGCTCACGGTAGTCTATACATGGTCTTAAGGCCCCATCCTTCTTTTTGACAAAAAAGACTGGAGCGTCCCACGACGACACACTGGTCTAATAAAACCTGTATTGAGCAAGTCTTGCAACTGCTACTTCAACTCAGCAGGAGCCATGCGGTAGGGGGCTTTCGATATGGGTGTCGATCCGGGCACAAGATCAATCCCAAATTCAATCTCACGATGTGGTGGCAGGGTAGACAACTTGTTGGGGAACACGTCCTCAAATGCACAAACCACCTGAATGTCTTTCACAGAAAACTCCCGACTCCCCACCACACTGATATAAGCGAAAAAGTTTCACACCCACTTCTCAACAAATGGCGAACCTGTAGAACAAAAAAAAAACTAGACAGCTCCATTCTCCGAACTCCCTGAACAAAAAAAGGTTTGCATTCTGGAATAATAAAGTCCACCATTTTATGGAAATAATCAATAGTAGCGTGATACTTGGATAACCAATCCATACCCAAAATAACATCAAAATCACCCATATCTAGAAGAATCAGATCAACAGCTAGAGAAAGCCCCTTCATCTCCACAATACACCTTGGGTAGGCTATGTCGGTCACATTGGAAGACCTCGTGAGCGTAGACACGACCAAAGAAAAATCAAGGGTCACGGGAGAGGGTGTAATACGACAAGCTAGTTGAGGAAAAACAAAGGAGTGTGTGGACCCAGAGTTCAAAAAGTACGAGCAAGAAATACCACAAATAGGAAGTATACCTTCCACCATCTCATCTGATATTCTGACCTCACTAACAGACACTGCAAAAACTCTACCCTGCACTGCCGACTTCAGAGCTCGAACCCTCGATTCCTGAGGGCACTCCTTGACTTTATGCCCTACTTGGCCACAAGTGAAGCAAGCACCTGTCATCTTAGGACACGGTATACCATCATGTATCCTCCCATAGTGCTTACACAAACCCATCAAAGTTTGCGAAGACGATGAAATCTGGCCACTCCTTTGTTCAAAAACCGGCTGCTTCGACTTCTTGTATGGTCTCCCCGAACTAGCCCTAGTACTAGCACTTGCCTCACTTTTACTTGACAACTTCTTCTTGAAAAATTTTTCCTTGGCCTACTCCTGTTCGTAAATCAATGCTCGATTTAGTACATCAGCATAGGTGGCCAACTTAAGGGTTGTCAGCTGCTTGCGGATGTCATCTCGCAAATCCATTAGGAGCTTCCTAGTCCCCCTTTCTTCATCTTCAACCTTGTAAGGAGCAAACCATGACAATTCCGAAAACTTTGCGTCGTATTCCGCCACAATCCGGTTTCCCTGCGTTAGCTTGAAAATTTTCTCCTTTTTCTGAACACGAAGGCTAGACGAAAAATACTTCTCTAAGAATGCATCCTCAAACATCTTCCAGGTAATATCGGCCTCCGATACACCCAGTGCTATTTTCTTCATTTACCACCAATGGTACATTTCACCTTCCAGCCGGTAAGACGTGAATAAAACCTGATCCTCCTCTGAGCATCTAATCATGGCAAATACCTTCTTCAGGCTCGCTAGCCACGTATCTGCGTTAATCGGGTCAGGCTCCCCAAAAAACGCAGGTACTTGCTCCTGAACAAAGTGATCGTAAGCAGATGGCCCCGGATTAATAGGAACCTGGATGGGAGCCGGGGCAGGATTAGGGGCAAGATGTCGCTGCTCCATGTTCTCAATGATGTTTGTAAGGTGCCCCAACAGATTCAGATACTCTGCATCTCGGTCTCGGGACAAATCATCCCTTTGCAAACCTCGACATCTGGGTGGCATAATCAACTTTAGAAATCACCACTGAAAGAGAAACAATGACAGCTTGAGTCAAAGATTAAGCTCTTACTGCAACATTACTAGATACGCTAACACATACACGATTAAAGAAAGCGTTCTAAATGAGAGCACTTAAGTTAACTATCCTACGTTCACTCATTTGGCCTCAACCTATACTATCCTAGGCTTCCGCATAATTTCAGATCCATCATAAGGCATCCCTTCTCTGATACTAACTGTGATGGATCGTGTTATTCTCCTTGAATTACCTCCGTCAATAAAATATAAACTAGCATCCACAATTAAGATTATAATTTTTTACAGAAAATTGGACAAAGTTTCGTTTATAAATCAAACGTTTGTCAAAATATAAACACCTGAAAATCAATCCTGCGCAATAATCCATAACAATCCACAATATAAACAACAAAATCTCGATACTCAACACACTACACAGGATCCAATCGTCACATCAATAGGGTGGCACCGACATCATAACCCCAATACAACGCCGGCTAGGAAGGACGCCAACTAGGAACCCCGATCATAACAACAATAAGAAAGACTTGCGGAAGTATAAAAATTACAATATACAGCGAAAACTAATCTATCGTTCATCCACATTAAATATTATTAATCATCACCATACATGTCTTATACAGTTTACAAAAGTAGAACAAAATCTCTATCATACATATAATCAGCTAGATCCAAGTCCCGAGCTTTGCACGCAATATCAGCTGCCTATTACGCTTCCATGGCCTACTCAATCTTGTCGGGCATCAATGCTTTCTCATCTAAAAGAGATATAGTAAGAGTGAGCATACAGCTTAACAAATGAAATCATACATCACTAACTATAGGCAGATAAAAATGAAGGTAATAACTGAAAAGGAAAGACAAATACTCAATATAAGAGAACACAAGAGGGAAGAGAACATATGGGATTGTCCAGTTCACGTGTTTACACCAGTTACGTTTTATTCATTTTCATTATTACCATTAATCTTTGTGGACTCGGAGTCAGTAGGTCGTATAAGCCAACGATGCGAGAGAATGATGAAAGGAATGTGTTCACTACACAATCTAAAGTACGGCTATATTTTAGGTCTGCAGCACTCAACCATCAGCTTCATTTTAGGTCTGCAACACTCGACCATCAACTACATTTTAGGCTTGCAGCACTCGGCCATCTCAATTAGCCCCATATCCCCCAGGGACTCGGGCAATCCTTATTCTTTCACAATAGTATCTTAGAGCGTGCTTGAATATCACCTGCCCCCAAGAGCGATCAGAGTATTCCTTCGGTTTTCACCATGATGTACTTGGCAAGTCAGAGGGTACCACCCCTATGAACCATGGTCCCAATTTGAATATTCATCTTTCTTTGAGGGAGGATCCACCATAATTTCATTACATTCTCCAATTGAGAAATTATATTCTCATCACATATCTCCATCTAGGAGATCAAATCTGTCACATCATGTTTGTGGATTTTCCTTTATTTACTTGCTCGGTTCATTTCTTTCTTTGAAACTTAAATATTTTAACAATTCAATTCAAGCTTACAAGAGAATTTGAAATTCCTTACCTCCGATGGGCAAATATCACCTTAGAAGCCTCTGGAATGCATTTCCTTGCTTCCGGTGCATAAATACACATTTTTAGGGCTTACACTTTAACAAAAATATTTAACATAAGTTTCATCACAATTAAATAAAGGCAAAGCATGCAAATTTATACTTTCCTCTCGGGTGAACAATGTCAGGACACTTTTATAGGGTTCGGACACCGCAAATGGGTTGACTCTTGCAAAATCGATCGTCCCGTTGACATATGCACATTTGGAACGTGGTGATTCATATTTTGGTGTCGATTCAATATAATACGAAGGTGAAAGCATGCAATTTTCTCATTTCATCTCGGATGAATAGTAACAGTGGCATTTTAGAGGGCTTGGATGCCACGAACGGGTCGAAATGTGTGAGAACGATCATATGGCCGATATATATATATAATTGGGACGTGATGATTCATATTTTGGGATCAATTTAACAAAATACGGAGGGAAAATGGGAAATCTCCAAATCGCGTGGGTTAGGATTTGGTGGAACTTCACCGAACGGATTGGTGAGCAAATCGGACAATAAACTACATAATCCTTGGTCTTAAGGCACGGGTAATACAATTTTCATGATTTGGGTGGGTATTGAGACAAAAATACCCGATAATAAATAAAAAATATCGAAAGAGAAAAGTTAATGAGTATGAGAACACTTACCTCGACGCATGCTATTACTTTTATAGCTAGCTCTCGGACAGATTCGGACTCCACGGCCTCAATCTCCTTCTTCCTCTCTCTAGAAACGGCACTCTCTCTCTCTCACTAAAAGGGTTTTGGTTCCATGTGAAATGAAAAACTTGGAGCAGGCTGCGTCTTTATAATCGTTAGGCGCTTGAGCGCTTGGCGAGCGAGCAGTGAACACGGCCTCACAGCCGGTTTGCACTCGAGTGCACAAAGGCGCACGATGAGCGAGGGTGCTATTGCCGGCTCACGTTGAGCGCACAGAGGCGTACGGTGAGCGGGGGTGCTACTGCCGGCTTGCACTCAAGCGTACAAAGGCGCATGGCGAGAGGAGGGTGCTACTGCTTTTTGCGCTTGAGCCCAGGTTCGAGCACGCAGCATGCGTAGCCTTGCTTGCAGTGCTTCAACAACAGAACCCCGAGATATTTTCCAAATTTTTCTTACGATACGCATACTTTTCCGTTCGTTAGATCTAGTATTAATTATTATTATATTGATTACCTCATATTTATTATATTTTTAGACCCGGTACCTTACATCCTTGATATGAATCCGTCTTGAACCGTGAAAGAAATTCAAAAGCTAACTGATAGGCTAATAGTACTCTCCCGTCTCTTGGCTAAGTTGGCCGAAAAGTATTTGCAATTCTTTAAAACTTTGTGGGGAACGAAGGCTGCCAGTTTCCAACGGACGATCGGCTACGAAACTGTGTTTTGAGAGCTTAAGGAGTATCTCTTGAACCTACCATTTCTAACTTCCCCTTAAGAAGACGAGGGGCTCTATTTATATCTTGCTATGTCTGACATCGCCACAGTTCAATCCTAATTTGACAACAATCCGATAGACAACGACCTATGTACTATGTTAGTAAGATTTTGGTTGACCTAGAGACTCGTTATTCTCATGCAAAAAGGATGGCTCTAGCCATTGTGTATCCTATCCAAAAACTCTGACCATATTTCCTGGTGCATAAAATTATTGTCCTAATTAACCAACCATTAAAAGGAATATTACAAATGCTAAATATGTCATAATGACTAGTCAAATGGGCCATTGAGTTTGGCAAGTTAAATGTGGAGTTTTGACTAAGGCTAATCTTAAAAGGCCAAATCATAGCAGACTTCATTGTTAAAATAACAATCCTAACTCTGAAAACCCTCAACCTTATTAAAGCCGACGGTCATCAAAACACTCTAGCGTGGACTTTACACGTGGACAGTTCTTCAATGCAAGTAGGCTGTGGTGCCTGCGTAATCTTGAGAACACCTGATGGGTAAGAGATAAAATATTCGATGACATTCGGATTTCTAATAACTAATAACGTCACATAGTATGAGGTACTACTTGTGCGACTTAAATTGGCCAAAGAGTGTTTGACCAAGAACATTTTGTTTACAGTAACTCAAAATTGGTTATTAATCATGTTCAAGAGAATTTTGAAACTTACAACCTGCAGCTTTCTCAATATCTCTCAAAGGTCCGAGGTTTAATTTTGACATTTGATAATGCAAAAATAATCCACATTCTAAGAGAAGATAATGGAAAAGCCAATCGATTGTCAATGGCTACAGCGATCGGGGACCCTACGCGTGACAAATTCATGAAGTTCTCAAAGTTCCCAATATAAATGACCCGGAGTAAAAAATTATGCAGATAGCCGATGCCGACAATTGGGCGACTCCTTATGTGAGGTACTTATTTGATGACACGCTATCAGAGAGCTCTGATGAAGCTAAGTGCATGAAAATGACAGTAGGCTAGTACACCACTATGGATAAAAAGTTATACCAACGTGGGTACTCCATCCAAGATCTATGGTGTTTGACGTCAGAAGAGGCTGATTATGTGCTTGGAGAAGTATACCTCGGCATCTGTAAATCTCATATTGGGGGTAAGAATGTTGCTTTCAAACTCATGAGGTAAGGATATTATTGGTCTACCATAAAGTATGACGCCATGGATTTTGTGTAAAAATGTGAGAACTGCCAGGTGCTTGGGAACCTTACCCATCAGCCGCATATGGAGCTCCGAGCTCTATAGTTGTCATGGTCATTCATATAATGGGGGCTCGTTATCCTCGAACGCCTCCTAATTGCATCTAGGCGGAGAAAGTTCATGATCATTTGAATTGATTTTTTCACAAAATGAGTTAAGACTGTCCCAATGGGTCGGATCACAGAGCAGAATGCGACCACGTTTGTCCGACAAAGCATCATATGTAGATTTGGCATCCCTAAAGTTAGAGTGACTGATAACGAGATCTAATTCACTATTAAACGTTTTACGAAATACTGTACTAATTTAAGGATAAAGTTGGTTCACATATCCGTTACATACCGACAAACCAACGGACAAATATAAGTTACCAACCACACAATACTGCACGGTTTGAAGAAAAAACTTGAGAATGCTGGGAGCTTGTCGGTGGACAAGCTACCATTTGTCCTATGGTCATATAGGATGACACCCAGAGAGACGATCCAAGAGACGCCCTTTAGCTTATACTATGGGACCGAAATTGTCATACCAATAGAGGTCAGACTACCCATTTTCGGGTTGAGTGTTTTGACTTCGCACAACAACTCACAAAGGTTTTGGGAGAATCTCGATCTACTTGAAGAAGCTCGAGACATGGCACGATTATGGATAACGGTTTATTAGTAAAGGATTGCTAGATACTATAATAAGAAGGTGATAACACGCCAATTTAAAGTTGGAGACTTAGTATTACAAAATATTAAAGGCACTAGCAAAAATACTAACCGGAACAAGCTTTCATCTGATTGGGAAGGGTCATTCTACTCTTAGCCATTCTTCAGAATGGGGCATACAAATTACATACCCAAAATGACAAAAAATGATTGCCAGACTTGGAATTCTTTTCACCTTAAAAAATACTACCAATAAATATTCTTACAAATAGGTAAGATTAGTTTGTATCATGTGGAGTGCTTGTAAACTTTGTGACACTTTATCAACAAAATAATTATTTATTTGTTTATACGCTTGTTTGTTACTTCATAACATTGCATGACTTAGGCTACCTCTAAATCAGGTGAAATTCGTTCACCTGCCCCACGAGCCACACTTGGTGGTCAACAAAACTTAGCCGCATAATTGAGCAGCCCAAACGAGGTTGATTTATTAAAACTTGGTCATGGAGCCAAGCGGTCCTAATGTGGCTGAAGGTTAAGAAACTTAAGGGATTTCCTTAAAGCATACATGCAAAAACCTTCAAGGTAGTATTGTTAGTTGACCATAATCCAAAAAACTTAAATTAGGCACACAAAAGTTTTGATGCCCTCTAATCTATCCGAGGGACAGAAGCCATGTGTGGACGACGACTTCAGTAATATTAAGAGCCCAATATTTATAATGTCCAACCAACCTATACTTATATATGTATATATGTATGCATAAGTATAAGCAACCAAGAGAGAGAGAAAAAGTCATTGACACAATAATAGAAAAATCTTTTATTTTATTACAGAAGGATGTTACAATTACAAGTGTAAAAAATAATTAAAAAAAATAAAAGAGTACAAGTGTCTCTTTCGGGGGAGGACGAGGCTGTGACGTTTCCAGCAATAGCTCCCAAGAGTCCACATTGTTTCTGGGATGGTATAACACATTTGAATTATGGCGAGCACTGGTGTTTCTAGGATGAAGTATGGAAATTGAAACACTAAGAGCCACCATTTGAATGATGTGCTGGCACAAATTGATACCCTCCCAGTAACTACGCTCCAATATCTGCCTGATGTTGTTTAGACGAATAGACGTCCAAAGCTCACTCTCTATCTTGAAATTCCAATCCCAAAGGAGAGCAAACTTCTACTTCATATTAGCTAGCTCGCATTCAAGTTGGAAAATATGCTCCTCTGAAGCCAAAATTTTTTTCTCAATATAATTGTGAGCCAGGCGGCTGGTAGTACTGGCAAGATGATGGACCATTTCTTTAAATTGTAAAGAAAAAGGAGCAAATCAGTGACTATGAAGAAAGCAATAAAGGTACTAATGAAGGGTTCAATCAGTACCTCAAAGATAGAGATATAACCTAAAGGAACATCACTTGTGGGGACCTCGAATACATCCTGGACCTTGAGCTTTGATGGCTTTGCACCAGCCACCTCATGGACTCCTTTGGTAATAGCATCCCCCTCAACCTTAGGCACTAGGGGCTCGAAACTATATGTTCCAGTTGCTACTTCAGGAGCTACTTCTCGCTCGACCTCGGGTATGGGGTGCTAGTGATGGATATTACCACCGACGGTCCAAGAGGAATATTTCACCTATGGATTCAGTCTATAAAGTATGAAGGACCAAACGACCCACACGGTCGATCGATGATGAACACGTCCGACGGCCTTATATGAGTAGTTCACTCCTGGAACAAAGACAAAACCAACGTCAACAGTTGAGACAGTTTTTCTTTTTTATCTTGAAATAACGTTCTCAGGCGCTGGTTGAAGCCTCCAGTTAGGCTAAATCTTATCCACTCGATAATTTTCTAGACAGATGATAGGAGAAGTCAACTGTCCCCTAATTTCTATAAAATTCCTTCATTTCAATGGAAAAAGAGGTCGACACTTCAGACAAATTAAAGACAATTCAAAGACGCCCAGAGCGCACACGCTCTTTCTCTAAAATTAAAACGCTTTCATAAAAGCGCAAACCCCCAAACAAGAAACATATTTATGGACACTTGAACTTGCATCCTTTTTTTTCTTTCTCTAAAAGAAGGATACTGATTTAAACGTCGAAAGATATATCGGGGAGTGAATCACGTCAAATCCTTTGACTGTATTTTATTTTACACAGGATTCAGATTAAGAACGTACAGAAACCAGACTAGTTTCAAACCCGATGGACAAACTTTAGCTCCCTAATCAGTCTTACAATTTGAATCTTCGGATGCATCGATTATATTTTTATTCTTGTTTAAAATTGACTCAACTTTAGAAAAGAAATTTTAACTACATTAATCAATTATCTTTAAATTTTAACTTTTAAAAAATTTAAAAGTCTAATATTTGAGTTTCCATATGTTTATTTATTTATTTATGATAGGCATGAGGCGCTTTCAGACGGCGCCACGCCACACCACCGACCAATTCAATAAATAAATAAATAAATAAAATAAATAAAATATTAGATTATATTATTTAAATTTAAACATTTGGTTACCAATTTCAAGGGTCAAGAGGAGAAAGCTCAATCGGGGAAGATTGTCTGTCGTGAAATCCGTCTTGAGTCTCTCTCGAAGTGATCATGGTGTCTATTCTTTCGATTCTTCTCCTTTTAGGCCATGCGAGCTCTTTCTTTGGCGGCTTTGTTGACAAGTAAGAAGTTTTCTTGATTTTCTTTTAGAAATGTTTGCTACATTTTATTATTATGCCGAATCACTGGCTGCGTCTGTGGTGATTTAGGCAATTTTTCAAATCATAGTGTGTCTTGACATGGATCTTTCTTAATTAGCTTCATTTCTGTCTCTTCCTTTCTCTGCTGGTACGTCTGCGTTCGTATGCTGTTCTCTTTTCGTTTTTAACTTTCTATCTGGACAATATGTTGATTAATTTTTTTAATAGGAACAGTAATGCAAGTGAAATAAGTTACCCGGATCTAGAAAATGGAACAATGATACTTTATTGGAGTGACGATGAATTAGTTTATGATGTTGAAACTCACTAATGTTATCCAACTCTGATATCTCCATGGCTCGGCCGGAAGTATTTCATATTGATGTTATCATTCATGTTTGTTTAGTGAATTGCTTGGTTGTGAATGCTGAATGCCGATCTGATTCTGAAATTTCTTATTTGCGTTTACCAACAACGAAGTTTGTGATGTGATTCGAGAGAGAAGATCTCAAGGAGATTCGAAGTGAAGCATTGAATAACCCTCAAGAACATACGGTTGTAAGCTGAAATTGATGTGAGAGAATGGAGAGAGAGAGAGAGAGAGAGAGGAGTTATTTTGAAAGTAAATTCACTTGTATTCGTATGATTCAAGTGGGCTTAGAGGGTAATATAGATTGCTCAAACTACCTCAAAAAGTTGTTACAAATATATATAAATTGGCCTTTAATAAATAGAAGTTCAAGATATGTTCCATAGGCATAATTCTTAGCAATTTCTTATTTTGTGAGAGTTATTCATTTTGGGGGCTCAGGTCTTTTAGGTTAAAGAGCGTGCAATCGCCTTTTCCTTCTTTCTATTGGTAATCGTTGGTGACGGTCAGGTGCTCAATGATAAATATATGGTTCATATTTCTTCTTCTTAGTGAAGAAAGATTGCTCTTTACCTAGTGATGGAGAGATGATTGCTGCAGCAGAAGGTTCATAGCTGAAAATTATTAACTTTAGGACTTGATCAGATTATGGTAGGATATTATGGTTTGCAACATTTTAGATTTATTGTATATTCTACTAGAACATATAGGTCAAATTTATATTTTCTTATTTTAGTTCACATTTATGATTTTGAATAGTCATTTATATAATTGAGTTTTAAGAAAAAATAAGAAATGGAGAAGGCTACTATATAATCTTGATTCTGCTTTATTCTTATAAGGCAGAGTGAAGGAGAACGTTATAAATCAAAGGTAGAGGACAGAATGCCCCCAAAGGAAATAGAGGTCATAGAGAGAGAAACATAAAGCCTTTCGAAGTGACACACCATTTAGCAAGCCTTTTTTGCTGGCTCTGCTTTATGAAATATAATAGAAAGAGCCCTAAGAAAAAGTTGAACAGGTCCAAATGAGTAATAAAACAGGTAAAAATGAGCTATAAAAGAGTCAAAAAAAAAAGGCTGAGCTTACTCATTGTGTGAGCCTTCATTTATGTTTTGACTTGATCATTCCGTAGGGTCTATGTTTAGTGTTGGTAAATTTCGTAGTATTCAGTTGTATTTTGAGTCTATCATTTTATATCTTGTCACTAGGTAAAAGTTTTTGGGCTCATATTCGGTTAATGTGGCAGGATTGTAATATTTTGGTATTTGGGCAATTTTCACGCGATTAATGCTTGAGCAAAAGTCTGCAACTGCTCAGCGTGCATTCGTAGGTTTTTCAGCATGTGACTACAAGCTATCAGGATTATGTATCAAGCCTGCATGTATCCCAAGAGATAAGCGCTTAAGCTAACAATGTCTAGAGACCATCCGCATGTTGTCCACAAGATAATGGCCCAAGCCATGTGATTCTAGATTAGGACCGCAAGGGCGTCTGATATCATAAGCGAAAGGCTAGTACGATTTTCGCCGTAAGTTCGTATGACTTATGTTTGAGCAAAAATTTAGTTTTTGCCCACTACTCGCTACACTAGACTTCTTTGACCGGGAGTTTACTTTATGCATCTTTCAATTGAAAAAAACATAGTACAAGGGAGGGCGAAGAGAGGGAAGGTAAGTTTGAGAAGAGAGCCTTATTATTTTGAAATCTCTCGCATATTTTGATTTTGAACTTATATTTGTTAGCCTACAAATTATGGAGTTTCGGTATATGAATTGGTGTAAATTTGAGGTGTGTTTTGGCAAAGAAAGTTCGAGCAATGGGAGATGCACTTGAAAAGACAACATGGTGTTTGGATAGCTATAAGTTTGCAGAAGTAAGGACGGCCTTAGATAGTCACGTGTCCAGGGTTAGTCGGCTAGAGGGTCTAATTTTATGTTTGTCAATTTGTAGGTTAACTTTACTCATATGGTAAATTTTTAGTTGACGACTCATAACCCAGAGGATTTTTATTTGTAAACAAGTTGTTCAATAGTTTTTTCTTTTTTACCAAAATATTATGTCATCTTTATTTCTGTATTTTATTTATGGCATATGTACGAGAATTGTGATGTTTAATTTCAACATCTGAATAAGTAATTTTTTTACATGTATTGAAGTTATAAAATATTAATTTTGTAATTTCTACAACAAATACCTATTCACTCTATTCTAAATGTTCGTGGGTCTAAATATCGTTTTATCATGTTCACCTTAATAAAATGATATGATTGAGATTTTCTCAAGCACATTCACTTTCCATTGCACAAGCATGATGTTTTGCTTATAGCCATTTGAAGATTTTGTTATGAAGATGCCCTTGCTAGCCTTGAAGATTGCTGAATATTTTTATTTTTGTAATTGCTTCTAAGTTCTCACTGCGACAAATCTTTTCTGCAGTAGCAGGAAGATGATGAAAAACAAGAGAGTTAACCCAGAAGGGCTCACAAATTTAACCCATTCAGTTCGATCTAGCAGAATTGACCCATCACTGGTTGTCCAGCTCTTGTGGCGGCCAAGGTCAGGTATTTTGATGAACTTCTAATTTACACCACTCAAAATCTTATGAACTTGAAAAGTTCTGTTGTTTCAGTCTTAGTTTAGTTGATGGAGATCAGAATCAAGAGAGAAGTGAATACTCAACAGTGCCCAAATAATTTCGGCCAATGGATGTGATTATAGAATGTGGGAATGTATATGAAACTATGAGGTTTTATTTTTTTTGGGGGGAGGGGATGCTTGGGAACTAGCCTTTGAAACATGGCATTTGATCATGGATAAAAAAATCGACTAATATATGTTGGTATCGGGTAGTTCTGGTACAGCTATTTTCTGAATATATTTAAAATATCCTAATCTGTCACTGTGCCAATGACATATTGTAAGGTTGATAATGCCAATATGTTTTGGGCTTTGTTTTTGGTTCAATTCGGCCTTGGGAATTTAATATGTATTGAGTTTTATATATACCTAAATTTTTTTAAAATCCTAAATCTTCATGTTTTATAGATGTATAAACATGTTGTAGGTCAAAAGTTTTGGTGCTTTTTTTTTTTAAATTCAATGACCTTGAGGGATATCAAGACTAATTTGATAAATTTGACTAAGTTTGGTTAACAAATAGATAAACGGATTATTAAAAATGATCAAATTTTAATATATAACTTACTTTTGATATTATCGCGATACATAATGCCTATTAGAGTGGCGATTTTACCTATGTTTTCATCCATACATTTGATAATTCCTTTTCGTATTTCCTCCAATGTGCACTGTTTCAGTCTTTTAGATTAAATACTTGTTCACTCTTTTGTTTAATATCTGATATCTCCTTTCTGTAGTATAGGGTTTTCGTGTACGAAGGTTTTATTTCATATGAGGAGTGTGACTACCTCATCTCCTTGGTAATTCTCTTTCCTTTTGAGTGTTAAGGCATGATGCATTTGAAGCTCTGAGTTATCTCTCATAATGTCTTTTGACGTTAGGCTCAGCAAAAGAGAGGAGAGATCAGTTCTCTGGACAGTGACACCAAAGGCCCGACTAAAAGATCAGAATTCCCTTTGGATATGGACGTAAGTTGTCATAAACTCAGAGTCCTGATGATGATTGAGAGATAGCAAAGTGCTTGCTTTTTACCTCTTGCATGATAAAATTGATTTGTTTTTGGTTTTGAAGGCCAATAACCAGCAAAAGGGAAAAGGGTGAGACTCGAATCTGCATCAATTATAGGTCTGCAAGGATCGTGTCAACTAAGCTATCCTATGCCTTAAAATAAATATTAAATAGGGAACAAGTACAGACCTGTAGGATCAAATGCCAAATATGCTACCCTTATGCCTTAGGATGGATATTGAAAAGGGTGTAAGTAACCTTGGATTTGCCAACAGGTTTAAAAATATGCTCCCAATGCTTTGATTCCACGACCCCAATCCAACCCACAATTGGGTTCGGTCAAAATCAGCTAATTTGAATTGTGCCCAAACTCTAAACCAATCTAAAACTATCTTTTTCCTCCAAAAATTATTAAAAAATGGTAATATCACTATAGATTTTAGTCAATTAATTTGAAAACACAATTTGTTGATAAATATACAAATTTATAACCTATTAAATATAACTTAGGTCATAAAAAAATTTAAATATTAGATGAGAACATAAATATTGTAAATCTTAAATTCTTCAGGCAACAAAAATTTCTGCCGTTTTTCAGCTACAAGCAACTCGTCATGCATGTCTCACTCTGTTACTAGAATCTAAATCCTATAAAACAAGGTAGTATATAAAGACTTGATTTATATTGAAGTTAGGTATGTGTATATATATGGTCAAAATGGGTAAAATCTGATCAATTCGTGTTGGATTATATCTGGTTTTGGATTTTCTTCAATCTCTACTTATTGTATACCTTGTGCCCTTCAATTGTATCTGGATGCTTCTAGGATGATTTACTCTCTAGAATAGAGGAAAAGATTTCAGCATGGACTCTTCTTCCCCAAGGTAACTTCTGTCAGGCCTTTGTCCCGAGTCTTGACCATTCATGGCTGGTGTTTTTACACCAGATAAATTGAATGATTATTTAATTTCAACCATTCATCCATCCATTTTTTAATCCTGGCCATTACATAAATATGGGGTCTCTTCACTGAAAAGACCTTTACAGCTCTTGGTGATTTGCATCATGTTCTTTTTTCAGAGAATAGCAGGCCACTGAAGTTGATGCATTATGGGCATGAAGAAGCTAAGCAGAGATATGATTATTTTGGCAACAAATCTGCCTTTGAATCTGGTGGTCTGCCATTAATGGCAACTGTGATCATCTTTCTTTCAAATGTTAGTCGTGGCGGTGACATCCTGTTCTCCAATTCAGAGGTGAGAAAGATCCATCTCAATGGATCTCTCTTTGATATTACTGTTTCCAAAGCAATGACATAATCTTTTTATTGATATAAATGCAAGGTAATACTGGTTATAATAGACCAAATTGATCTAACCCCTTCTCCGGACCGAGTGCCCAATGGCAGCATCATGAGTGACTCATCTATCTCTCTCTGAGATTAGTTTTTTTTTTTTTTTTCCCATATTATTACAAAAAATAATAACACAATCTTTTTATCTACATCCCCAGAAAAAAAAAAAAAAAGAGAATCTGCCAGTGAATCTTGTATAAAGAATGGTTTTTCATTGATATCTACTTGAATGCTGCAGCTGAAGGACTCTGGATTGAAGAAGAAGGTATGGTTCTATCCTTCCAAGGGTAGTAGCAGTGATTTGCTCAGACCCATTAAAGGGAATGCTCTTCTGTTCTTCAATGTCCACCCAAAATGCCTCCCTGACAAGAGCAGCTCCCATGAAAGGTTTGCTGTTCTTCAAGGGGAACTGTGGTGCGCTGCCAAATTCTTCCATCTGAGAGCTGTTGATGAGGACGAAGTTCCATCAGAATCGGATACCAGCGAGTGCACCGATGAAGATGACAGTTGCCCACAGTGGGCAGCCCTCGGAGAATGTCATCGAAATCCAGTGTTCATGGTTGGATCTCCCGATTATTATGGGACTTGTAGGAAGAGCTGTAAGGTGTGCTGATACCACCCCATGAGGGAGTATTGTTATGGTCTCCCCAGCCCCCCCAAAAAAAATTATTATATCTATTTAATAATCAGAATTAAAAGTTAAATTAATAAATAAAAAAATTAATAATCAGAATTAAAAATTAAATTAATAAATAAAAATTAAATTATTATTTAAATTATTTAATATAATAATAATTATTTAATTAATTAATTTTTAATCTTAATTATTAAATAGGTATATAAACTTTCTCAGATCACAGTGGTGGAAATATATAACTAAATTGCAAGAAAAATTTATAAGACAAATATTACATTCGTTATGTATTTTGAATTAGAATGCTAAGAAGTTAAACAGCATAAATATAAAGCAGGCCGCTTTGGGGTGAAAATGTTAAGATATGGTAATATATATTAAGTGGGGTCAGTTGACCCATCAAAAAAACATAAATAAGAAAAATTAAATAAAAATATATTGATAATTAAATGGAAAATTTTTCTAAACCTATAATTTTTTTTTTATTTATTCATCATACTAAAATTTATTTATCTCTAAAGATTATAGATCCTATTAGTCTTTTTTTTTTTTTTTAACGTGACAGATTTTAGCCAATTGAAATAATATTGTGATCGATCATGAAGTGGATTCTATTAATATAGGTTTAACAATTAAAAGAAAATTGATTGAACTCTAATAATATAGATAATTCACATTTTTTTATTAATTATTCTTATTATTTGATGATAAACTCTCTCACAGAAGAATGGAAGCTTAGGCTTGATTTATGAAGCAAATTACTTGATCTGGAATCCTCAGCCGAACACTAGCAGCCGTTGGATTAATCTGCAAGACACAAAACAGAGCGATGTGAGAACAAGTTACTTTCAAAGTATGAAATACAAACGAAATAGAAAGATAGTGTTATCTAAAGTTTGACGGTATTTGATCATCTATTTATCCATTTAAATAGAGAGATAATGCTATTGGCGGGCTATCTATTCTGTAATGGCCAGGCGGCCAACCTAGCGGTCTAACTCCCGGGTGGACTGCAACCGAAAGACACAAGACAAACTAATAACATTTTTTTTTTCAAATTACGATATATTGGTTATTATAGTCCTATTAACTTATGATATTAAGAAATTTTTTTATTCGATATATCTATTATTATTAAAACATATTGTGTAATATGTTCAATATCGATATGACCGTGACTGATAATAATATAGATATTTTTACCCATAAAACTTGCCCTTTGACACCAATGGATAAGAGCTGATTGACGGCAGTAACTTAGTTCGGCCCAATATTTCATCCATGAAATCGGCCAATAAACAAGAATTAGTCTAATGTGTCATATGAAATGAAAAAGATTCGGTTTATGGGCACACCATGTATGATGTTTATTGGCTCCCAAAGTCGAGTTTGATTTCTTCAAAGAACAAGAAGACTTGAATGCTTCAATTTGAGATTGGCACTTGACATAGTCTCCCTTATTTTCTTCCAAGCATTTCTTCAGAGCCTCAACATCACATGGTGACATTGTTCTCTTCACACCCTCATTCTCCACCTTATCATCCATAGGCAACCTGAGTTATTAAAGAACAAGCCTTTACAATCAATCACATATATCAAAATATTCAGTGCTCCCAAAATAAAGAGGGAATTGATTCAAAAGCAAAAGCTTCGGTAACGACTGGACAAAAGTAAGAAGTTATAGCAATGTTTCCGGCTACTTCGATCTCAAATCTGTACCAATTATATGATATTGGTACAGCTAGGGTTGATCGGATTCAACTAAGACAATATTACTACGCGAATTATACTGATCATAAGCAATTCCCAAAATAAAGGGGGAACTGATTCATAAGCAAAAACCTCAGTAGCAATTGGACGGCAGAAAGAAGTTATAAAAATGTTTCTAGCTGCCAATAATCCTATTTTTGTACCAATTCTATGATACTAGTGCGGCTAGGGTTGTTCGAATTCAATTATGATCCTAGTTTTTGAATTTTTCTGCGAATTATACAATCATAAGCAATTTACAATATAAAGAGGGTAATGATTCATAAGCAAAAGCCTCATTGGCAATCAAACAGTAATAAAAAAGTTATAGCAGTGTTTCCAGCTACCAAGGATCCCATTTTTGTACCAATCCTATGATTCTGGTGCAGTTAAGGTTGTTCGGGTTCAAAGAGGATCTATTTTTGAATTTTTAAGCAAATTACATTATCATAAGCAATTGCCAAAATAAAGGGGGAATTAATTCACACGCAAAAGCCTCAAGCAAAGATTGGATGTTAGTAAGCAGTTACAGCAATGTTTCTAGCTATTGGGGATCCCATTTCTGTACCAATTCTATAATACCAGTGCAGTGAGGGTTATTCAAATTTAACATGTAACCTAGTCCTTGAGTTTTTAGGTGAATTATACTATCATAAGCAATACCCAAAATAAAGGGGGAATTGATTTGTAAGCAAAAGACTCAAGTAACAATCGGATGGTAGTACGAAGCCATACAAATGTTTCTGGCGACTGGGGGTCCTATTTCTGTGCCAATCCTATGATAATAGCGCAGTTAGGGATGTTTGGACTCAACTATGATCCTAGTTCTCGAATTTTTATGTGAACTATACGATCACAATTAATTCCCAAAATAAACAGGGAATTGATTCATAAGCAAAAGCTTCAGTAACGATCAGACTGCTGAAAGAAGTTTACCCGATGTTTCTAGTTATTGGGATCATATTTTTGCACCAACTCTATGACACTAGTGTTGCTAGGGTTGTTCGCGTTCAGGTAGGATCACAATCCTTAGATCTTTATACCAAGATCATAAGCAATTCCAAAAATAAAGTTGAATTTATTCATAAGCAAGAGCCTCAGTAATGATTGTACCGTAACAAGAAGTCAAAGTAATGTTTCCAGTTATTCAATATCCCATTTCTGTAACAATTATATGATTCTAGTGCAATTAGGGTTATTCGGGTTCAACTAGAATCCTAGTTCTTAAATTTTTATGTGAATTATATAATCAATACACCACAAAAATATCAACGAGACCACGATAGAGTTCATTAAGGCAGTCGAGGCCCTGAAACCAAAAGGCAATTCTCTAATGGTCCGGTTTTGGAGTTGAGGGTACTTTTCACAATAAATAAATAAACAAATAAATAACAACATATATATATATATATTATGTTGAAAATATTTTATATTGACATATTTTCCAATTAAGTAAAACAGGTATTTTAAAACAATCTCAGGTATTGGTGATGACCAGCTCCTAATACATGCCAATTGCTTGCAAATGCGCCATCTCCCAATATAAACGCTTGACCTGTGCCTAATAAGCGTATGTGCATATTTTGTCCAAAATGTCCACGCTTGATATGCACTCGAGACATACATGAGTGTCATTTGTCCAGATTGTCCACGCCAAAGGTTCACTCAAGGTGCGTATGAGAGTTGCTTAACCAGAATACCACGCCTAATATATGCCTAAACCATGTATGAGCATCAATTATCTAGATTGCCTACACCTGATGTGTACCAGAGAGACGCACGTGCGCTAGGGTATAGCCCTCTTGCTAAAGCTTCTATGCATGAAAAGCACCTTGCGACACACATGCGCTGAGGCACTACTTTCTAAACACTTGCGTATTTTGACCTAATTTTCAATCTTATCTATAAGTATCTCCCTTTTAAACACTCATGGAGACATGAAAATCATGAATAACGGTAGCCATCTCTAAAAGCTCTCCTTGATAAATGTGAATAGTCTCCATTTAAGAAAACCAAACTTCTACTCTTAAGATTAATTGCCAAGGTTTTCTTTTCTTACATATTTTCATTATATGATTGCACATTAATTCCTATCTGTAAACCTTCATCGGGATGTTGATGGCGTCGTCACTAGAATCCAATAGTGTGTCGAGATTTTATGGTAAGTGAAGTAAGATCGACACGAATTTAGAAGGCATTCTGTTCTGTTGCTACAAGCAAATCTAATAAATTTCTTAGTAAGAGTTTTAAGTCGAGGGTAAATTGGCTAAAATTTAATATGTCTGTACCACCCAAATTCTAAATTGACTTTTTTAGTGCATTATTTTCACTGACTATAGAAATCCTGAAGGTTTCATTCAATAACAGTTGGTTATCGAGGTTTCCCTTCGTCACAAAAATTATGCGTGTTGATTTTTTTATTGTTTTTATCTATATTGTTGTTGCTATTTAATATAGATATTATTTCAATTTATATCTAGATCAAAATATACTTTATGTGTATTATATATTTTAGAATATTTTGCTTCCATGATTTATGTGTATTGTATATTTTAGAATATATAAGATACTTTAATGGGAGCAATTGCGCATATTGAAAAGTTCGCATGAAGGCGTTCTTAAAATTTATGGATAAACAGGTGCGAGGCAATATACAATCCCAGTGGACACCCTCCAAGGGTATAACCAGTGATAAACATGAAGTCTCATCTTTATGGACAAAAAAGGATCTAGATGCGTACAACTAAAACAGCAAGAGGTTACATGCTATTTTTATGACTGTTTTCTCGAAGGAATTAAAACGTATCTCAATATGTGAAATCTCAAAAGATGTCCGAGAGATACTTGAAATTACCAATGAAAAAACTAAAATAGTTAAGAACTCAAAATTACAAATACTTACATCAGATTTGAAAAAATTAGAATAAAAGAAGATAAAATCTTAGATGAAATCTATGCCAAGCTAAATGATATTATAAATTCCACATTCAACATTGGTGAAAGAATTCTTGAAAACCGATCATCCGTAAAATCATGAGAGCACTGCTTGGGCAATTTAGTCCAAAGATCACTGCCATTGAGGAAAGTATGAATCTTGGTAAAGTAAAAATTGAAGAACTTGTTGGATCATCAAAAACCTGTGAAATACAACCCCACGAGCAAAGAAAAATAAATCCATCGCCCTTAAAACTGTTAAGGAAGAAATGGACAATGAATCTGATGCCGAATTCCTTGGAGACGAAGATTTCGCCCTTTTCATAAAAAATTTCAAAAAGTTTAAAAAGAACAAAAATCATTCTCATAAACAAAAAGGAAATTTAACACCCCCTAAAAGTGACAAGAAAAATAAAAGAGAAATAAAAGAAGAAAAAAATCAATAGATCTCAAGGAATACACTGTCATGAATGCCATAGTTTTGGACATATTCCAACTAAATGTCAAAATTTTAAACATCAACGAGGACAAGCTATGAGTACGACCCTAAGCAATGACGAATAGGAGGAAAATCAAAGGAGTAAAAAAGAAGACGAGGTCATTTACAAAGCTTTCATGACCTTTGTAAGTAGACATGACGAGGATTTGGAAGAAAAATCATATCAAACACATAACTCTAAAAACGAGTCGGAAAATGAGTTTTGTGACCTTCAAATGGCTTATGACAAGCTTTCTAGGGAGTGCCTAAAGGTCAAAAGGACAAACAAGTCGTTAAATCAAAAATCAATTGTCAGAAATCAATTGAAGCCAAAAAGGAGAAAGTAGCTCTTAAAATCAAATTAGACATTAAATATCAAGAACTTGAGAATTTAAACAAGTCATTAAAATAAAAAAATTAAGACCCTTGAAATGAATATTGAAAATGCAATAAACGATCCAAAACAATTCTCGAGTGGAACTAAAAAAGCTGGTTGCATGTTAAGTCCAAGAAAGGCAGGTGGGAATAAAAAAAGGCTTGGGATTTACTGAAAATTTATCAAAAACAAATAGTAAATCAAAAATTGTTTTCATTCCAACCAATTCTATTCCTAAAAGGAAAATCATTTCATCTAGACCTAGCAAACCGAGGTCACAACACTTGGAGAAGAAAAACAAACTCAAAGTCTATGTCAAACCAAATGCTAAGCAACAAAAAGTTAAGTTAATAGATCCTACTTGTCCCCTAACTGTGTCCCTACATGCCATGGATGCAGAAAAACCGGTTATAGTCACCCCTATTGTTTTGTAATAAATTCAAGAACGATTACAATTAAAGTACAAAGATAGACAATCTTGTCAATCGAGCCAAACTTCTAAATGAACAAGTAACGAATTTATCCAAAATAATTAAATCCAAAAAGAAAGTGTACATTAAAAAGAGTAATCTTACTTAACAAAAGGTTGCATTGTTTGTATAATGACTTTCGATGCTATATATATTTAAAGAAAAATTTGAGCTTAACATGCGCTAGCCTCTCACTTGTTCACTCGTTTGTCATGCTTCTGGTGCCCTAGGCATGTTTATTACACTGTGCCTTTGTGCTTGATTGGTGCCACACTTGAGCACATTTTGCCCAGATTCATCCGTGCCTGATGTGCACCTTCATGTCACTCGTGTGCAATTTGTCCAGATTGTGCACACCTAAAACGTGCCTCTCTTGGACTTGGGTGTAACTTCATTTCCTTGAAGCATATCTGATGTGCGCTCATGGGTCTGCCTGCAATACCCTTTTATCCTCTTACGCCATTCGTGCACCATCCATCAATTTTTCACTCTCTTCACGATTCCTCTCACATCTCTCTTCACACCTCTCTCTACCTCCAATCTACCCATTTTTTCTCAAATTTAGGGCGCTAGCAATCTGTCAAAAGTGAGCATAAACGTCCCTTGGGCACAAATTGGGTGTGAGTAATCTGCCAAAAGTGTACTTGAGCGTCAGTCAAGCGTCTTTCAAACACAACCCTTCTACCTAGAACACATAGGTGTCTATGTTAGGTGCCGATCAAGCATTACTCAACCCAATCTGACCCGATCTAAAAGTTAACTTTGACCCAATTTTTCATTTGACATCAAAATTTTCCTTTTCTTATCTTAATTAATCATAATAAAAATTATAATCTGAAACTCGTACCTTACACTTGATATGGGTCATAAGTTAGGAGTAAATCAGCTAAAATTTAGTACACCTGTATCACCGAAATTATAACTTAACTTTCTTAGTGCATTACTTTCATTGGCGGTAAAAGCCCACAGTTTTACTCAACAATTGTTGGTTATCGGTTCATGACCAAAATTATGCGTGTTGATTTTTTTATTGTTCTTATCTACATTGATGCTGTTATTTGACGTAGATATTATTTCGATTTACATCTAGATCAAAATATACATTACAGGTGTCGTATATTCTAGAGTATTTTGCTTCTGCAACTTAAAAGAATCTAAACGTTTTGAGATTATCGACCTATTGACCTTTTCCACATAGTTATGTTGCTTTCACTTCAAGAAGACCTACGATCACAACAATTTCACAACATAAAGTTTGATAGTGTCTTAATTACTTTGCTCAGATGACGTTTGATTCCCGCTTGAAGAACAAAATTCACAACAGTAGAACACAAAAACAGTCCATTCCATCCAAAATTCGAGGACCAGAAATGCAATAATTTAATAGCATTCACGCAATTTTGTCGGGGAAGGCACGGATCCAAAAAAAAAATCTCAGATTTCTCTTGAAACGAGAAACGATCTACAGACCGCAAGAAGATACACCCAAACACAATCGTAGATTCTTTTACGAAAAAATTATTTCAAATTAATACACGAAATCTCGTCTATTTTCTCTGTTTATTTGTTTGTCCCTTTTTTTTTTTTTGCTGCGCAAGATGATCCGAAGAACTCGTCCAACCACACAATTTCAATCAACCAACGTCCTTTTGTTTCCCGAGAAAATGGAAGTTTCTTTTTTAAAAAAAAAAAAAGACAGAAAGAAATTGTAACCGGAGGAAGAAACGCACTTCGATTAGGTTTTGAGGGCTTGGCGTCTGAATCTTTCGACTGCTTGAACTTTCTCATTCGAACACAGTGCAGTAAGAGGTGATGGGCGAGAGAGAAACCCTCGATTTCTTTGAAGGAACATTTCAAAAACGGTGGCTCTGATCAGCCATTGAACCGACAAACACACTCTCCTTTTCCCTTTTCTTTTCTAGGTTAACACATTGAGATTTATAAAACAATACAAAATAAAAAAATAAAGTATAACTATTGAATACGAGAATTATAAATAAATAAAATAATAAATATTTTTTTAATTATATTTTAAGTTCATTTACGCTGCATTTGATTGATACGAATAAAATTTTTATTCTTATATTATTTTAAATAAAATATTTATTTTACTTATTTAATTATATTTTGACACGTAGTAAATATTTTGAAGAATATTTATTCATATATCTTAGTAAATAAAAAATACAATGTTTTGTTAGGCAATTTTTATTTTCGGATCTCAAAAATAACTATTCCCGTATCATATATTTTCATTTCCAAAATACCCTCACCTTTCTCTAGGTTAGCCGGCCTTCACGACATTTTCTTCCAACGAAACCCTGCCACCCTTGCTGCATTCTCTCAATCGAACTCTACTTCCACCGTTCTCCTTTGCTCATTCTCTTGATAGAAACTCTGTTTCCATCGTTCTCTTCTTTCATTTCTTCTCTTTCTCTCCATCACACGGCTTCATTTGTCATCGCCATACTCGTCTTCTCTAGCTTCCATTAGAATATTCGAGAGTTTTGACTTCTCTCCAATATCTCGGTTGCTTTACATTACAAATTTGCTGAAGGTAAGAATGTTCGACTTCTCTCCAATATCTCGAAAGTTTCTATTAATCCGTAGTTCTATTTTATTTCCGTAAAACCCTAATTCGATTTCGTCATTTCATTTATCAGATTTATGATAAATTATTCCATAAATTTATAGTTGGGATGTATGAAACCCTAGCTTTGATTTGTTGTCGATTTGTGCAATTTGTCAATAAGTATGAAACCCTAGTTCATGTAATTATTCCCTAGTTTTGATTCCACAAAACCGCAAAACACATGCTCAAGACCCAAATAACATTTTGGGTTTTCTGGAACTTTCGAGTTGGGAACATTGGCATTGCCAATGGCAAAAATGTTGAGCAATGGGTTTTCATTATTCCCTAGTTTATAGCAGTTTGCTCTAAATTTGAACTTCCGCCGTTTGATGATACAGTTTGAAGATTTGTTGCTATCGAGTGTTATAAAAAAATTTGATGAGCAGATGCACAGGGTGCCGAGGGCATCATTGCGGAGTTTCAGAATGATGAACTGGAGAACGAACAATTCAATGTGAACAATATTGTAGAAATGGAGATTGAAGACTTACTTGACAATGATAATTCTTCTAATCAAAGTGCACTATCTATGATAATTCCAATTGCACAGGGGACATCTAAGGAAGGAAAACAGAATATATGGCAGGCTTATTTAGTCTTCCATTAGAACAAAAATTAGATTGAATCGGACAATATTTACGGTAAAATATGTTATACGTAATCATGGAAAGTATTTTTTGTTAAATTGGTTCAAACAATGTCATTATGCCTCGTTAGATTGGATCAGACATTTTCGATGCTCTTTCATTTCATTATCTTGAAATGGTACGTAGAAATCGGATTTTGATAAAATCATATGCTGTGTTTTGCATGCAAAGAATGCGTAGTTGTTCCTGGGTATTCAGTTTGTGCAACATGGCATATAGTCCATCCCTTCCCGTTTATTTAATTTATGCCAGCTGGATTGGTCTATCGTGAATCATCTTGTTCAGCTACCATAATTTAGCATTATTCTCCATACTGAGGATATTTGAGTACTAATGATTCAAATCATTGAGGATAGATGATTGATATTGTTGTTAAGCTACAATTTGATTTTTTTTTTTTTTATTTTTGTAATTTCACTCTTATGTCATTATATAATTTTTATGAATTTGTAATTAACCATATTATAAATTTTTATAAAATATATATATGTATATATATGAAATATATATATATATATTTCCTTAAATAAATGTAAAAAAGTCATTATCATAAATTTTTATCTTATTCCTCGTACTATTATTATATGTCAAATAATGTAATATTAATCTTTAACATATCCATTCCAACAACCAAATATAAAAATAAAAATTTTTAACTTTATTCTGATCTTATTCTATTTTCTAGAAATCATTATTCTATTATCATATTTGTTGGGTCCCATGTTCCGGCCCATGAGACAGGTCCAGGCCCATAAAGCAAACAGCGGCCCATGAGAAAATGAGGAGCTCGCGAGAAAGCGTCGGCCCTCACGGGGAATAGGCGCGAAGTCACGCTGCGGAAACTAACGGAAACTGCAGCGCATTAAATGCGTCGCCGGGAACAGGCGTGAAAGGCGGAAAGGCTAGCCAATAGAGGCATGGGCGGCACCACGCCAACGCCATCACCGCTTCTGCGTGACGGCCAACCACTCCTCTCTCAAGGAAAATCGAGCGTGATCAACAGCGCTCGGCGAGCGTGCACGGCACGGGACAGCCGGCGTGGATCGGGCGGTCCGTGACAACGACTGCCGCCGGCGCAACGACCCCGTAACGGCGTCTTAGCGCCAAGAGTCCAAACGGGAGGAGGCATATAAGCGCCCTCACCCTCCAGAGAAGAGGGGGATTTTTTCTGGCTCTGAATTCGGATTCCAACTCTGAGAACGGTTTTCTGGTTCTGCGATCTTGCGACTAAGGGTAACCTTGGATCCCAAGCTCTAATCCAGCTTCCATAAGGCTCCAATCCTCTGAGCGGATTGGACAAAATCGTTCTCCTTCTTCTCATCCCGTCAAGCGGGAAAGTTAGCCACTCATCGCAGTGCACTGGAAGCCGTGCCTTCCATCACCTCGCTCACCGCATTTCTACTCATCACCACATAAGTTCTTCTTACGCATCACAAAGATTTTTACGCGCACCACCTTAGCGTGCGCATTTAGTCAATCATGGGAATTTGAGACTTGAGCGTCGGAGTGGCCTTCGTGGGAGAAATCCCGCTGCACTTCACCTCTCTTGTTTGTTGTTTGTGTTGTGCGAGTCCAGGTTCTGAGAGACGGAGACCGGATCCTTCTTCCAAAGCCCCCGCGCGCTTAGGAATCCGAAGGCTCCCTAATCCGTACGACAACCTTGGGCTCGGGACGCAACAATATTATTTAATTCTACTAACTTAATTTAGGATTAATTTAGGAAATATTTAATCAATTTCCTAGGAATCATCTTGTTCAGCTATCATAATTTAGCATTATTCTCCATACTGAGAATATTTGAGTACTAATGATTCCAATCACTGAGGATAGATGAGTGATATTGTTGTTAAGCTACAATTTGGATTTTTTTTTTTAATTTTTGTAATTTCACTCTTATGCCATTATATAATTTTTATGAATTTGTAATTAACCCTATTATGAATTTTTATAATATATATATATATATGAAATATATATTTTTTTTTCTTGAAAAAATGTAAAAAAAAAGGTCATTATCATAAATTTTTACTTTATTTCTCGTACTATTATTACATACCAAATAATGTAATACTAATTTTTAACTTATCTATTCTAATAACCATATATGGGAATAAAAATTTTTAACTCTATTTCATTTTATTATTTTTTTATGAATAATTATTCTATTTTTATCCTATTCTATTTTAATAACTTAATCTATAATTAATTTAGGAAATAATTATTCTATTTCCTAGGAATCATCTTGTTAAGCTACCAAAATTTAGCATTATTCTTCATACAATTTGATTTTTTTTTTTTTTTGTAATTTCACTTTTACGCAATTATATAATTTTTATGAATTTGTAATTAACCATATTATGAATTTTTATAATATATATATATATATATATAATTATATATATACCTAATTATATATATATCTTTTTTCTTAAATAAGGATAAAAAAATCATCACTATAAATTTTTACCTTATTCATTATACTATTATTACATATCAAATAATGTAATATTAATTTTTAACTTATTTATTTCAACAACCAAATATGTGAATAAAAATTTTCAACTCTATTATCATCTTATTTTATTTTCTAGTAAATAATTATTATATTCTCATTCTATTCTATTCCAATAATCAAACGTGCCATTAAAGTTATATAATTACTCAATGTCACACCTATCTAACACAATAACATAATTAATTGATAATCTAGTTAATTAGTTGATAATCTAGTTTGAGCAACAGGTCAATTTTCATATATTCATTTTTAGTCGGATTTGAAAAGGCTTTAACTTGCCCGCCGTTTTTTTTTTTTTTTTCTTGGTAGGGCAAACTTCAATATTCGGTATCAATGTCGGGGATGGGATAGTCATTTGATTTAGATGTCATTTTATGCAATTTATCTATTACTCACATGATAAAACATAGTAAATAATAAAAGCAAAGTCTTATGTTTGATTAAATAAAATTGTTTATATAAATTTGTTTTTATCATTTTATTAATTTAGTATAATATCTTCTAATAATATAAATAATTTTAAATTATTTTTATTGCAATACTTTGTATTTTTATTGGCTTGTAAATTTTTAATTTATTTTTCTTTATAGGTACTTCTTTGAGCTTACGTTTTTATGTTTTATGACCACCTTAAAGGTTCTTCTGTTATTTTATCATCCATGGATATAATTTTTATACATAGATGAATGTCATCCGTAATGCCCGATTTTTCGTTTAATTAATTTAATATTATAATATCATTTTACATTAATTTTAGGTATATTAAAAATAATTGAGTAATATAGATTTGAAAGGAATTCGAAACATTGATGCAGTTTTGTCACTTGAGACACGTCTGATATGTGCTAGTGTGCTCTTCGCAAATCGAACTCACCCAATGAACGCATGAGACAATGCTTAATCATGGTTTCCAAGGTGTTCATGTTCAAGAGACGCTCAAGATAGCGCTCGTGCGCCAATGAGATTAGGTGTGGCGCTTGACATGGGCCTAAGTAGTATTCGTGTGTCCACTTGATTATATGAATACACGTACACTATTTTTGATTATTTTATGTGAAAAAGAAGAAAAATGAGAAAGAAATATAAGAGAAGGAAGAGAGAAGAAAAAGAGAAGAGGTATTTTGAAGAATCTTTTTGCCAAATTTGTAAAATTAGAGGTTGTGGTAAGTATCCTTACGCACTATTATTGGTATATTTTCGTTTTTGTTTAATTTTGCTTATATTTTGATAGATTTAATGTATATATATGTCATTTTACGTACTCTATTTTGGTTCGTTGTGTATGCATATCCCTTTTACTGATTATTTGAAATTTGCTTCAGTTTTATTATTATTTTAGGATTTTTTGGTTTGTTTTGTAAAAATAAGTAAAAGTTTTATATTTACATATAAGTATATTTGTGAAAGAAAAGTTACGAAATCTTGCATATGAACTGTGTATTTGGTATCTATAAATGTGATTCGAGTTGGATCTATTTTGTATATTCAATTTGATATATGTACTTTCTCCCAATATGAAAAAGCTTTGTATTTGACCTTCTTGAGTAGAAGCTTCATACCTTTTCCATGGTGAAAAGTTTTTGCACTTGTAATACAAAAACTTTCCCCAATTTGTATTTTTATGAAAATTATTGTAAAAAATTGAATGAAACTAATATATTCACATATCATAATATATTCGATAGACTTGAAAAAGTATATCCATTTTATGAGTGACAAAAAATAATAGTTTTGTCCTCGTCTATAGAAAAACATATGTAGACGATTTTACCTATAGGTTAAAATAGTAGTGATATAGTATAAGGTTATCGAGATTAGAAGTAATCCTTTCTTAAAGTCAATCTTTTGGTCTTTAATTTTTCAATTTGTGCATACTTTAAATTTTTGATACGTATTATATATTGATTTGAGTATTTGAAATTTCAATTGAGATTTACAGGTTTTATCTACAGTTAAAATTTGGTTAGTTTTGTATATTTGGAACTCTTAGCTTTCATTTTGGAATATATATTTGAGTACGAAATCACATTTAAGACTTTTCTTGATGTGATATAATGGATATTTGAATTTTGGCTCTTATAGATTTTTGTATTTATGTTTGATTTTGTTCATACTGTTTATGGACACATAGATTTACCACATATTATATATTGATACTTGTTAAACTTTCGATTTATATTTTCATTATTTCTTATCTTTTCAAATCAGTGTGCCATGGGTACATTGTAGGGAGCTCGATCGTAGATTTGATTTAAGTCTCGTTTATATTAGCGAGTATCAACTTTGTATTCGTATTCAATATATTTTGGTGCCATTTGGGTGGGGGTTAGGATGATGAAAGTATGTTATATTGTTGATGAGGCAATATTTGGATTATTCAATAATTTTGATAGTTGTGACATTTGGTTATGAGGGATCTGTAAATGGTTTGTACTGTTGTTATCACCTTTCCTAATGAATTTTCAAAAAGGTCATGATTGATATTCTAGTTTATTATTATTGTTAATGTTATAGTTGTATGATGAAACTGTTAGATCACACCTAGATTTGGGTTTAAATTGAATGTCATATTTAAAATTTTATTTTATAATATTCAATTATTATTTAAGATATACTTTGATTTGAGACCGTAAAATCATCATTATTTATCTCAAATTTTAGTGTGGTTCTATTTGCTTATCATAGTATTCTCATTTTCATTACACTATGTTGTTAATTCATTATTAAACATTTTGTTCCATAAAATATATCATTTTTAATATCAATTCATACAATTATAATTTCAATTTCATAGATATATTTTATTAAGAAGGATTCACCATGTAACTCTCTATATTAACTAATAAGTAGGCACCATTGCACCTAGAAACTATGCCATTGCAATACCACCTACAACTCAGGCCAAAATTTACACCAATAAATTATAAAAAAACGATGTTTTTATTTTAGACATTCGTAGGAGTGTAATACTATTTATGAATTGTATACAAGTGCATAAAGCACTTTTGCAGACGCACCATACCAATGATACATTTATACGACATGCACGTGGCTATTATATGACATCTAAAAGTTATTCTGGACAGTTTTCCTATAAGTAAAAATCTTGTGGCCAATTTAACATAGTATAGGCGGATAAGAAGCCCAAATATCAACGCATTGATTCAAGTTGTTTACCAGCTAAACGGTGCCTCATATTATGAATAAAACTTCTCCCTCAAAGAAGAGAGGAAGAACAACAAATGTCTGAAGATGAGCGAGAGTAAGGTCAGATGATAAAAAGAAAATAAAAGATACTCCGTTAGATAAGTGCATAAATACAAAAGCCATTTAACCAAACGAGTGAGTGCATAAAAAGGAGTATTGTCCTCCATACTTATATTCATCGCCATCCTTTCTAAATTCACGCATCCATTTCTTTTTATGTTTCAAATCTGAATAGAAAATCATTCACACAGTATCGAAAAATATGTTGGAGAGCGAATTTCGCCGTCTTTTTACCTTTTATTTGTTTTATTGTGGTACATAAGATTTGGATTTAAAATTACAAAAACTAGACCTATTTTTGTTTGAACATACAAGTCTTGATAATGCGATTCTTTAATGTATACATCAATTTAAATTTTAAAGACACGTCATAATCAACTAAAATTTAAAATTTATTATATCTCACAATAATTTGAATGAATCCGTTTATGAGCAAATATTGTTTTAAAAAATAATATTATAAAAATAATAATATTATTTATAATATTATACCTTTAGTTGGAAGGTATATTAACAGTTGTGTGATACAGATATAAATTTTGTATTTAGTTTGAAGAGGCTTGCCCTGTAAGCTTGAGAATGGAAGAGGAGCGCCTGGACAGAGTGGAAGCGCAATTCAAATTTTCACATAAACCCTCCAACGGTTACTTACCCAAAGCACCATTCTCTCAACTTCTCATGCGACCCCGTCTCTCTGAATCTCTCGCTTTCTTCTCGTCTTCTCTCTAGTGCCGTCAGTCTCGCCCTCCAATTTTCAGTTGTTCGTCCGTGTGATTCAGAAATTTCAGGTTCATCGTCGGCTGTTCTAGATCTACGGATAAATGGCCTCAAATCCGCCTCAAAAGGTGCGAATTGTGGGGAAAATTAGGGCTTTTGCAAATCAAGAATCCGGAGCTGTCGATAGTGCTACGAAGACATGGATTTCTGTTCACAGAACTGATGGAAATTCATCTGGCAGAGTAAAGATCTCCTTTGAGGAGCAATCAGCCGGGTAATTTTTAATGTCTCGCTCTCTTTAACAATTTTTCTGGTTTCATCGCTGTATAGTTCTTGCTATTGTTCATGCTCCTGTTGTTGCTGCAACTAATTTCAATTTAACTGTTACTCTTTTTTTCTCCTTTATGGCGGGGCATGATAGTGGTAAGAGGTGTTACGAAGTAGATGAGTGCTATGAGCAAGATGCGGGGAACGATTTGATTTTCCGTACAGAGATAAAGCCTTTGATTTCGTCTTTATTCGAAGGTCGGAATGCCACAATATTTGCTTATGGATCTAAAGGAAGCGGCAAGACTTACACTATTCAGGTTAAGCCTATTCCTTTCCCTCTCTCCTTCGAATTTCAATTTGCAGCGCAACGAAAAGAAGAGAAATCGTTGGTTTCTAAGTTGTAAATTTTTGGTAGAAAAGATGGAGTTTGATACAAAAAATCTATGCCTCGTGGAAAGAATGAAGAATTATTTGCTGCTTTCTTGTCTCTACATTTTTCATTATTGAAATCTGATGCCTTCTCCTATAAATTCTGCAGGGATCTGAGAATGATACTGGGGTGGCAGCAATGGCAATGGCCGAAATTCTATCTTGTGCTGAAGAAGTCGGGAGCTCAGTCTCCATTTCCTTGTACGAGGTATATCAAGAACATGTCTTCGACCTGCTGGACTCTAGAAGTCCTGAAGTTTCAGTTTTCGAAGATGCCCAGGGCAAAGTCAGACTAAAAGGCCTTTCAAAGGTAATGACGTATCTTCAGTTGTTTCTTTATAGCATGTAGATGTGATTGCACTATTGAGTTTGCATATATGAAAGCCTTTACAATTAAGCTATGGATTGCTATGATTTTCAGGTTAATGTGAAGTCAATGTCAGAATTCATGAACTTGTATTGTAATGGAGTAAACCTACGGAAGGCATTGCAAAAGACTGCAAATGAGCAGCCTCGTTGCAGTAATAAAGGCCTAATTATCCATGTGTTATTATCTCGAAATGAAAGCTCAGGTTCCTCTCACTGGGGCAAGATGAATTTTGTCGACTTGGCAGGTTTTGATCTCAAACAAAAACTATTATATTAGTGGACGTCCTGTTCTAGTTCTGCAGTTCAGTTTTATTCCAGTTTGATTAATCTGTAACACCATCCTTAACTAGCCAGGTTATGAGAATTCTAGAAGGAAAAGTATCCATGATTCCAGCGTCATCGAAATTAATAGGACCAACAAATCTCTATATGCTATCCAAAATGTTATATATGCATTGAAGGTCGGTGAAAGTCATGTGCCTTATCGAGAATGTAAGCTAACTCGTATGCTGCAAGATTGTCTTGGAGGCACAAATCGAATTTTGATGGTTACTTGCATGGTAAGAAATTTTGTTTTTGCTAGATCAGGTACCATACGCGTTTTGTTCTTAACAATTTGAGGTTAAATAGTAATAATGATAATCATTCTCCATGTAGAATCCATCTTTTTGTGAAGATACCATTAAAACATTAAGCTTGGCTTCTCGATCTTGTCAAGCTATTAATCGAGCCAATGCAAACCCTACAAGGAGAGGAAAAAATTCAACTACCATGATGTCTTCTTCAAAAGCAGGGAAACCCGTGACCTATTCAGGTTCTACAAAGGTACAAGATAAGTCACTGTTGCACAGTTCTGAGAAAAAATATAGTGGGGGTGTGGCCTTGACAGGAATGTCACAGCATGGCTGTGGTGTTGGCATCAGCATTGGCAACATAAGGTTTCTAAATTTCATTCCTTTGGTTCAATATTTTATCATGACATGATTGTTTCCTTGAAATTTCTTATACTTGTTGCTCTTCAGGCCTCTATTAGAGGAAGCAAATGAGACTAAAAGTTCAGAGCAGGTATCAATATCTGAATCATTGAAATAGTTGCTATAGGACGGATTCACTTATGTGGATACACTTACGTAGCAGAACATAAAAATAGATGCTTTTCTTCCCTTTTCATAATGGGATTTTTTGTCTTTCCAAAATAAAAAAAAAGATCAATATTTTATCTTGGAAAATGGCGGCTTTATGTAAGGTAAAAATGTAGTTTTCTCGCTAATATTAAGGTCATTTACTGAATGTAGGAAAGAATTTCATTGAATTCTGCTTCTTCCATTGCTTGTGTCCAAGTAGAGGGGTTATTATTGCTGGATTCTGTCATATTATTTTTGAGATGTGTTAGTAACAATATCACTGTTAACATTGTCTATTCCTCCAAAAATACATATCATCATAATTTTAAGTTTTTTTTTTGATATTCTTTTTGAATGAGGTGTCTCTCTCTTTAGGGAAATTCCATTTCAAATGTTCTTTCAGAAGCACTGTCTTCCCAAACAACAGTTGAACAGGTATGGCAGGTTTTTTTTTTTAAAATAAAAAATCAGCATTTTATTTTTGGATAAATTTCGAAGTGTTGGATAAATGTTGATGAGTGCTAGGCACATGTCCTATTTTACACAGATGTCAGACACGACGCAGGCCCTTCAAAGAAGTGTATGTATTTCCTACTATATTATATTACTTAATTTTTTTTTACACTTCTCCCACTAACTGCCACACTTCGGCCTTTCAAAGGTTCCTAATGATATTTATTGTAAAAGGTCATTTGGATTTGGCGGCTAATGTATATCATTTATTAGTATAGAATGCATAATGCAATATAGGAAATTTAGTGAAATATGCATCAAGCACATAATCTCAAATATGTATTCTCACGACAATAACCCACTGAGCTATAAGTCAATAATGAATTGAGTTTGTTAAGGACGTTTTTTTATCCATTCTCGGATGTTCCAAAACATGAAAAAATTTGGTATATGCATCAATTATTTCTCCTTTTTCATTTGAATTTCTAGGTCAACATCCCACAAGCAAAGAGACATGTCACTGCAACTGCAGTTTCTTTCCATGAATCAACTACAGGTGATTTAACTCAAAAAGGTTAAGTGAGGTTTATAGCAACTTAGCAGACATATATTCAGTTTAACGCTTTCCTCTAATCTTATTATGTTAATGTATTCTAATGTGGGAAAAGAAAAAAATAATTTATCGTCTGATGAAAGTGGATCACCGCCACTGAGTGCCAGATTGCGAGAAATATCAAACAATCTCAAGTCACTTTATACTTCTAGTCAATCAAAGTTGAAGATGACCCAAGAGAATGAAACCTCTGAACCTATGACTCCTATTTTGCAACGGGGTTTAAGAGCCAATGATAAATGTGACATTGCTAATGTCGTTAGTCCTTGGGAAAAGTTTCAAGTTCACAGTTCAGGAATGAAGGTTAGTTGTTATTTACACATCTCTTATAGATGATTCTCCTTAGGATTTTGTCTTTCCTCCTTCTAACCTTAGTTTAAATTTTTGAAATTTGTAGGACTCCTTTGTTGAAGAGTATCTGAAGTTTTTGAATACTGCTAGCAAGTATGTTGAGCTTTTAATTTGCATTTTCTTTTTACTCCTGCTTTTGGATCTGATTTTTGTGGGTAAATACTTTATTCATCGTAGTAGAATAATTATTTTGGTCCTCATTGTTTTTATTTTTAATTTTTTTGTTTTGAAAAATCCTTTCCTAATAATGTACTCGGTTAATCTTCTCTTCTCTTCATCCTCACCTTAATTAAGGTCCTCAAAAGTCAGAAATGTAAGAAATGTGTCTTGCTTTTACAGATATAATAGCATAGTTAGCTCTATATAGAGATGAACTCCAAATTATAGGGAGCTGCTAGAGTCCTCATATACCCACAACAATGCAGAAATTTTTCAGGCAAGTTAGACGGCTGAGATTAAAAGATGAGGCTAACGCCTTTTAATATTGTGTCATGATTCTAATCGTTAAAGTTGCCATAGCAAAAAAATTATAATGTATTTAGAAAATGCCATCTGAAGTAGTTAGGGCTCCATCGAGTTGAAATATGACGGATCACGTCTTAAAATCTGTCATTAATCATAATCATAACTTATTATTCTTTAATTATCAATTTTATCAATAAATAAATCATTAACCCGTTGGACGTGAGCTTTTTAGCGTGTCACAATCGCCTGTACATAAACAATAAACAATATACACGAGATTTAAATACATTGCCACCTTATTTGTGGCTCTGATGCCAATCCAAACAATATGACATCAGCTTTTTATTCAGGAAAGGTGCCTGTCATTACTAAAATCAATCATACACTAATCTACAAAAGTAATAAGTATACATAAAATTCATCCATCTGAAATTGCAATCATTACTAAGATATACTATTCATTATATATATCAACTGTCATACACAATTAACATACAACTGATTTTGAAGTATACAACATTACCTTAAACATCAAAACCGACTCCAAACTTTACATCAATTCCATCATAATTTACAATTGAAATCAAACTAACTTTAACAACTAATACAGTATATACTATCCCAAAACCATTAGGTTAGCTAAAAATAATAACTTCGGAGGCCTAAACTAAGTCCTTCAATATTTACTATTGCTCATCAAGTAAAAACTCGTGCGAATTATCTAAAGAGTTAGTAAAACAGTAAGAAAGTGAGCTAAATGTTCAATAAGGCACTATACATAACAAAGAACATGCATATACATACTTAATCTTAAAATCATATCGTATGAGGTAGGAATCGTACCAAATGAAATAATATAAATATGAATGCAACCTCTTGATTTCTTATTTTATTCTTTTACTTACCATTAGCCATCAAAACATGCTTCTGGTTCTTTCTTATTCTTATTTGTCAAAATATGCTAAAAATTCACTTATCTTAAGGGACCAGGGTGAGTAGGCCTTAGCAACTAACGGGACGGACAGTCGAGGAAAGGATTGTGTTCGCTTCCACACAATCTAAGGTCTCACCCTCTTATTCAACACCCAAAGGTTGGCGCTATATACGTATAATCCCGTAGACGGGGCAGTAATTCACCATTGTTTCCCCGCAAGTTAGGGGCAATGGCTCGATTATCACTATAATATCCTAAGACATATTAGATAATATCATCATCTGAATAATTTCTTAGTCTAATTTCTTAATTTTTTAACTTAGAAAAATTTCACATTTTGCTTCTGAATTCTTAGTTCTCATCCTTTTGGAGAACAATTTATACTTTTCTTATCATAATTACAGAATTTGCGTTTCTTTTTGTAATGTCTTATACACTTTATCATAACAATTCCAAAAAAATGAAATTTGATGATAAAACAGGCCGAAGAAAATTTAGAAAGCTCAATATAAATTTAATAAACATGCAGTACACAATTTGATGGGTCCAGTAACCATGGGCCTAATGGGCCAGGCCTCGCTGCAAGCACACAATCCAACATATTCTTTTCAAATTAAAAGTCTCACATTGCTTTTTAAGAAACAATACATATGCAAATTCTACTATAAAAGCAAGCACCATCATGCATTGAGGGCCAAGTTGGAGAAGCTCAAAGAAACTCCATAAGGCTGCATATGACTCGGAGAAGGGTATAGCCGTTACTAGCCAATCTCCAACGGGAGTAGATTGGGGGCCAGGAGACCCTCGACTCTCCTCTCATCCAGGAGGCCCCTTGGCTCTCCGCCTGTCCGAGGCCCTTCGGCCACCTCTAGTCCTTGAGACTTTTAGTCTTCTTCTCGTTTGAAGGCCATCAGCCCTCCCCTGCCTGGAGGCCATCAGTGACCCTCCACCATCAAGAGACTCTTAGCCCTCTTCCAGTCTAGAGGCCCTCGGCCCTCCGCCATCAGGGGCTATTAGCTCTCCTCCCGTTCGAAGGCCATTAGCCCTTCGCCGACTAGGAGGCCTTCAGTCCTCCACTCGTGTGGAGGTCGTCAACCCTCCTCTCGTCAGGAAGTCCTCAACCCTCCTCCTTCCAGGAGGCACGTAGACCCTCAGTCCTCCATCCAGGAGGCACGGAGGCCATCGGCTCTCCGCTACTAGGAGGCTCTCAGCCCTCCTTCCATCTGGAGGCCATCAACCCTCCGCCGTTTGGAGGCCCTCAGTCCTCCGCTAGCCAAGAGGCCTTCAGCCCTCGGTTTTGGAGTCACGATCCCTCCATCGTGGAGTCAGGAGTTCGCTGTCCAAGAGTTAACTCTCCGCTCAGGCAACTAGAACATTGACTTACTAGTTCAATTTAGTCCTCCTCAAAGTCGCCTTCCACGGGCGCACTATAAGCCGCCTCCCTGTCAGGCGCATCTCTAAGCCGTCTTTCGTGAGCGCACCTCTAAGCCGCCCCTTTGCCGAGTGCACCTCTAAGCCACCTTCCGCGGGCGCACCTCTGGCCCCCTCTCACCAAGAGAGCTCAAAACCTTCCAAAACATCCTCTCTCACACTCTCCTCATCCAGTTTATATTTAAACGTGCATTCCTCCGTTTATTGCGAAAAATTTTTTGAAATGCCGGAGGCCAGCGGGATAAGCCCCCGTTGTCCTCGATCTCTTGTTTGCCAAGAGGCCTTAGGTTATTAGCGACGGAGATCGGACTCGTCCGAGATCCGCGATCCTCCGTAATCTAATCGGGAACTCGGGACGCTTTGAATATACAAATATATTCTTAATATATACAGATAATATGTAATAATTTAAATTTAATATTTACAAAGCAAAAACATATAGGAAATATTTTTATGCATCTAAACATAAAGAAAATTTCAAAATAATACACATAATTATGATACATATAACTATACATGAGTTTTTGACAAATTTCACAGTAAAATCATGGTAGACCAATAAATATGCAAATTTGTCATGCATTTACTTGAAAATTTTAGCTTGGATGAATATTAGAATAATAATATTTGAAAGGAATGAGAATAAATAGTAGCAAAAGAAAGAGAGAGCTAAAGGTGCATTTGATATACCAAAATTCTTACTCCGAATGCCCCGAATTTAGCTACTTGGAAGCTTTTTCCATTTTCTCTCTCCTTTCTCTCTCCCAATCTGTTCCACGCTTGGACAAATGCAGTGGAATGAATTCTCAGTCAAATCTTATAATAGGCTTGTGCTCAAACGTGGGTCGGACGTACATCAAGCGCAAATGCTACTGCTTTTGGGACTCGAGCTCCCTTTAGGCCTGCGGTAGGCCCAACTCAGGTTCAAGCCCAATTTAGCCACGCATCAGTCCCAAATTCAATTCAACCCAATTTTTGACTCTTTGATCCAATTTTTCTCATCCTTTGAATTCATTTTTGATCATATTATCTTAATTAATTATGGTTAGTATAATTTAGAAACTTGATCATCACAGGGAATTTCTAAGTGATGCTTGCATCGAACTTGTGGGAAATGATTAGTGCGAGCTAGTATCAAGTATCACGGGAATTGTCTAGTGATGCTTGTATCAAACCTGTGGGAATTGATTAGTGTGAGTTAATAACAAGTATCACTGGAATTTTGTCCATCGACAACCGTTATTTGTGTTTGTTTTCTATCTAGTAAACTGATGTTCTTATTCTTCTTTTGATTCACAGAGAAGAGCTTAAAGGATTGAAGGTAATGTTTTTTTATCGACTTCGAGACATCCTTTCCTTTTGTCTCTAAATTCTTCTTAAGTCTATACTTTTCTACAGGGGATCGGAGAGAAAAGAGCCACATATATTCTTCAACTACGAGAAGAATCCCCAGAACCCTTCAAAAATGTACGTAATTTCGATTCTTGTGTATGTCTGATTCCGGTAAGAAATTTTAATCTGCTGCAATTATCTTTGGATTCATTTTGCAGCTTGATGATCTGAAAGACGTTGGCCTTTCATCCAAACAGGTAATTTTGTTCCCTCTTCTTCTTCCCTACCCCCCTGTAGCACAGTTCTTCTTCTTCTTCATAATTTTCATAAAATCACTTGAAAATTTGTAATTTTACCTTCCTTGCAGATCAAGGGGATGATGAAAAAGATTGCTGGAGATATGTTTTAGCCTAAGCTAATCAGTAATCCCTTTTCAATTAGGCAGACAAATCCCATTAGCAGCATGAAGTTGCTACCAACTCAACACCATTATATCTATGTCGGTAATTTTTCAATTTCTTGCTTTTTTTTCCTTCAAAATATTGATTGATAAAAAATGCTACTTGATATTGAACAAGTGATATAATGTCTTATTTCTTTACCTCCATAAATTGTAGAAATTACACAATATTCTAAATTTCTACGATTTTATACAGTATTCAAAAATCAACTTGTATGAGTGATCATGATTGAGTAGTAGATAGGCTCTAAAAAATAACTTCTTATTTTATAAAGAGGAAGTTTTTTGAAATTTAAGCTTTATTTTCTTTAGATAAAGACAATATTTTTTGTTAATTTATTATTTTACACATGGCAAACTCAAAATAATGTCAAAAATATTTTCTCTTGTGCGTCAACACCGAACAGTGAGGGGCTTTTTTATAATAAGTAATTTTTTTTTGTAAATAAATGGAGCCTTAATAAAATTAAACAAAATAGGTTTACTAAATTTTTATAATTTTACTTGTACATCAATTTATAGTTTTCCTCATCAAATTAAAATCAAACTTAGTGATAAATACATTTGATGGGTCTGGTAATTTTATGGGCAAATCCAGAATTTAGTTCACCAATAAAAGTGCTCAAAAAGTAGTTCATTAAAATTTCGTAAAACCTAGAGCCCAGTAAACACTATGGTAGGGCCAATCAGCAGCTTGTGCAGCTCGACCCAGAGACGGCCCAACGGTACTAACCTAGTGGGTAAGCCCATACGTTGTGTGTTGTTCCAAATAGCCATGGAAGAAGTATTAATAGATGGTTACCACCGGTTTGTCATAAAACCTCTGCGAATATACGGGTGGCACTTGCCAAAATTATAGATGTAGATCAGCAAATATCCTAGCTAGATCACACGCCCCTAGGATGGTAGTGATGATTTAGCAAATTGTCCGCAAAAAGACAATTATTACGAGGTGATTTTCGTAATCGCCTCAACAAAGAAAGGAATATTTTCAAGTAGTCGGGTTACCATACTCATCTCGTACACAATCACTGAGATAACTCAGTAGATCTACCAAGGCAATAGACAGCCATCTTTGGAGCCCAAAAATGGTTGAACTGATTTCAACACTATAAATATGCCTCTGTCCCTACGGGCAAAGGGGGGATCTTTGACAAGATAGAAGTAGAAGAGAAAAAGAAAAGAAAATGAGAGAAAAAAAGGAATGCACAGAGAGAAGGTTCAAAAAGCATGCCCACTCCATTCTTATCTCCAGAGAGACCTCATTTGCCTACTTTGGCTAAGTTTAGAGAAAAGTACCGCTCCTTTTTCAAGGCTTTGAGAGGGATAAAGATGAACGATTCTCAATGGATGACCGATTGCTAGATCACATTTGACGAGCTAAAGGAGTACCTAGTCAACCCTCCTTTCCTGACGTCACTAAGAGAGGGCAAGGAGTTATACCTGTATATAGTTGTTTCAGAGGGAGCATTGAGCTTTGTTTTAATTCGGCAGAGTCCAACGAGCATCGACCGATTTACAATGTCAATAAAATGTTGATCGGTGTCGAGACTTGCTACTCCCATGTCAAGAAGATCATGCTAGCACTTGTTTTTTCAGCCAAAATGCTACAACCCTATTTCCAAGCACATAGGATAGTTGTCATAACCAACCAACCATTAAAGGGTATTTTGCAAAAGCTCAACGTGTCAAGGCGGCTAGTTAAATGGGCCATCGAATTGGGTGAGTTTAACATAGAGTTCAGGCCCGATGTGTCCAAGAGTTCGACTCAACCCCTTACGGTGCCTTACATCGGAGGAGGCCAACTGCTTATTGAGCGAGGTCCACCTTTGTATCTGTGGGTCACATATCAGCAGCAAGAATTAAGCCTTCAAGATTATGCGCTAGGGGTATTACTAGTCGACCATAAAAAAGAACGCTGTGGTGTTCATGAAGAGGTGCGAGAATTGTCAAGTTCATAGCAACTTGCTCCATTAGCTACCCATGGAGTTGAGGACCCTTCAGGCACTTTGGCTATTTGCGCAATGAGAGTTTGACATTCTCAACCCGTTTCCTATCGCGTCTCAACAAAAGAAGTTCGTCGTGTGGGTATCGACTATTTCACGAAATGGGTCGAGGCCTCCCCGTTGGTTCGGATTACGAAGCAAAATGCCACCGAGTTCGTTCGGCAGAATATTGTTTACAGGTTCGAGATTTCAAGGTCATCGTGACCGACAAAGGAACCAAATTTATCGGCAAGCGCTTCACCAAATATTGTACCATTTTGGGCATCCGATTGATCCATACATCGGTAGCCTATACCCAAGCAATCATGCTAGTGGAGGTCATCAACCGAACCCTGCTGTACGGATTGAAGACCAAATTAAAGAACACAGGGGGCTTTTGGGTGGACAAGTTGCCCTCCGTGTTATGGTCGTAATGGATGACACCCAAGGAGTCGATACGCGAAACACCTTTCTGCCTGTACTATGGAACTAAGGTTGTTATCCTGGTTGACATTGGGTTTCCTAGCCTCCAGGTCGACGCCTTCAACTTGCTCGACAACTCCAAATAACTCAGAGAACACTTGGACCTGTTGGAAGAAGCCCGGGACGCGGTGAGGATGCGCATAGCCGCCTACGAATAGTGGATTGTCCGATATTACAATAAAAAGGTAAAAACGCATCAATTTGAGGTGGGGGACTTGATTTTACGGAGTATAAAGGCCACCAACAAGACAGCCAACAAGAACAAACTTTTTTTGAATTAGGAAGACCTGTTCCTCATCTTAGTCGTTCTGTAGAACGGGACATATAAGCTTTGAGCCCAAAGCGGCAAGTTAGTTCCATCGGCGTGGAATGCCATCCATCTAAAGAAATATTATTAGTAATGTTCTTATCGAAACTAGGTAGGTCATGCTTATGCTGCTAAACAATGCTTGTAATATCGTATCACGTTTAATGAAATAACTCGTTTACTTGTATGTTTTTGTTATTTCTATATTTCATTTCTATATAAATGCTTGTGTGACATTGTATGAATTCAAATGATCTAAACTGCCCCTAAATTAGGTGAGATCTCATACACTTGCAACCCAACCTCGGTCCTGCACTGAGTGGCTCCATATGCAGTCAAATTAAACCTCAGTTCCACACCAAGTGGCCCATGCGCGGTCGAATTGAACATTGGTCCCACACCGAGTGGTCCAAACGCAGTCGGATTAAACTTTGGTCCTATACAAAACATCCCATGCATGGTCGGATTAAATATTGGTCCCGTATCGAGCAGCTCGTTCACGGTCTTACAAAAAACCTTAGGGGGCTCCCATAGCACCGTTCATCAACGAAGGTCAATAGGTCGGAGTCAAGTGAGAGAAATCGCAGCATGCTGCCACAACGGGTAGGTCGCCCAGGACTATAGCGTAGGCGCCGCCCTCCGAAATAACAGTATCATCAAACCAAGAAAAAAGAAACACTGCCGATTTGCATTCACAAAGTATACAACGTACATAACGACATTAAATAGTTAAGGTGTACATCTATGGGCATCTGAAGGCTTCGAGGAGTGGAGTTGTTTATGCCTATAACCTATCTAGGTAGATACTCTAAGGTGAAGGACCCCTCAAGGGATGTGGCGAGGACCCCTGACCACCTCTAACTTGATATCCGATTAGCTCTGAGTGGCGGGAAGCTTCAGCATTCCTCGAGTCCAAGAAACCACAGGGAAATTTGGGTTCATTAGTGACATGATCCTCCTGCTAAAATGGATGCCCACCTGAAACCGTTTATTTAGGGCGGGGGTCACTTGCTAGGAACGAAGCTTGGTTCTCAGCTCACCCTCTAGTACTATGATCCTTTTCATAGCCTGAGCATGGGCTTCGAAGTGTTCCCACAAACTAGCATCAGACTCTGATAAGGCCTGGTCCAGGTAGTCGACCTGCACCTAACTCTATAGCTCATCCCCAACAGCGACGTTAACTCGGCGCTCTATCTCCTTTGTGACACGGTCGATCTGAATGCATAATAGGCAAGCAACTTCGTCAGCTTGCAAGAACAAAGACTCATCCAATCGGCGAGGCACCCTCGCAAGCTGACGAACAAAAAAGAGGGGGTCAGCCACGAAAAACATCTATCAAGCATCTGTGTAACTTTTCAATGAGAATATACCTGGTAAGAAGAATCAATGGATTCACGGCCCGGAGGTGCCCTCAAGACGCCATGGGGTTCGAGTGGTGGAACATCCAAGTGGTGTCCTTCCTCGACGGCAACCCCATTCACGGAGTCCTCTTTGTCAACATTTGCTCGTCGCTACTCCCCTCCTCAGTCGAGGGTTTAGGGAAAGTGGAAGACAACGCTCCCAATGCCAGAGCGAGTAAGGTCAGGATGTCGATCATGTCTCGCTCAGCTATGGTGAAAGCAGAGAAGCCTACGGGGCGAATGATGAAACAAACGACAAGAGGCATCACTCTTAAATAGGTGAATCCACTAACTAAAATGACGTCACGGTCAACACTGAAAGGTCATATTGCTTTGATGGGAAGCGACGCGTGTCCTCACCCGAGCAAGTCTGCCTGTGCATCATAATGACAAATGTTACGTCACGTCATTGTGCAGTGTGTTGTCAGTTCGTGACCGTTAAGGACCCAGGGCATGATCACTCCCGTAAGGATGATGGCCCTAACCCTACAAGGAGGGTCGGATACTAAGACAAACATGCTCGGCCGGCCGACAACCACAGGAGAGCGGGGCAGCACATAGATAAAGAAATCATTAGCACCTCGGGAAAAACTTTCATTCATTAAGGAACTGTGTGTACAAAACAATGGATATAAAGAAAGAAGGGCAAATTGCTAACAAACTCTTCCTTCATCCTTGTTAATGTCGAACTCTAATTGTATGCCTTGTTTGGTGGGAAATTGGCTAAATTCTTAGGGTTCCAAATTTGGGAACCCCAATGTAGAGCCACGGCTCTATGAGAAATCGACCGGCAATCTGGGATTAATGATGGATTAGGGTTGTGTAATGTGTGCAATGGAGTTATGTAGTGTCCATCTTGCATGTTGTATACACTGATTTAAGGGACTTGGCACAACCTTGGGAAAATAGAGCACGGTGTTCTGTTTTCCATATTCCAACCAGGTTCAATGACCTAGGGTGGAAAGAGAACTTAGCCCAATTGGTTTGCAAGTAAATTATTTTCTTTTCATTCTTAGATGTTGATTATATGCCTTCGTGCAGTAATTTTGTGCCAACTATTCCTGATTTTGTGGGAAAGTGAGGAATTGGGAAAAAATAGGGTCTCGGTTGGTTCAGCTACTACTGGGTGTGTGGGTGCGCGTGTGTAGCTGTGTGTGGGCAACGTGGTGTGTGTGTGTAGCTGTGTGGGTGGGCATTATGGTGTGTATGGCTGTAGCCGTGTATGTGTGCTGGCTCGCTCGTGAGTGTGCATGTGTTGCTCGTATAGGTGGTTGGGCTGTGCGGTGGTAGTGAGATACGGAGCCGCGTTGTGAGTCGGTGGTGAGAAAGGGCACAACTGCCATCGCTGTGCAGTGGGTTGGGTAGTGAAGCAATGGCGTAGCCGCCGTGCGCAACGGCTGGTGGGTGCATAGGGGCGTAGACACCCAGTGTGGGTGAGAATATATGTAAATATGGATATATGTATAGATATGTGTGTGTGTATATATATATATATATATATATAATTATTCATTTATTTATTTATTTATATATAATTGTACTCATGCTTGAAATATATATAAGGACTAGTGCATATTTATCTTGGTGTATATGGAGGGTAGAAATTGTTTGTAGGGAATTATGCATATATGTCGGTATGTTTAAAATACTAATAGTCGGTTACATGATTACTTTTGTATATTATTGATGAAATCCAGTGAAATTATTCTTCATGTTAACTTTGGTGGTGAGCGTATATTTTATTGACACTCTATAGATAAGTAAAGGAGAGTGTATGAAGACTCTACAGTATCCGGACGAATGAAAATTCATGGGACCTTGGAGTAGTCTATATTTTTCCAATACCGATTTCATTCCGGAGATTAAGGTCGTTGATATTGATAAATGATATTTATAACTTTGTGACCATCATAGAGAATGATATCTAAGATATTATTTGGTGAGGTGTATCACAGATGGTATCGGCATGCTACCGGTATAGCTTCCGGGAGGATTATGTGGGTAGTTGGATACCATAGATAACCTTGTTGCATTACACAGCCGTTGGGGACGTAAATACGCGATCTTTGGTTCATTATGATAGAATAAGATTCAAGGAGATTATTATGATCTCGTACAGTGGTGACCTCAAATTGAGCTGATAATCAAATTCTTGTTATCTCGTACAATTAGTCGAGAGGGATGCTTATAACCTAGTGACCATCATAGGAGATGATATCTGGGATATCATTTGATAAGGGATATCACGGATGGTATCAGCATGCTACGGGTATAGCCCCTGGGAGGACTGTAGGAGTAGTTGGATACCATGGATAATCTCGTTGCATTACCCAGTCAATAGGGGTATAAGTATGCGGCCTTTGGTTCACTATGGTAGAATAAGGTTCAATGAGATTATTATGATCTCGTGCAGTGGTTACCTCAAATTGAACTGATAATCAAATTCTTGTTATCTCGTACAGTTAGTCGAGATGGATGCTTATAACTTAGTAACCATTAGTTGGTAATGGGTATCACGGATGGTATCGACATGCTATAAATACAACTCCGTTGGGACTGTAAGGGTAGTTAAATACCATGGATAACCTCGTTGTATTACCTAATCGTTGGGGCGTAAATATGTGATATTTGGTTTACTATGGTAGAATAAGGCCCATGGAGACTTCTGTCATTCATACTATGGTGACATCATATTGAGCTGATGATCGGATTCGATGGAATCCTTATTGCTTTCTTAATATCTGGTTGTTCATATGGCTTTGGGTTTGTAGACCCGACTTGTTGAATATCGGAGTGTAGTTGGTACATCACATGTTATTATTTATTTTATTCATTATTTATCGTCAGAGATATTTCTATTGTACTCCTCTATTATTGTTTATTTTACTTATTAGGTATTTGGCTCACTCTTGTGTTTTATTGGTTTCAAAATAGACAAGTTGATAGTAGGATAAAAGAAATTGAGTGTTATTGTGTAGACTTCAAATAAAGGTGATCTTAGATATTGAGACTTCCATGATAGGGATTTAAGATTTTGTTGGTTTAATTACTATTTGATTTTTATTAGATTATCTGTATGATGATTGATATTTTAGAAATCAATGTCATTTATTGAAGTTATTTATTACTATTACGGTATTTACTTAATGATGCATTTATGTTGACTATTGATGGCGTGTAGATGATAGTGATGTGATTGAATCGAGTTCATTTAAGTTGTTTGATGACGTGTAATTGATGATTTTGGTGGGTTTGAGATTTTTACCATTACGGTCCGGATCGGGTTCGGGATCCGAGTTCGGATCGTTACATAAATGCTATTATGATGGAGATTTAGATTTATCAGGTGGAGAACGTGTTCGAGATTATCAATTATTTTGGGGAAGAGAACGTGAAACTTATTACTTATAAGTTGGTCATAGAGGTATACCATTGGTGAATCATAAAAAAAGGATTTTGGGTTTGGAAAATAAGGTGGTATCTTGGAATGTCTTTGCGAAGGCCTTCGTGGAGAAATATTTTTTGGCAATCAATCATCAGCTGGTACCCTTTCGTGTGAGAACTTATGAAGAATACATATGAGTTGCACAATAGAGTGTGTTGGACTCATATAGAGATCAAGTCTTTTTATTTATTGAGGTATATAAATTTTGATGATGAAATTTTTAAATGAATGGAGAGTTGAAATACCCGAAATTTTGTCATTATAATTTATGATATCATTATTATAATTTTAGATTAATTTATAAAATAATTATGTACTAAAATTTGATAGACTATTAGATTAATAAATAAAGCACCGCACCTGATGGGCACTTATCTTTGCTCTCTTGCGCTTTTGAGGCAGTAGCTGTGTGTCTAATGGGTACCTTTGGGGCTCTCAAAAGTATTTGTGGTAGAATTGTGGCATTTGATATGCGATTGTGTTAACGCCTGTGAGTGGATGATGTCGCGTCCCAATCTCGATTTCATAACAAAATTATTCCATCTTATTTTAATCAATCATATTATTAAATCGATTTATTTGAATTCAAGGGACTTAGAATAAAGCTAACAAAATACCTAAAATTCCAAAGTTTTCGGCATTGGGTGTGACCCTAAAAGTATATGTCAAAAAATAATTCAAAATAAAATAATGAATCATATCATGGGCCCGGAATATCAACTATCATGTGGCTATAATTTTTGACAATAACCAAAATTCAAAATAATCGTAAGGATAAATATCTTAACGATATCAAAATATTTAAAATTATAATTCAAGCAAACTACGGAGAGGATAACCGAAATTTAACTACATTACCATCAAGAACACCACAATAACTAAATTAATACAAAACTATTCAATCGAGATGAAAACAAACATCATAAGGTTGCTGTTTTAAGATAAAATACAACATTCAAATCATTTCAATTTCTAAATCTAATTCCTTGAACAGTCTTCTCGTTAACTTCCTCTACTTACAAGTGTGTCTAAGCCCACCAATTTGAAGGGGGTTAGTAAAAATAAAAAGTAAGCATTAGTTAATCGCTCAACAAAGTACATAAATTTTTCATAATTAAATATATAATTTATATTAAAACATACTAGAAGACTAATTAATCAAACTTCAATACGGGTCATGAATTTCCTCAATATTCATGCATAGATTCAAATTCTTTTTCAATTCTTAATCCAATAGTGTGCTATGAAAAGTATGTTTAATTCATACTAATTCTTATAGATTAATGATTAGCTAGGCCTCATCGATAAAGAAGAGAATAATTGAAGTTCGGCTTATATACGTTTTCACACATTGAAAGACTTTACGTAACTATTCAAAACTTGTAGGTGAATCATTATACATATAACCCTATAAATAGGTTTGAACGCTATTTTCAACCTGTGGATGATAGATCCAAATCTTGATTACTTATATAATATAATAAAATATGATATAATATATCACTATTAATTTCTTAAACTTGTTGATGTAAAGGAAAATTTCTACACAAATATAAATAATTTTTTATATTTTCTCATATTGAAAAAATATCCTTAATCCTTTCATAAATTGTAGAATTTTTTTCATAATTCTTTTAAATAATTGTCATGTAGAGCCTTAAATTTTTATAAAAATTTAAATATGTACATTTCAAAATATGTAAATACTACATTATAAAATTTTTTAGCAAGTGGACCTCATGGGTAAATCCATAGTGGGCTTGCCGAATAAGAAAAATTGCCTAAAATTCATAAAAGCTTGGATATGCGTTTGGACGGTCAACACTAGCGTTGACCGTGTGAAAGGCCAATTGGGTGGCCAATACGCTCCCTTAAGATGGTTAACATCTCTATTGACCGAGAACGCACTGTAACAAGTAGACCAAGAAGTGGTAAAAACATTATATAGGCCAGCCCAGTTTGGCCCACGTTTTTATACACGACAAGCAACAGTCCCTTTTCCTAATTTTGTGCCTCCCTTGAAGCCAATCTGCATTAAAAAGGGTATCAACAGATTCAACACATTTCCCATGAGGAAGGCGTCAAATTCTCTCTTCCTACCTACAATAGATTCTAACGGTAACAAATGCGCAGAGGGAAGGAAAGTAATCTGAAGAACCGTTGCCCGCCAGAAAAAGGAAACGATTCTAACAGATTGTACAAGTCAAGTCTTCCTTTTCAATGAAGGCCACCCAACACGATGTAGGAATCATGCCAAGGAAGGTCGCCCTGCCCTCCATCTATACAAACCTATGGAATCTCCATTCCCAAAGGACAAGAACGAAACAACAAAGAACTACGATGGAAAAATCCTGAGCATACTAACGCTCATTTCTAAGTATACAATCGCTTACTACAATAATCCTATACTAAACCTTCAGATTCTAGAAACTTCGCTCACTCCCTGAGTTTTGTCCTTCAAAACTTCCACGCTTACATGACTTAGCTTCCCACTCGTTTTTCGCAAACATTGAATCAGGAAACTACACTCTCGACGAGCCAAAAGAACGTCTCTTACGTCTGAAGGCAAACACTTCTTCCCACCTCAATCTCTCCCTCTCTCAACTCTCATTTCCAGTTACCTTCTTATAAGTCGAAGGCATATTGCTGACTTAAGCGTCGGAGCGTCTTCGGTAGGACAACATTCCGTCGACACGTGACCTCTTGTTTGTTGTAGTGGTGTGTAGGGTCCAAACTCGGTGAACAGAATCGAATCCAGACGACCCAATCGACCTGAATCTGTTCGAAATCCGGATTTAGGTACACATCAGGACTGTTCATAGTAAAAATGTGCAGAAAATTAGTAGAATTTTGTAGTTATAACATTTCATTTCAATTGTTAAATATGTATGAACTAGCTAATAAAATTTCAAAACAAGTAAGGCACATATTTAGAGATTTTAAATATATAAGAATATTATGTATGAATTTATAGTATACTAGAGATATTTAAAGATGATTTCAAGACCTACAAAGGTTGTAGAGTAAAAAATCAGCTGAATATTATGATATGTATAGATTAAAATATAGATTTCATACAAATTACTAATAAATAAGAAGGATAGTAGTTCATTCATATAATAAATAAATATTTTAGTCACAAAAATATAACATGTATAAATATTTAAGATAATATATATCTAAGGAGATTAGACAGAACATCAACAAGGGAAAGGGGCTTAAAATGCACTGTTTTATTTTCAAATTTATCAAAAAGTTTCTTTGGATTTACTTCAAATGTCATCATCTAGCTTTTTTTTCTCATTCTCTCTCCTCTATTCTCCTTCTTTCTTGTTCTAAAAAATCTAATGAAAATGACTAAAATTTAATTGGATAGGACTTATATAAAATACTAGCACACTTGTGTCTATTGGCACTGAGATAAAATATTGTTACACATGAGCGTCGCCTTAGGTGCACATCAAACACTGACAATCTATCAAAAGTACGCATGAGTGTCCCTCGGGTATACATTGGGCGTGAACAATTTGCCAAAAATGTATTTGAGTGCCAATCAAGCGTCCTTCAAGTGTGACCCGTTTATGTGGAACACGTAGGTGCACGTGTCGAGCACCAGTCATATGTTACTTTATCCGATATGACACAATTCAAAGTTGACTTTTATCCCAAATTTTTATTTAATCTTAAAACTTTTCTTTTATTAACTTAATTACTTACAATCAAAATTATAATTTAAAGTCGTACCTTACAGATAAAGTTTTAAGTGGCGCTTGCGCGGTGACTGTATGACACAAAAGCTACCTACTCTCTGCTTTGGTCATTTTGTAAGAAAAAGAAGTGAAGAGAGAAAAAAGAAAAGAAATTGTAAAGCTTTTTGAACCATATCTGTTAGATTAGATATTTAAAATTAGTATTTATAAGCACGTTCCTAAGTTTATTTTGAAATATTTTGATTATATTTACGATACTTATTTTGTTGTATATAAATGTCACCATTTGTACTTCTATTTTAAATATTATTATATATATGTGATTTTTAACGAATATTTAAAGATTTTGTTAATTTTTTTACTAAATAAGTAAATATTTTAAAATATCATATTTGCATCCAAAAATATTAAAAAAGAAAAGTTACAAAATTTATGTATTTGGTCATGCATGTGATATTCTATACATGCATTCGGTGAGAACTCTATTTTAATATTTAATTTGATATTTATAATTTTTTAAAGAGTAAAAAGTCTTGGATATTTCTTCTTCTTTTTCTTTTTCTTTTTCGAGAGTAGAAAAGTTTTGAATATTGTTTTAAAATTTCTTACCTTTTGTTTTATTTAGAACTTTTATAAGAAATTAAATAAAATTAATATATTCAAAGATCTAATATATCAAATATATTTGAGGATTATACCTATTATCTATATTTGACTAAAAAATAATATTTAACCCCATCTATTGTGACTAATTTATAAATGGCTTGTCTACGGGTCTAATAGTAAAGTTTTGGTATAAGGTTATTAGAAGTGCTTATAACTCTTCCTTAAAATTTATTTTTTGGCTCTCGATTTTCAAATTTTAACATAATTTAAATTTTTTAAATTTTAACTTGTATTATATTTGAGACTTTAAAAATAATTAGCCTTTGAGGTTTCATTAGTTTTGGCTGATATTCAAAATCATCTAACTTTGGACATTTCAACTTTTAGAATCATTTGATTTAAACTTTTAAATAATTTTATATAATTTAGATTATTTAATATTTGTATATGTTCTGTGACTTTTGCATATGAAATTATAATTTTGGTTACATATGTAAACATTTGGACATATTAGATTTTCACACAGTATTTACCATTTTAAGTCTTCTTATATGATTTATATACATAATTTGTATATATTTTTATACTTGTCGAGTTTTAAACTTATAATTTAGTTCTTTTTTTTAACTATGTTAGATAATAGGGTCATTAGATTTATAATACCCTGATATTTTTGACACAGATTATTTAATTATTGTCATAATAATAAATATTAATTAATAATAATAATAGAATAAAATTGATTAATAATAATAATAGGGTATGATATTAATTAATAATAATGATAGGGTATAATAATAATAATATAATAATAATAATAATATTATTATTATTAAAAAACGTATTAAATATAATAATATTAAAATTAATATTATACCCCACCCGCATTCTCTCTTCTGGATTCTTCTTCTCTTTCTGCATTTCATCTCTCTCTCTCTCCTCTCTTCCCGGCCGCTCCTCTTTCCTTCCTCTCTTCTCTTCGGTAGTTGTCAAAGTCGTCTGTCGCTTTTCCTTGTTTTGTTAGAGTAGGTTATTCCATTGTGGGTGATTCAACGAACTAGTTTGTCATCGGGATGCATTAGTCGGTCAATGAATGTTGACCGGCTGGAAGGCAAAGACGGTCAATGGTGATTGATCGGCGGACGACCAGTTGAATCCGGTCAACAAGATGTTGATCGTCTAAGGGTTACAGGAGTGCTATTGGATAGTGGACGGGTGGCAAAGACGGTCAACAGGGAGGTTGACCGGATAGCTGTGGAGGACGGTCAATGGGAGGTTGACCGGATCTGGTCAACAGAAGGTTGACCGGTTAAGGTTGGAAAGGAAATCGGAAGAGGATTTCCTGATAGTATTTTCGGAGCAGAAAATGTTGAAGCGCCTTTGGGTTGCCGGTCAACATGTTGACCGAATGGGAATGAAGAATTTACCAGTTGGTATTACTGGTATAGAATCAGTCAAGGAACACCAGAAGACTCTTGTGATAGCTAATGGGCATAGACAGCTAAGGAACTTGACTGCAGCAGCGACTGAGGACATCGTGGACAACTTGTAACAAGTTGCTGGACAGCAGAGCAAGTAGCAGACCTACTGCGCATGCGCCGTCTGTGCAAGCGGCAGGTTGCAGAGCAGGTGGCAGTCTTTTGACTACACTCAACCTGCTTATTGGTTGAAGGTCTTCAGGCAGACCTTATTATATACTCATGCTGGGCATGTTGCTAAGTGTGTGAGAGGGTGAGAGAGCATTCGAGTACGGTAGAGTGTAAGGAGGTGAGATCCAATGGTGAAAGAAAAGAGAGGAGTGCACCACCGGTGAGGGAGAGTAATTCTCGGGTGTGTAATGGATATTTCATCTTGGATGTTTGTAACCTATTTCACATAGTAGATTAACTCTAGTCTCTACTCCCGTGATTTTTCCCTTGATTCATAAGGGTTTCCACGTAAAACGTGCGTGTGCTTCTTCTTCATCTTTTACTTTATTTTGTATTATTCTGTCCGACCGACCTTTTATCCCAACATGTTTAACGTATTCTCATTTAACGGGTTTCCTTACTTCATTTTTCCCTTTGAACTGACGCCACGCTCAACCGTTGCTGAATCTGAAGACGTTTCGGCAATTCGATTCCACGCTTAATTATTCAGACAACGATGGTGGTGGGCTTATAAATAGAGGTGTCGCAAAGGGAGAGAGACGGATCATTCCTCTACAGTCGAAATCGCTTGTGCCAAAACCGTCACCGCTAGCCATAACCGGTGCTTCACTATTGGCGCTAATTGTAAACCCTTTTTCCTACTTTCTGTAAGTCACTGTTTTCTCGTCGTTGTTATTGTCGCGTGTCTTGTGGGAATCAGTTTGATTCCTGACTGTGGATGGAAACCAGAGCCACGACTCGTGTAGTGGAAAGCCGGATTTTCCAGAGTTCATGTTAAATTGGGGCATGATAATTCGTATAATGGGGCGAGGGAAAATTATAGGTATTACATGTTAAACTGGAAGAGTACAAATCTCTCCTGGTCTCGGCAAAACTCAAAAAAGAAGGAAAACAGAGATGGGTGCTCTGTTTGGATTACCGAATTCGGTACGGTGATCCGAAGAGTTACATGGAGCTGTAGCCTTAACAGATAATGAATTCATGTTATATTATGAAAACTGAGTTTTTCCTTTTTGTGTGCGCGTGATGTTGGAATCAGGTAAGAAAAACAGAAAGCGTGGGAAGCTGAAATGGGTGAGTGAACAGAGCCCCATGCTCCATTTACGCGGCCGGTTGAATTGCGGTTCTGTAGTTCTATGCAGAAGACGGTATATAATATGTAATAATAGTCGTTTTGTTAGTTTAGTCTTTATTCTTGTATTTTTTAGATATATTTTAGGAATTTGTTCTTTGCATTAACTTTGTTGAGTGAATACATTTATTGACATTCTATAACTAAGTTGGGGAGAGCGTATGAAAATAATAAGGTATCGAGTCAAATGGGAGGTAACGAAAACTTATTGTGGTCTACTTTTTTCGATACTGAATCCATATTTTAGAGATCGAGGTCATTTGGATGGATACTTATAATTTTGTAAACTTAGTGCATGAGATGTCAGTGGATATCGTACTGAGGTAATGTTGGGTTTGACTTGTTGAAGATATTAATATTTTGTTCCTAAATGGGTGTGGATCAGAGGATCACAGAATCATGCGGCTACCGATGGGGTAATGAGAATGTTGTTTGTGTGGATTGGGTACGGTACTTGTAAACTACGACTGGTAAATATCATGAGACCATATGGTCGCTTGTTAAATTAGTGAGCACTAGTACCTCGAGGATTACCCAGCCGTGGGGTGGGTATGTGGATTGATTGTTCATAGTGATATATAAAATCCTAGAAGACTCTCGTGGTATCTCATATAATTGGGACCTCTTTGGAAAGGATTTAATGTGACCTAAATCCAGTTTGCATCATTGAGTCTTGTTCTCATATGACATTTGAATCATGGATACAACAGGCTGATGAATATTGGATAATTACTGACGAGTATTGTACAACCTATTTATGTTACACTAAATTGTATCATGTTAATTACTAATATGTTTTATTTATTGAGCGTTTGGCTTATTCTTATTTTTATTTTATTTTATTGGCTCCAGCATAGAAATTTATGACAAGTGAGAAAAGTTTAAGTTATGATTGAAGAGGATCAAGATGTGAATAATCCGAGAAATAAAGAGTTTGTGATGTGTGGACTTTTGGTTGGTTTTATTTTTTGCGCTTTTATTTAGAAATGTTGTTGAGATTGTGTTTCCAAGACTTTAATGTTATGAATATTTATTATCACGTGTATATTATTATTAATATCTTAATTCTTGTGCTTGGTTTAGTGGTGCATTTAAAGAGGATTATTATTATATGGGTTTCCACGTAGATGTTTCAGATCAGGTTAGGTGATTCGGGTTTAGGACGTCACAAGATTACTTGTAGGATTCAGATAGAAAGAATTTTAAATACTTTATTTATTGTTTGTATTTGAATTCGTATTTAAATTTTTATTTGGAGTTTTTATTGGAATTATTATTTAATTTGTTTATTATGATCTATATAATTTAAGCATATTGTATCAACTAAATTTTTTATACAAGTTTCATATTGTGATAGTTTTGAAATATATTAGATGTTTCTCATTATGATTTATTTGGATTTTGAGCAAGTTGTTATATAATATTTGAAATCAACCAATAGTTAATTAGGTTAAATTTTATTTTCACTATCAATTCTGGTAGTTATGTTTGATTTGGGTCTTATTGGCATATTAAATTTGACTCGGTATTTAGATTATTTGGGATTTAATTATTAATAAAAAAATTTAATTAAAATTATTTATTATATATTTATTACTCATTTATGTTAGGGTACTGACAGAAAAGATTAGCTGTATTTAGGTCTTTTTTTTTTATTTTTTTTTGGTATTTTATTTGCTTAAGTGTAGTCTATTTTAATGGTATAAGTAATTTTAAATTATTTTTATATTAACTTATATTTTTAGGTCTATTTTTTTTAGTTATAATTAACTCATACTTTTTATAAGTATTTTTTGCCTATATTTTAAATATACAAGTCATCTTAAATATTATTTTTTTATTTTATTTTTTATATTTATAATTTTTAAATATTTATAAATATAATTAATTATTATTTTATCATCTAGGGTAAATTTATTTATTCATCTCGGTATTTTTATTTTTATAATATTTAATTTTATATAAGTTATTGTTAGAAAATTATAAGAGAAAAAATAGAGTTTGAAAGCACATTCTTCAAGCTCTGACACTTTATAGGTTACTCTTTAGCTAATCATTTTGAGATATCCATCATTATTTTTTTTTATTTTTATATGGATTTATTATAATAAATAGATTAATAAAATATCACATTATTAATTATTTTATAAGAATTTTTTAAATATTTTTATTTGGTTGTTATTGCTTTTATTTTCGGTCACAATAATTTATGCCAAGTTAAGGAAAAAAAAGGAAAATTATTTTTAAAAAAATTTTATAATTATTTATTTATAAATAGACAGTATTTATAATTATTATATAGAATAAAAAAAATTATTGAACAGAGTGAATAGCATTAATATTACTAACCTATTTAGCGTAAATAACTTTGATCAAAACATCCTGAGCATTTACATCAAGTCTCTTTCTTTAATTAGTGATAAAGCATATAAATTAAAACAAAATAAAATATGTAAATTTAAGGTTTTTCATTATTAAATTAGGAAAAATATTATTTATTCACTCAAATTATTTAATATTTATCTAATCTTAAAATTTTAAAATCCAACTTACATTCATCTCAAGAAAAAAATTTAAATAATATTTATTTTGTGTAAAGTAAAACTATATGTGATGGATATACCAAAAATAGATTGGACCCAAAAAGTCCAACAAACAGCCCGCCGATTGATTGTCAACACTCTAACTACCAATCAAAAAACAAGTAAGTTCGGTGTCGGGCGACGGCTTAACTATCTAAAGAACGGTCAATTCAACGTTGGCCGACCTCATTACGCCTATCGTCATTAAAGAGGCTTTCTACAGAATGGGCTTGGCTCACCAGCCCATTGCACATCCCGGCCCGGGGATAATCTTACATCCTCCACCAAATCGGCCAAGCACACGCAGACGGCCAACTCCGAACGCTGACCGTCCGCATTTTCGCGTACATTTGGGCCCAAAGAAGCCTTTCAATAATAATGGGCCTACCCATTTAGCCACGAATCAACAAAAGCGCCAACAACAACTTTCCAGGGATTTTCCATGATCTCAACTGGCACCAAAAAGGATATTGGCAATATTGGCGCCTCCCATACAAGGAAAGCCCCAGATTTTCTCCAAATCTTTGCCAGCCCGAACTTCCCAATGGTAACGTGCACAGAAGAAAAGCGCCCGATTTGGAAAGCTGTTGGCCGCCTCAGAAGGAAATGATCTTGCATGATTTGGCAACTGACGCTGGCTCCCAAAGGAAAGCCAGCCAGCAGATCACGGAGGCGATCCTTCCTTCCAAAGAAGAAGGATTGCCCTCTTCACCATAAAAGAAACCCTGGATTCATCATCCAAGGCACGCCTTCTTCAACGCTTCCAATCGCACAAACCTTCTTTAATACTTTCAACTGCATACGATCTCGGCAATATGAACGAGTGCACTCAAAGATCTCGCCTGCTCCGCCACCAACATTCTCCAAAACCCTAAGGCAACAAGCGAAACCTCATCGTTTGCTTCGCCTTCCCACCTTTCGTTATTCACACCTCACGCTCTCTTATATTTGGATCAAACACTCTTTTCTATACCTCTTTATCTCAATTTCGCTTTTCTTTTTTTAAAACCTGTTTTTCTGATACGAAGGCGTTGGAGTGTTTTCGGTGACAATTTTTCCGCCGAATATCTGACCTCCTATTCGCTTTAATGGTATGTAGTGATCCAACTCGCGAATCTGTCGGATCCACGACAAGAGATCATTCAACTGCTAAATTCGGATCCGCAGACGCATCAATATGATTTACCATTTCAACTTTAAGATGCAACTTTTTTTTATTAAATTTAATTTTTTTAAAAATTAAAGATAAATAAATAAATAAATATAAAAATATATATATATATATTTGTTTATTATATAAATTGTGGTAGAGATGAGACATACATCGTGATAAAGAATTTGGACAAAAGACAATGAAAATGTCAATTTTATTATAAATGTCTATAACAAAAAGAATAAAATTAAAAATTAATAAAAAAAAATATTTTTTCCTAACTTATTTCAAAATAAATTTTGATTTATGGGTGTTGATTTGTTTTTTGTTTTAAAATAAAAAAGAAGTTATATTTTATTAATGAAATTTTTTATATTTATGTATTAATAAAAATTAAAATAAATAAATAAATAGTAAAATATTATATTAAATAATTAATAATAAATATACCTTTTAAAGCATTACAGTGTGTACGGACATGGGAACCCATGTCCGTTCTCCCATATGGCGCTCCTTACCGCGTTTCCGTGACGAAGATGCCTATTGGAAGGGAAGAGATAGCAGCGGCAGCTCTTTTGTTTGGGTGATAAATGCTGCGTTGGCAAATTCTACTCCACCAGCGGCTAGAGGTTGAGAGAGAGGGGGGGGGGGGAATGCGATTGTTCTAGGTAACTATTAAAGGTTAAAAACGCCAGAACTTGAGCATTTTTTCAGTCTATTGAGAGAGAGAGAAATGTGGCTTTTCAGCCGAAAAGGGCAGTCAGGGTTTTCGGCTGCTTCAACAGCCGAAGAAGTTACAGATGGAATCGACGGAAGTGGTCTCACTGCTGTTGTCACAGGTCTCCGTCAATTTTCGAAATCATTCATTCATTCTTTACAAAATATTTTTGTTGCTTATTTTTTGTTTTTTGTTTTTTTTCCAATTTACAAGATTTTGGGGTTTGATTATCAGTTTTTTTTTTTTTTTCTAAAGGTTTTGTTGATGGGCAGTGTGTGTATTTCCTCTGATATGTGGGTCTTCTAATTTATGATCAAGTGGGACTTTTGTTTCATCATTGAACATCTGTGTTCTGCATGTTACTTTTTCGAAGTATTTTGATTTATGTGTTTGTTGAAACAGAAAACCTTTTTTTGCATTTGCTATATTGCTTTTATATTAACCGACTGATAATGTGTTGCAATTCCCACCTTTTATTACACAATGAGGAGAACCAATACCAACAGCATATGGATAGTTCCTTAGGTCCACAAGCCTATGTATCGGTGTTGGAGGCCCGATGCCTTGTCACTATATATTGGTCAATGTTTAAAATATTGAGTAATATACCTGATATTCCCATATTAGCATAAGATTCTCAGCAATTCTTTTCTTGTTGCTGAAATTTTCATCCATGGTACCCTCGTTAAGAACAAGTGGTTTCATGAGTAAGGGTCATGATCTTATACCACCTAAGAATTTTTGTTGTGTTTATGGTGGAGGAATTTCCTTTTAGTGGTAGTTACATTGGTTGGTTAAGCCCATAAGTGATTTCATGAGTAAGGACCATGATGTTCATGTCATACCACCTAAGAATTTCTTGTGTTTTTGGTGGAGGAATTCCCTTTTCTGTGGTAGTTATATGGGCTAATTAGGGCTGCATATGAGACAAACAGTTGGTGAATAGCTCATATCGCAAAGCTTTTTAGCTTGATAGTTTATATAAACGAGCAACGCCTGAGTCTGGTCCTGACTTGTTTAAGGGCTCATGAATAGACTTTGTTAAGTGGTTCTTTCATGGGTTCTTGTAGACTCATTTTGTGGCTTGATTTTGTCTCATTTATGAGCCAAACATGAGCCAAGCCAAGCTGAAAAAAACATGCTGTCCAAGCATGATTTGCAACAAGTAAAAGAAACCAAGTCGGGCCAATCACAAGCAGCAATATGAAAAGAGCAAGCTAAAATCAAGCCCAAAGAATATGGCTTGGCTCAAGCTTGAGTCATATAGAAAAATATATGAGAAGAGCCTGAACACGACCAAGCTCGTCTCCAATAGCTATTCTTGCAGTGTGTTTTATAAGGTACATCTGGGTCGGGCTTGTCAGAGTATAAAATCATTTTTCAGCCCTTACCAAATGTCAATGAAAGGAGTGGGCATGGGAATGGGATTTATAAGAATAAAATCTTCCCATTCTTTCATTTGGCATCCCTCTCAATCAAACACAACCAATAAATAAAAATTATTATGTTGTTCAGAATATACAGTCTGCTTGCTTGATTAAGTAGATATTTAGATCGTTACTATGCCATTATTTATCAGTTGGGATTTGTGATATGTTGCCTACAAGCAGAGCCTTTTGTAATGACCGATCTGATATATAATCTGTAAAAGTGCTTCAAATAGTTTTATCCATATTAATATTGGTATTGGTCGTAGCTATATAAGTATTGAATAATAAATATCGGCATTACATATATCAAAATAAAAAATTTTAAAAGTTTTAAGCTGACAGGATATTATCAGCCAATATATCGCTGATATGGAAATATACTTTAATATTTTTGTGGTATCAAGATATCGGTATCGGGGAATATTACTCAATGTTTGCATCAATGATTTTATTCAATCGTGGAAGATTATATGCAGAATCACAGTGATTCTTCAATTGCAGGAACTCAAGCCTAGTTGTTTTGTTTTGTTGACTTATGAAATATGTTGAAATATGTTTTGCTTCCTTTCTATGGGCAAGATGCTTTAATCCTTATATAATGCCGGGTTAGAATCTTGTGAATTGTCTTCTTATTTTTTTATCTTTTTTTTTCAAGGTTTGTTTGAATTGGAGAATTGGAGTTGAAATTTGAAAATGTGAATGTGATTTCAATTCTATTGGATTAGAATTGAATGAGTTTTAATTCTATTGTTTGAGTTATATAAAAATAACAATGTAGGAAAAAAAAAAATAAGTATGGTTAATTTTTAATTCATACATAAAAATAAAAGAAATAAATAATTTAATATAAATTCTAATTTTTTTAGTATATGAAATATAATATAATATAATATTTTAAAAAGTCTCATTTTCAAATATAGATAATATTTTATAAATTCTCGTTATTTTAATATATTTTAGATAATACTCTTTAATAGAATATTGACTTTTAAGTTTTAAATAATACTTGTATATAACTCTTTAAAAAATAAATTAAAAAACGAAAACCATGGCCAGCCCATCTCTACTCAAGCCAAACAACCAAAAAATATTTTATCCAATGCGTTTTTCTTGTTCAACTTTGTCATATTTAATTGACAAGCAATTTTCAGTTTTAGAATTCCAATTGTTTTTATTCTACTCCTAAAAATTACAAAGAACTATATTGTATTGTTTTACTTCTAATGAATTGGAATATAAATTTAGAATTCCAATTCTGCTAGATACTAAACAACTGAATTAAAATCAAGTGTAGAATTTCAATTCCATTTCTGAGTTCCAGAGTCCGATTCCTGCATCAAATGTTAACTCTTACTGATGAATCCTGTATGTTGCTTCTTCGAATCCTCAACCGATTTTCTTTTCCTTAGATTATTTTCTGCATAATTCAGGAGCTTCGAGTGGCATTGGTGCTGAAACTGCAAGAGTTCTTGCCTTACGTGGTGTTCATGTTGTCATGGCGATTAGAAATACAAATGCTGGGAGAGAAGTCCGAGAAAAGATAGTGAATGAATTTCCTGCTGCTAAAGTTGATGCTATGGAGTTGAATCTCAGCTCAATGGCTTCTGTTAGAAAATTTGCATCGGAATACAATTCCTCTGGCCTTCCACTCAACCTTCTAATGTAAGCAGACGTTGAGCAATCATATTTAGTAATTTATTAAAATGACTAAGAGTTACGATCTCATATAATTTTATTATAGAAGTTATTTTTTTAATAGGTTTAATATTTGATATAGAAAGAGGGGCATTTATGTAGTTAAGAAATCAATCATGTTCTTGCCTTATAAATGACATAATTATTTATTATTTATTGTGGATAAGATAGAAATAGCGTTCTGATTATGACTGTTTTTTCTATTTTGAATGAATGAGGTTTCTAATAACTTCTTATTTGTGCTATTTAAAAAAGATTGCATTTTAAAAAATTAGATTAGATGGACTTTTTCACCCAAAAAATTCTGTAACTCTCATAAAGGAAGAGAGATAAGAGCGAAAAAGAAGAAATTGATTCTAGATTCTCTGAGGAAAAAAATTTAAGTATCAATTTAAGTATGTTATAGATATTTATTTTTACGTTATAAAATAGTGAAATAATGTAATTATTCTAACAATTTGCTAATTGTTTAAATCACATAAAGTTCTTATATCATTGCATCTTAAAATTACTCTCAATAGTGAGGATTTTATCTTGATAAGTTGGATGGCTAAGATTATAAGATAGGTTCAATATATTTTCACAAGTTATCATAATCCTAGTCATTTAAGCTAACATGATAACATTTTCATTGCTAGGAGTTTGTAAAATGATTAAAAATGGAATGACCATAATGGGACTCAATTTCGATTCTATGGTAATAAATATTTCCATGCTTCTTGTTGCTTCTTGTTTCTACTTCATTTTGCCAAGATCATCAATGAAAATATTAGTATTGATATCGATTGTGGTCGTATATATCAGACAATATATATTAGTATAAAATATATCGAAAGGAAAAAATTTATGAAAATTGTAAACTTATAGGCCGTATCAACTAATATTTTAAAAATCTAACGGTATATCACGATATATCATTCATACAAAAAGATATTATGATATTGTCATGATATTAGAAAATATTGGTTTTGAAGTATTTCAATACCAATACATATTGACCGATATGTAAATGTCAAGCATATTCATGTATTAATCTTTGGTTTTGTTAGCTTAAGAAATCTATTAATGTTGTGTTCTTCATTACAAAGCAACAACGCAGGAGTGATGGCAACACCATTCATGTTTTCTGAAGACAAAATAGAACTGCAGTTCGCCACAAACCATGTCGGTAAGTCCCAATTACAGCAATCAATACTTTATATATATAAACAGATTGAAAACAAAACAATGAAATATTTGAATCTGGTTGATTCTGTGTGCAAGCGAAAACATATATCACTGGACTACTGAGCTGAGAAGCCCAACACTTCTACCTGACTAACGTGTTCATGTTGGAATATTTTGTTTTGTTATACTTTTTAACTTTGATATGCTTTGGACACATTGAACTATTTCATAATAGAGCTATTTGATAACTTAAAAATAATTACAAATCAAATCCCCTGTTGTCTCCTTTTCTCTTCATTATGTGAGATTCGCTAAAATACAATTCATTTATATTAACTCATTACATACAATTCTTACTGTGGATCTTTTTGGGGCAATAAAACAAGAAATATGTATTATAGATAATGTAGTATTAAGTAGTGCTATTTATCTATCATATTATCATACTATTAGTAAACTATTAATTTTAGTTACTATGCCCTGGCTTATTGTGTCATCATTTCAGAAAATTAATGTATTGGTTCTTGTTCATGTCGTATCAGATAATTTCCCTACACTTTGACACCTTCTAACACTACTTACCCATCCTACAATTTTCCTACATACTTAAGTTAGCCCATCTTGTAAACTTCAGTTGACATTTCATCTAACAAACTAGTTCTTGCAAGCAACTAATGTAAGTTTTGCTTCTAATTTTTTTGTCTACTATCTCCATACCATTTATGCAAATATCAGCCAATACGATAGACTATCAATGCCCCTTGATATCAATATTTTCCGTCACTGCAATAAATATAGTGATATGTTTGTATATCAGCCGATATTTGGCCCCGTCAGCATACAATTTTCAAAAAACATTTCAATCCGGTATAATTTGGTATCAATACAGACTATCCAGTATATCCATTGTTGATATTTTCATTGTTTCCGAACTCTTTACATTAATGACTTATTTTATGCTAGATGGTAGCCTAATTGTACTCTCACGAACTAGCTTATCTATCTAGCTGCATCTAGAGTTACGATCTAGCCTACCATTCATTGTGGCTGTATCAATATTGAGACACGCAAAATTCTTTACAAGTCGTGATCGGGGGGCAAATATTGGCTGATATATGGACAATATCTGGTATTCGTTTATCAGTTGAAATTTTAAATATTGTCTAATATGGAACCATTGATGCTAATATCAGCTAATATATATCGGTATCGGAGCGCTATTGATACCAATATTTTTCGATATCGTGATGATATTATGATATATTTTTGTATCGGCCTTTCCAACAAATTTATCGGCTAATTCGGTCTTATCATATTGTGATTTTCAAAAATTGTTTACCATCCAATATATTTGATACATATACTGATTATCTAATATATTTGATACTGATATTATTGCCATCTATACCGATATCGATACTGATACCGATAATTTTATCCATTGTGGAAACATATTATGATTTTGTATGTCTCAAGAGAGCCATTAATGATGTATGTCGGCCTATGTCCATATTGTAGGACATTTCCTTTTGACACATCTGCTGCTGGACAACATGAAGAAGACGGCTTTGGAAAGTGGCCGAGAGGGAAGGATTGTTAATGTTTCATCCGAAGCACATCGGTTTACGTATGCTGAAGGAGTTCGTTTTGATAAACTCAATGACAGAGCCGGGTAAATTGATTTGCCTGAACTCTCAGACTTGTCCGTAAGTTTGATAGATGCTTGCTTTATATTGCATAAATTTCTTCCATTTATCTGCTTCCCATACAAGCAAAAAAGAAAACAGAAAAGCTTTATTATCTTTTTATGGCATGTAATGACTTTATGGCAGAAATCGTTGCACTACCATTATATAAACTGAGTGATGATTTTGATTTTTCTACTAAAATTTCTTTCTTGACTAAGAAAAGACATGGAAAATGTGATTTTGTTTTTATGATATTTCCCATCTAGAAAAGAGGTTCAGCTGAGTTTAAAATGCTCGGTGTACAAAGCTCTGCCTATAGTGTGTGTCATCTGTGTCCTTACCTTTCATTATGCAAAAAGCAGTCAACTCGAACCTATCACTCTAGGTCACACAGTAACAACTCTACCAATTGCGCTAAGGCTCCTAAAAGAGAGAAGGGGCAGAAACTTTGATATACCACAACATTATTGATTGTTATTTCCTCCTATTATTTGTCGGACTTGTAGCTGTATGTGCACTCATTTACTTGTACCGAACGATACTGTCACTTTGTTATCATGATGCATCAAAGACTGACAGTGAAAAGGTTAATAGTTTAGTTGCATTGTACCGTCTTATATACAGGTACAGCAGCTGGGGTGCATATGGCCAATCAAAGCTTGCTAACATTTTGCATGCTAATGAGCTAGCTCGACGCATAAAGGTGCTGATTTTCAGCTCTAAATCTCAGCGATGAAGTGCTGATTTTGTACTATAAATTAAATTCTTGGAGATCACTTGGTTTCTTTTTCTTGGTATCTCTTCTCTTCTCTTGTCTTCTCTTCTGTGATTACAGGACGATGGAGCCGAAATAACTGCCAATTCTATTCACCCTGGAGCAATTGTTACAAATCTTTTCCGCCATAGCCACATTTTGAATGGTATACATTTTGCTTCTGGTCTGGCGTCATAATATTGCAATTGAGTATTTGTTGTTTTCATTTTCCTTTCTATGTCTTCACCTGAAAAACTTGAGGAAGAAAAAAAAAGAGTATGCCTAGTTGTGATGATATTCAACGAAACAAAGTGTGAAGACATGGATGAAAATAACGATATAGGTTGCAACCATGTTAATATTTGATAATAAATATCGATATCGAATATCAGAAATGAAAAATTTTCTGTGGATAATAAGTTAGTAAGCAAATATCTCTAAATATTAAGTATATTGGCCAATATATGACAATATATCGCGTTTTTGTTGCGGTATCAAAGAATATTGATATTGGGAGCCTAATACCAATATGTAATGGTCGATATTTCATTTTATGGTCAAAACTTTTGATTTTTCTCCCCATTTTATCCCCTTGTGGGGTACACACCACAATCGTGAAGGAACCATGGATCCCCCACTTAATCCCCAATAGTCAACAACTACTTGCTGCCGGACCCACTGGCAATTGTTTGTGTCTTAATGACTACCTGCCAACTGTCCCATTTCGGTGACACTGCCCAGTCTCCAGCAATGGAGAGCTATTATGTGGGTTGAATTTTATACTTATCAAACAGTCGAGATTAGAAGTTAAAAAATAAAATAGTAAAAATTATATCAAGCAATTTAAATAGCTATTCGAATTCCATTATTTGTTTTTCAACTTATAACTCTAGTCATTTGATAGATTTGGTAGCTTTCTAACTGGGAAGACCATAACAACATTTCTAGCAATGGGTTGCTGCCCTTTTTCTCTTGAACATTTCCCCTGAAGTCTTTCCTCCTGTTTTATTACTCCAAACAGCAATTACAACAGTAAAGTCTTAAATCCCACTGAGTGGGATTGATTATATGAATTTGCTTTTGTTAGTCTACCCAATTCAGTTGATTATCCTCCCAAAATATAAATAATTTTAAATTGATTACTCCCATATCAAATTTGTCCTGCATTATGCTCCCATTTCCATTTTGTATTTGGTAGATATCCTTAAATTAATGGAATTGTAATGTATACCTTTTTCTAATATGATCCAGGTGCTATTCTTACCATTGGCAAATTTTTCTTGAAAAATATTCCACAAGTAAGTTCTAATTAAGCATGATCGATCGGTTTGCTTGTTTTTGCATGAAGTTCATGAGTAATTGTCTCATAATACACATGATTTTCATAGAATTTCAAGTACTTGTTTTGGGCTTCTAATTCCAATATCATGTGTGAAAAAACCATTAATGTTTTTCAAATTATCATTTACTCGAATAAATCATATTTTGACATATATCTAAAAAGTAAAAATAAATAAATAAAGTATAAAGTTTTCAATTTATTGCAAAATTCTTATTATGTTTATGTGGAAATGCTTTGCTTAATAAATTAGTATAATTTTAGTGACATTAATAATTGATTGAGTAGATGAGAATTTATAAGGCATCTGAAATGGAGGAGATGAACGTTTATAGTTGCATGAAACTCATATTGTTGGCAATTGGATGGTAAATAATTATTTAAAGTTACAATTTATGCATTGATGTAATGTAGGTGTTTTAAAATAATAAATTTTATATGTTATATTTTTATAATTTTTTGTGAAAATGTTTAGAATATTTAAAAGTCGGTTAATCATTGTAATCAAACTGTTCAAATCTGTAAGAACTATTTTATATTGGCATATTTTATGATTGGATGGAACAGGTATTTTGAAGCATTTCAAGTATCGTGAAAATTAACGCCTGATACACACTAAATGCTCACAAATGTGCCAACTCTCAGTATCTGTGCTTGACCTGCATATGACATGCGCATGTGTGTATTCTGTCCAAAATGTTTCCCCTAATGTGCACCCGAGTTGTGCATGTGCATGTTTTGTCTAAAATGTTCATGCTCAATATGCGTCTAAGATTCTCACGATCGTCGTTTACACAAAATACTTATGCCTGATGTGTGCCTAAATTGTGCACGTGCATTGGGGCGCTGACCTTTTCTTAAAGTTTGAGCATTTGAAGTGCACCTATGTGGCATATGTGTGCTAGGATGCTGCTTTCTACACGATCACGTGTTTTTTTACCTAATTTTCAATCTTCTATATTTATATATCTCCATTCTAAACACTTATTATGTAACAAAAAATAAGGCAAAATGACTACACTTCAAAAAAAAATTGCTTTGAATATATGTGAATAGCCAAATTTTTAGAAAATCATTCATTTGTTCTTAAGATTTAGTGAAAAGGTTTTCTCATCCCACATTCCTCCATTATTCTTCATTACTGTACACACCTATACCAACTTGTAAGCATTTGTTGAGACATTAGTGGCGTGGGAATTGGGATTCAATGGTATGTACAGATTTTATGGCAAGTAAAGCAATATCAACAAAAAAATTGAGAGGTATTTGGTTTTGCTACGGCAATATATCTAAGGAGTTCCTTGGTAGGTATCATAAGTTGAAAGTCAACTAAGGTTTAGTGTATCTGTATCATCTTGATTGTAAATTGACTTTTTTGTTATATTACTTTCACTAGTTATAAAAATTTAAAGGATTTTATTCGATAACTGTTGGTTGTCGAGGTTTTTCTTCATTACCAAAAATCTTATTTTATTTTACTTATTGTTCAATCTCTATTATTGCTACTATTTACAAAACATAATTATTTCAATTTACTTTTAGATCTAAATATACTTTACATAAATTGTATATTCTAGTTCATTTTACTTCTTGTGATTTTAAAAAGAGTCGAAACGTTTTGAGATTAGGGACCACCTAGTCCTTTTCAATTTGTATTAGAGACTCACCCGGTCCTCGACCCTATTTATATGTGTACTAGTCAATCCCTATCCATTCTTCCTTACTTTGATAGAAGTAACAGAAGATCTGCGTGTGAGTCTTCCTTAAATCAATTGATGAAGGCATTTGGGGCAGTATGCAATCCGGTTTGACTCTGCCTAGGATTACGAGTAACGGATCTAAGGTCCTATCTTTATAAACTAAAAAGAAATTTTATGCGTACAATTGGTATAGTATGAGGTTACATGCTATTTTCATATTTGTTTTTCCATGAGAAATTCAAACGTGTCTCGATATACAAAACTTTAAAATATGCATGGGCATTCTCAGAATCACCTGTGAAAGAACTAAATTAGTTAAGAACTTGAATTGCAAATGCTCACAACCCAACTTGAGGAAATTAGAATAAAAGACGATAAAACATTCAATGAATTTTCTGCCAAACTAAAAGAAGTTGTAAATTTCATATTTAACCTAGGTAAACAATTTGAAAAATGGGATCGCTTGTTAAGTCTTAATATCGCTTCCTAATCGATTCACACCTAATGCCACGGTAATTGAGGTAAGCAAGGATCTTTACAAGTTAAAAATTGAGAAACTTGTCAGATTATTATAAACTTATGAATATATTTTATCCTAATCTAGAAAAAATAAATTCATCACCCTAAAATTTATCAAGGAAGTGATTGGTGATGATCCCAATGCAGATTCTCCCGGCAATGAAAATTTTGCCCTTTTTGTAAAATATTTCAAAAAATTTTTGAAGAACAAAAATCTGTTTGATAAACAAAAATAAAATTCAACATCCCTAAAATTGACAAAAAGGATAGATGGGAGATCAAAGACAAAAAACAAAAAATTTCAAAAAGTGTAATACTATGAATGTTAAGTTTTGAACATATTCGAGCTAAATGTCAAAATTTTAAACATCAACGAGGTCAAATGATGAATATTACTCTAAGCAATGATAAAGAAGGGGAAAATGAAAGATGCACCGAAGAAGTGGAGGTTTATTACGCGGCCTTCATGACCTCTATGTGAATATTTAACGAGAACTTAGAAGAAAAATTGGATCAAATTGATCATTCTGAAAACAATTCAAAAAATAAGTTTTGTGACCTACAGGACACGTATAACAAACTATAAAACAAACACGCCCCTAAAGCAGAAATTAGTGGAATCCAAGAGGAAGAAAATCACTCGTAGAACCAAACTAGACATTAAAAATCAAGACCCTTAAATTGGATATTAAAAATGCACAAAACGATCTAAACAATTCTCAAGTAGATCTAAGAAATTAGATCGTATGTTGGGTATGACAAAGGTGGCGGGGAAGAAGGGCCTGAGATTTGCTAATAACGTCTTAAATGCTAATAGTAATTATAAAATTGTCTATATTTTAGCCACATCTGTCCCAAAATAGAATGTCATGTCATCAACCCCTTCAAAATGAGGTCAAAATGTCTTAAGAAAATAAATGTGCCTAATGTCCCAAACACTAAAAAAAGAAAGAACCTCAACACTAACCAAACTAGGAGTCAAGGTAGAAAATCTTACCTCTCCTCTAACTTTGTTCCGATATGCCATGTGTGCGAAAAATCGGACATGTTTGCCTCCATTATTTTGCAACTAAGTTCCAGAACAATTGTAATCAAAGTACCAAGATGCACACCCTTGTCAATCATGTCAAACATCTAAATGAATAAGTTACAAAATTATGCAAGATGATTATATTTGAAAAAAAGTACGGATTAAAAGGAGTGATCTTATGTACCAAGAGGCAGTATTATAATGAATTTCAATATTTTATTTAAATAAAATAAATATTTTTGTGCCTAACCCACACTAAAATTGCACTCATGCACACTCATGCTCCAGTGCCCTTGTCATGCTTGTTGTATGGTGCACTTGTGCTTGATGCGCGCCCCTCACACACTCGAATGCATTTTAAGCAAAATGTGCATGTCTAAAGCATGTCTCTCTTGCATTCATGTGCTACTTTACTTACCTGGAGCGCCTGAATCGCACTCGTGTGCCAATCTGCAGTGCCCTTTTATCCTCTTGCATCGCAGCTGAATTTCTCAATTCTCCCACATTTCCTCTCACCTCTCTCTTCATACTTTCTCTGTCTGCCTCAAATGTTCCCTATCTACTCATTTCTTTTTAGATCCAAGGCAAATCTATGGTATATTTTCCCATCTTCTCTTTTCCTTCAAGCTCTGAGGTCTTCATCCATTGCAGTGACTAAGCTCCACCATGATCAAAGTTTTGTTATCTCATTTTGTGAGATTTGTCTTGGTTATGTTCACATCTTGTTGAGTTTTCTTGTTAATTGTAAGATTTGGTTGTAGATTTAGACATTTTCGAGAAGTTTTGTCTCAGACATTCAGGTTTGGAACACATGATTTTGACCTTTCTACTTTTAGATCTACGCTTCTCTTACTTAGATCTATAAGAGTTTTCCTTACCATCATCCCATGGTAGGCTTGGTTTTGGGGCCTCATCTTCCTTTGCGATTGTGTTCAATCTGTATATTGTACACGCCTCAACACGTCTTGTTTACAAATGGCTAACTCTAAGAAAGCTGCCAATAAACGTCCCCGAAGTGATGGCCCCTTGGCATCGAACCGCTTCATTAATGTTGCTACTGGGGACCTCTTTTGTAAACTAATGACTTATTGTCAACTCAATCTTGAACAAGAAGTAGACCTCGTCTCTCTCGATTGCTCTATTTCATTTGTTTTTGTAGACCGACACTGGGAATCTGCCTTTATCAATCTCAACCTTCTATTTGTCCTCATTGTCTAAAAATTTTATTCAAGCATTCATGATATTGACAATGAGTTAAACTCATTTTCTACTTTCTTGAGAGGGAGTACCCTTTGGATCACTCTAGATGTGATAGTGCACACTTTTAATATTCCACAAGTGCCCTATCCTGAATACCCCTGCTCCTTCCATTCTATATCACTGTACGACGAGATCGCCTCTTTTCTCAATGACACAGTCCCATAACTTGGTATAGAAAATCATTCAAAACGAAACATCTCACTCTTAGGAGGCTAGTAGTGTATTGGATTATGCTAACTAAAATTTTTTCCGTGACACTCTACGCCTCACTCCCTCTCGACAAGACCCTATTTCATATACTCTCCTTGGCAGGAGGTTGATTGATCTCCCCTCTCACCTCTACTTACATGTGATTTCAGCCTTTGTGAGTAAGGAAGACAACAACTGTCCCCATGGTTTTCTTATTCAACACCTAATAATGGGTCTTAGAGTGACCTTTATCTCTCTAGTGTGCCTGTGGCCAAGCCTATTACTCGAACCACCTACGAACAAAGCTAAGCGCACACACACTGTCACTCTTCTGAGCATCCTGACTCAAAGGATGCTCCCTATCTAGAGGCCAGCACTTTTCCATTCACTCCTGGACCTTCTGATCCTTCCTTGTCCTCTTGCTCTTCCACCACAGTTCTCATGGGTTAACTTTTTTGAATATTTGATCAGCTGTCTAGGATTTTAGTGACCAAAGATCGGTTAGAGTTTCATGTCCTCAAGGGTTTTTCGCGGATTAACACTCGGCTGGATGCCCAGCAAGCCTACATGCAGGAGAACTTTGACCGGATATCTATTGAGCTACGTTCCTTGCAGGAGAATGTCCATTTTGATTCCAATTGATACTCTTTCTTTGGTCATTCGTGACAAAAAGGGAGAGTATTATATCCTAGAAACATAGGTTGAGTTATCTCTTAGGGGGAGGAACATTAAAATAAAGGGGGAGTGTAATAAAAGAGGGAACATAGACGGAGGAACATGAAAATACAAGGCAAGTTCAATAAAAGAGGGAACAATGAGAAAGGGGGAGTAGAGTTTGATTTCTTTATGACAATGTATCATTGATTGTGTATACATGTATTTTTTATTCAATCTATTGCCTTTAATTATATGTGTTCCATATATACTTTGCCTACATTACTATTAGATATTACTGCATATATTTTGTATATACACTAACCATGATTGAATAGTAACAGTAGGAGCTATTGTCCCTATAGTTCAATGTTTTCGTGTCTTTCATCTTTTATCTAGAAGTAAATTTTATATACACGGATTCTATTTTAATAGTATTTGAATTTGTGATTCATGTGTTTTTAATTTTTTTTTTTTTATATAACGGGTTTTGTTACAAAATTGTCAAAATAAGAAATTGTTAGAAATATTTTGTATTGGTATATTCTATGGTTGGATAGAGTAGGTATTTTGAAATATTCTCAAAAATTGTAAAGATTAATGCCTGATATACGCCAAATGCTCACAAATATGTTGACTTTCAGTATCCATGTGCTGACTTGTGCCTGACATGTGTATGTGCATATGTCTGTCCAGAATGCTTATGCCTAATGTACGCAAACCTACGCAAGTGTGTATTTTGTCCAGAATGCTCACGCCCAATGTGCCTCGAGTCGTGAATGTACGTATTTTGTCTAGGATATTCGTGCTTGATGTACACATGAGAGGCAAACGTGTGATGAGGCATGGGCACCTTCTTAAAGCTCCTGCACCGTAAGCACGCTTATGCAATGCACATCCGCTGGGACACTACCTTCTATATAATCACGTGTTTTTGACGTAATTTTTAACTTTTTCTGTATATATTTTCCTTTCAAACACTTATTACTCACTGAAAAATAAGGCAAAACGGCTGTACTTCAAAAGTTTTGCTTGAATACATATGAATAGTCACATTTTAAGAAAACCATTCATTTGTTCTTTAGATTTAATGTCAAGGTTTTTTCATCCCATATTTTTCTATTATTCTCCATTGTTGTATACACCTGTTCTAACTTGTAAGCCTTTGTCGAAACGTTAATGGCGTGAAAATTGGGATCTAATGGTATGCTGAGATTTTATAGTATGTGAAGTAAGATTAGTAAAACGACCGAAAGGTATTCATTTTTGCTGCTGGTAATAAATCAAATGAGTTACTTAGTAGGTGTTACAAATCATAAGTAAATTTGCTAAGGTTTAGTACGTCTGTACCACTCGGGTTGTAAGTTGACTTTTTTAGAGTATTACTTTCACTGGTTGTAAAAGTATTTTATCTGTTCAGAATACTTACGCCTGATGTAAGCCCAATCTACGCATATGTATATTTTATCTAGAATACTCACGCCCAATTTGCCTCGAGCCATGTCTGTGCGTATTTTGTTTAGAATACTCATACCTGTCGTGCGTCTGAGAGGCGCACAAGTGCTATTTATATAAAATACCAACGCTTGATGTACACATGAAAGTGGACGTGCGATGAGGTGTGGACACCTTCTTAAAGCTCCTGCACCTTAAGCATGTTTATGCAATGCACATCCACAAGGACACTACTTTCTATATGATCACGTGTTTTTGACCTAATTTTTAACTTTTTCTATATATATCTCCCTTCTAAACACTTATTACTCACTGGAAGATAAGGCAAAATGGCTGCACTTCAAAAGTCTTGCTCAAATACATATGAATAACCACCTTTTGAGAAAACCATTCATTTGTTTTGAGATTTAATGTCAGGGTTTTCTCATTTCACATTTCTCTATTATTCGTTATTGTTGTACACACTTATTCTAACTTGTAAGCCTTCCTCGAGACGTTGATGGCGCAGAAATTGGTATCCAGTAGTATGTGGAGATTCTATGGTATGTGAAGTAAGATTAGCAAAAAGACCGAAAGGTATTCGGCTTTGCTGCTGGTAGTAAATCCAATGAGTTGTTTAGTGGGTATCATAAGTCGGAACTAAATCGGTTAAGGTTTAGTACATCTGTACTACTCGAGTTGTAAGTTAATTTTTTTACAGCATTACTTTCACTGGTTGTAAAAACTCAGAGGGTTTTACTCGATAATTGTTGGTTATTGAGGTTTTCTTTCGTCACCAAATGTCTTGTCTTATTTTACGTATTGTTCGTGTCTATATTGTTGCTACATTTACTAAACATAATTATTTTAATTTACATTTAGATTTGTATATACTTTTTATGTATTATATATTCCAATTCTTTTTACTTCTGCGATTTTAATGAGTGTTGAAGCATATTAAGTTTAGGGATCCCCTAGCTTTTTTCAAAATCGATTTAGTTATAATTTTAGTTTTCGTCGAAGTGATTTAGGTCAAATGAGGGTTCACCCCTAACGTGGCCTATATTTGATATTTATTGAAATTGGCCAAATATTACAATCATATATAATTTAGTTGATTTAGCATCCAAGAATTAATTGGAGAAATTGTTTCTTCTTTAGGCTTATTCTTTGATAGAAAGAACGCCTATCAAGCAGTTAGGAAACAGGCCCTCTCTACTAAGAGTTGTTATGGTCATTCCAGTAGGGTGGCTTTCGTATTTACCCAACAACCTTGATTAGAAGTCGGGTGGAAGAATATTAGAGATTGAATAGCCATTCGAATTATTTATTATAATCTTCACAATTCATCAACCCAACTTCTAATTTTAATTGTTAGGTGGATATAGAAATTTCTTTGCTCCTATCCACACCCTTAATCATAGATGTAGTGACCGTAGCTGCCCGGATAGAGGGAGGAAGAGAGGGAAAACGTTACGAGAAAAGACGATCATCTTCCCTGTGCCCACATTTTCACTAGCCCTGGTCTAGTTAACGGTCTTAATAACCAAGCTTTAAGTCTCCCAGCTCTACTGATCTTCTGTAAACGCAAAGAATCAATGTTGATCTTTGGTTTGTAATGAAGAATCCATAAACTTCTACAACACAGCTTTAAGTATCTCAGCTCTGATCTTCTGTAAACACAAAGAATCAATGTTGATCTTTGGTTTGTATTGAAGAATTCATAAACTTCTACAACACAAAGCTTTGAGTCTCTCAGCTCTACTGATCTTCTGTAAACACAATGAATCAATGTTGATCTTTGGTTTGTAATGAAGAATTCATAAACTTCTACAACACAAAGCTTTGAGTCTCTCAGCTCTACTGATCTTCTGTAAACACAATGAATCAATGTTGATCTTTGGTTTGTAATGAAGAATTCATAAACTACTACAACACAAAGCTTTCAGTCTCTCAGCTCTACTGATCTTCTGTAAACACAATGAATCAACGTTGATCTTTGGTTTGTAATGAAGAATTCATAAACTTCTACAACACCTTTAAGTCTCTCAGCTCTACTGATCTTCTGTAAACACAATGAATCAACGTTGATCTTTGGTTTGTAATGAAGAATTCATAAACTTCTACAACACAAAGCTTTAAGTCTCTCAGCTCTACTGATCTTCTGTAAACACAACAATGTTGATCTTTGGTTCGTAATGAAGAATTCATAAACTTCTGCAACAGATGCGATCGGCTCGATCCTTAATGACGTACCCATTTCTGGGCTTAATTTGCATTCTGATCACCTCATTTTCTTTTCATAGGGGGCGGCAACAACATGCTATGTGGCTCTCCATCCTCAAGTAAAGGGTGTGAGCGGCGAATACTTCAAAGATTGTAATTTAGCGAAGCCGAGATCGCAGGCCAGAGACGGTGCAATGGCTCGGAAGCTCTGGGAATTTAGCTTGAATCTGATCAAATAATTGGAAGATGGTTTTGTTCATCAGGTACTAAAGCTATGATTACTGCTTTGGAGTATGAGATTGATGGAAGAAAAAGAATTGATGCTCTTGATGTGTTCTCATTGGTTAGTTCTCTAATCGGAGTTGATGTATGACATTTTGAATTCTATCGATTCCTTCCCTTGGCCCCTATATCAGATATGAAAATGCTGATAGAATATTTGATTTGTATGAATTTTTTCCTCAATTGCCCTCTCTGAAGCTGTAGTCTAATTTTTCTGATTTTGAATCTTATTTACAAAAAAGAAAAAAAAGGTAAAATTAGTCATATAATCTCATGTGATAACTTGCTGATTTACCCGAATTAATGTTTGGATATGAAATACGTACACAGCCTGTGTGGATGAAATAAACCTGAATTTTCTGTTAATTGTCAATAATTGAATCTCGTGAGAGTATAAAGAATAAAATATGTAACTGAGCAAATAATTTGGGTAATAATATTTATCTACTAAGGAAAAAAATTATGAAATAATTTCTAAACAAATTAACTATAATGTGTATAGTTACAATGGCCCTTTCTGAGACCCTTTTATAGTAATCTATGTGAATAATTGATTGAATATGTTATATCCCGGGTCTGCGGTTGTACGGATTATGGAGCCTTTGGATTCCTCGTCATTTTGAGGCAATCTCGAGCAAGTCTGGTCTCCGTTTCTGTAAACCTGGGTCTTGTACAACATAACTAACAAATAAGATATCAAAGGTTCGATAGGGTTTCTTCCACTGAAAACACTCCAACGTTCAAGTCAGCAAATCTTCCGCAATAAACGGAAACGGGGGTTACGCACGCTTAGAGGTGCGTGGGAGTATGCAATGAGCGTGGAAGGAATGTGTGAATGCAATAATGGGAGATTGATGAGCGAATGAGGGAGGCCTGGCTCCTGTAATGCACCACGGCACGCGGCTAACTGTGGCGACGTGTGTTAAGTTGGAGAAAAAAGGTAGCTGGCAGTGTTTGTGAGAGCTTACGCATGCAAGGGCGTATGCCTCAGTGTCAGGCTGTAGTTTTTTCCGTCGCCAGTTGATCGAACTAATTGGAGTAGGGTGCAAGGATTCTCTTTTTTTTTCCAAAGTGTGCTCAGAGTGCCTTCTATATTCGCCGAGTGGTTTTTTCTCCCCTTTCCTCTGTGAACGAGAGGGGAATTTATGGCTCCTCCGGTGAGAGCCCTTGGCGCGAGAATCTTCTCGCAGGGATCCGTTGGTCGTTGACCGTTGACGGTCATCGTTGGTGCGTCAGCTGTCGCCTTGTGGTGGCTGGCAAACCACCGGGCGGCGTAGGTCACGCTTGGTCTACTTCCTGCGCCGGGATTGGTCAAAGAGCTGCAGGTAGCGGCGTGAGCCGTGACTGGCAGCGTTGGCCCTCCTCCCATTAGCTCGCCCTCTCTGTTGCCTGTTAGTTGTATTAATGGGCTGCTGACGATTTCTATTGGGCGCGTGCCTGGGCTGCCACATAGGCTGATTCTGGATGTGGGCCGAGTCTACCGCGTGGGCCATTGCTCCTTGGACTGGGCCGGGAATTCTCTTGGGCCTTCATATCGGACCCAACATTAGCCCCCAATGCCTGGGTTGACCTGTGGTCGCAGCCTGGCATGTCCTGGGTCTAGTCTACAGTTGCTCGATGTTTCTCGAGATTTGCTATCGTTTGTCACCTTCTGGTTTCGTTCCTTCCCTAGGCGGAGGCGCAGGCCTTTATGACGCTGTGACGATTCGCTGGGAAGGAAGGATTCACATGCCTGAAGTTGCATCGCGTTAGGCGCCTTCCCTTTTTGGTGAAAGACGATCGTTGGGGCATGCGCCTAGTTAACTTGTGCCAGGGCGTCACCTTGCCTATAAATAGCGAGCACTTTCAGCTAGCATGACTCATCCCTTGGCTGATTTTTATCGGAGCAATGCGAAGACTTTGGTGCATCCCGCTCGTAGCGGGAGTTCGCGAAGGAATCAAATGGACTAGCTGGAGAGTTGGGGCTTCTATCGAAGGCTGGAGTCATGCCCTTTCCTTGGGCGATTCCTCATGCTTATGAGGGTGGCTCGGCCACTCTGCTGTTGTCACATGCCTCCCCCGGGCCACGGTGGTTCGTAGTGTGCAGGAGGATCCCAGCGGAGCTCTCACGAGGCTCTTGCCTCTCCGTGTAGTGCGTCGCACATGGTCTGCAGTTCACTTGAACCGCTTGCCGGCTAGAGAGAAGGTCAAAATAGGAGTTCCGGTCAGGGGGAGCGCAGGTCCTTTCCTTGCATCCCCGCCGGACGCTCCTGAGTTGGATGTTGGTCTGCCCTTGCGATTAACCTTAGGCTTGTCCACGGCGGTTGACCAACACTTGGCTACTTTGGGCTGCTGTGGATCCGCTTGTGTTACCGTCTGTCGTAATCTCATGCAGATGGGGTTCATCGAGCTCCCGGAGCAGCCACTCGAGGCTGACCCCCCGTGCCGCTTTCTCTTCTCCTTTCTTGTATCTTTGCTGTTGCAAATTTTGTACTTTATAAAAGGATTTTGATTAATAAGAGAACTAGCCCTTTTGTTTCTACTCTTCTGTCTCATTGCATGCATCTTCCCTTACTGACTGCTTCTTGGACCGTACCTTGTGGGTAACCCGCTCCTTCGGTGGCATTGCGCCCCATTCCGTGCGTTTGAGCGTACTCAAGTGCTCGTGGCCGGTTTTCGACCGTCGTTATCCCTCGAGTCTGGAAACAGGCTGTTGGTGGGATGGTGTGGCAGGAGTGAACTCCTGGCGGCTAAGGCTCGGGAAGCTCAAACGCTACCAGTGGAGGTCACATCTGCCAGGTTTCCTGATGCATTAACTACGCAGGAGATCAGGGGGTGTCGCGTCATAATGATCTGCCTTGGAAAGGCCTGACTCTTCAGGGACTTGCCACGTGGAAGGAATGAGCTGGTTTCTCTGGCCACGCTTCTTTGGAGGCTTTTGGGCTATTTAAACTCCACAATTCCCTCCAGGAGTTCTGCGCTTCGTTGTTGCTTTGAGAATGTGAGGAAAAACGCTATTTTTGCCTTTCTTCATCCCCTATGGAGCATTTGTCATCTTCGTCGGAGCCTGAGTCCTCTTCCGGAGAGTTTGCGGGAGACGTGCATGCTTCGTGGATTCACGACGACGTCGCGCCTGCCGCAGCGGTGGCAGGAGACGGGGGTTCGAGACCACCGTGGTCGGACCCGTGAGGTTCTTACAAGCCCCTCCTGGCTTCAAGATGGAGGGTGCATCCGCATCCTCCCGGGGATTGAGGCCCGGGAGGAGAGATCCATCGTTCCAGCAGGTAGCCCGAGCTATTGAGGGCTGCGAGGCCCAAGTACAAGCTTTGGTCGGGGAGGTTGAGCAGGTAAGGGCTCGTGCCGTGCACTTTGAGAGAGCGTGGTCTTAATCGGAGGCATGGGCGTGCAGGCTTCTCGACGCTAACGTGCGGCGCGAGGCCACAGCCTGGCTGTTTAGGAGGAGTTTGAGCGGTTTCGATGCACTCCAGAGAGGAGCTCGCGTGGCTGGGGCTGAGTTGAGGTCGAGGCTTAGGCTGGAGGAAGTGGTCCCTGTGCTAGAAAGGAGGTTCCAAGACGACCTCCGTCTTAGCCGTAGGCTTGCTAGGTTGGAGGAGCCAAACTTCCGTGTTGGCATCCTGGATTCTCGAAACTTGGGCGTCCGAACCCGTTCCCATCTAAGGGAATTTGCTGCTCCGGATTCTCCAGGTCCCAGTGGCGATGATCAGTTGTAATTGGCGGCAGTTGACCGCTTAGATCTGTAAAAAAGTTCATTAGTAAAATGCGTAATAAACTTCTTACTTGTGCTGTGTTGTTTGCTCGTATCTGTTCGTTTCCCTTCCTCTTTTTTTTTGCTGGCATCGTTCCTCCGCAGCCGTTTCTGACAGTCGGGATCCCCGCATTAAATGCGGGTGTGACAGTCTGGATTTTGTCAGGCGGCGGAGGGGATGCTAATCGATGGCCTATTGAAGGGCATGATTGCTCAATGCTTGGGAAATCGTCGCGCCCTTAACGAGCAGGCACGTGGCCTATTTTTAGGGCAAGAGCGTCCCTTGGGATTTCCCGCGCGCTGGCGTCCTGCTGCCTATATAAATGGCACCTCTGCGAGGGCACTCCCTTCAGTGCTTTTTCATGCTTTGAAATCGCAACCCTTTCCATAGCGAGTGAGATGGCAAAGAAGAAAGAATCCTCTTCATCTTCGCGAATTGCTAGGTCGAGTGTTCACAGAGTAGACAATACGGGCTCTGCACTGACTCCGGGCGCCATTGCTACCCTGATAGTTGATTATGGCATTCCTCAAGACATGTCATACCGTGCTCCTGGCTTGGATGGTAGGGCTCACACCCCTCTGGAGGGCTTCATCACTGTCTGCGAGCACCATCTGAAAGGTGGGCTCCATTACCAGTTGCTATGCGAGCTGACCGCTTTGGTTGAGGCTTTGAGCATTCCGGTGGCAAGACTTCATCCAAATGCTCTTCGCTACCTGGTTTCGTTGTGTGTCTTCGCTCGTCTGCATTCGGTTTCCTTTGGCGTGATAGTGACGAAGGTAATCTTTCGATTCTTGGAGACCGATAGTTGGATCTCCATGTCCTCGAGAGCTGGTTTTCAATTCCGGGGGACCAATCCTGACTCCGTGAAAAATTGAAAGAACCATTTCTTCTTTCTGCAAGAGCCGTCGGATTCAAAGTTTTCTCGGGAGTGGGGCCCGATTGAGCCCCTAATCAAGACGTGTCTAACGAGGAGGTGAGGAAGACGGTGAAATTGGTCGAAGCCATCGAGCCCCTGATGAAGACATTCTCCGTTCAGGGGTACTATTTAACGTCTAATGCCCTTGTGGCTGCTAAGTGGGGCCCCATGTCTGGTTGGGCCGTAGCTGGCTCCTTGAAGAAGAAGCCCGCAGATGTCGTGCCATGTAAACCTTCGGGAGAAGACACTGAGGAGAGCTGCTCTCTGCTGGAGTCGTCTTCTGATAATGAGGAGGAGGAGACCCCGTTAAAGAGGCTGAGAGAAGTCAGAGGCACCTCCACCCGGAGATCACAAAGGTTGGCCACGGGGTCAATCGCACGGTCCCGAGTCCAGTCCCGGAGGCGGCGTCAGACGTCGAGTCACGGGAGGGAGTCGCTGGGTCCATACCGATTCCAGCCATGCGCTGGCTTAGTAAGGCGTCCCTGCGTTGGAGCTTCGTTTTGGAGGAGAGTTCCCCATGGCTCCACTGGTTGGCCTAGGGCCACCGGAATTGACTATTGAGAGCGCGCCTGCTGTGGAGTGTGACACTTCTTTTGTTGAGAGGATAGAGATCGGAGTCGGGCAGGAGACTATCCTACCAAGGGCGGCCATTAGGGTGGCTCAGGAGGCGGAGCCCCCGAGTGTCCCCGCACTGCTTGATACTCCAATCTATCTCAGTCCTGAGGAGGTCACGGTTGAACGTGCAGAGCCCCCATGCTTATCGGCTCCAGGAGAAGTCGGCCATCCGGATGCATCTCCCGCGCAGGCTTCTAGTGAGGCTGATCCTTTCGACGAGCTGGCCATCTACGTGCAGGAGACTGCCTTGCTTATGAGAGCCAAGGTCGCTTCCCTACAACGAGAGAGCTAGCAACTGCGGGAGGAGATTAGGCAAGTGAGGGCTGACGGTGGCCATCAGGCGCAAGAGGCCGCGCTCCTGAGGCAGAAAGTTGAACGACTGGAGAGGATGGTCACCACTCTGGAGGACGACAATTCCTGCCTGTCCTGAGACTTGTTGGCGCGACTTACCCCCTTTGAAGTAGATCGCGTGACGAAATGAGGTTCTGGGACGGTATCCGCCTATACAGGAGGATTGCTTCGCTCGAGGCCCCTACATTCCAGAGGGTATTTTCCACTCGGGTAATTATGGGGTCCGAGATGGGTCTCGCTTGAGGAACTTTCTTGATGAGGCGGGCTCGTCAAATCTTTAGTGGTGGCTCTACTTATGTACATCACTTTTTTTCTTTTGTACTGCCTACCCTTGTCTTGCACATATGAATGAGAAGTTACCCCTCTTTTTGCTTCCACGTCTCCAAATGTGATTTTTCATATTACGTCTCGTGTTTTTCGGCTAAGCTTGCAAAGCTATTGTCGCCAAGGCCCCAATCCGGCACCTTCTTGTGCTGTGCTCGTCCTCGTGGGAAGATGTCGTCCCATTTTGCATGTTTAATGGGAAACTCGATCCAGTAGGGTGGACGTCGTAGCAAGTCCCGCGGAGCCTCGCCAAGGGCCAGCTGGGTTTTTAGGCCACAGCAGTCGGACTCCGGGTCTAGATAGTTTCGTGTGCGGTTCCTACATTAAGTGCTCGGCCCCCGCTCAAGGCACCGTCGCTCTCCGGCACTCGGTCTTAGCCCACAACCATTGTAGACTGAGGGTGCTCTCTTCTGCGGGAGGTCGCCACACGCCTATAATTCTTGCCCCCTAAGGTTTTGTTGGCCGTAAGTTGGGAGCTTCAAAAGTTCCCAGGCCTGATGTTTTGACCACCTGGTTGTCGGCGCGTAGCCACGTTGGTGGAGCCACTCAGGTCCTTTCGATATAGAACCGAGGCTTGCGCCCCGCTATTTTCGGGCCGTCCGGCGTGAAGCCACGGTGCAGGAGGCCACTTGGGCAGCTTGACGGGAAGTCGAGGTTTTGAGGTGGCCTACTTCGGGCCGTTTGGCGCGGAGCCAAGTTGTATGGGGCCGCTTGGGCCATTCAACACGGAGTCGAGATTAAGAAGTGGCCATCACCGGCCGCTTGGTGCGGAGACGAGATCCTAGGACGGCCGCTTTTGGACCTCCTGGTGCGGAGCCACGGATTCATTTTATGGACAGACGTTTGTCCCCCCGACTTAGAGCAGTCTAGGTCGTTCTGTTTTTTTAGAATGTTATGCATGCAAGCATTCACATGAATGGAAATATAAGCTAACAGAAACAGTTAATTTTATTAAATAAAGGCAGAATGCACGTAGGAGCATTCGTCATGGTGTGCGTGTGTGTGTCATACCTGGGCCAGTGACAGCTCTATTGATAGTATTTTCGGAGGTTGGCGGCATTCCAAGTCCGTGGGACCAACTTGCCATTTTGGGTGCGTAGCTTGTCCGCTCCACTCCGGAGGATCAACGAGACAAGGAACGGGCCTTCCCAGCCGTGGGAAAGTTTGTTCCTGTTTGCAGTTTTCCCTCGGCCTCACACTCCAGAGGATCGAGTCTCCAACCTCAAGAGGATGAGCTTTTACCCGCTTGTTGTGGTATCGCGCGATGCGCCGCTAGTACGCTGCGTTCTGCAGGCGGACAGTATTTCGAACTTCCTGGGGAGGGTCGAGGGATTCTCTGAGTCTCTGAGAGTTCGTGGCCGGATCAAAGCATTCGACTCGTAGGCAAGGTAGTCCCACCTGAATGGGGACCACAGCTTCAGCTCCATAGTAAAGGCTGAAGGTTTCTCTCTCGTTGGTCCTACAGGGTTGTTTGATATGACCACAGCACTGAAGGTAACTCATCGACCCACGAGCCCTCTGCATCTTCCAATTTGGTCTTCAATCCATGCAGTAGTGTGCGGTTGCTGACTTCAACCTACCCGTCGCCTGGGGGTGGACCACAGACGTATGAACCGGTCTGATGTGCAGGTTGGCACAATACTTAGTGAATCGCTTATCGGTGAATTAGGTTCCGTTGTCAGTCACTATGACCTCGAGAATCCCAATTCGGCAGACAATATTCCGACGGAGAAACTCTGTTGCATTCTGCTCGGTGATCCTAGCTAGTGGGACTGCTTCGACCTATTTGGTGAAGTAGTCAATGCCTACGATGAGGAACTTTCTTTGTTCGGAAGCTGGAGGAAGCGGTCCAACGATGTTCCCACTATGCGAACGGCCAAGGGGACTGAAGGCTGCGCAGCTCTATATGAGGAAGGTGTGTCATAGATCTATGGACCTAACAGCTTTCATATTTCTTCGCGAACTTTAAGGCGTCTTGTTTCATTGTGGGCCAGAAGAGACCCTGCCGTATGATCTTGAATGTGAGGTTCTTCCCTCCGATGTGCGAGCCGTATAACCCGAGATGGACTTCGCTCAAGGCGTACTCAGCCTCTTCAGGGGTCAGGCATTTGAGGTAAGGAGTGGAGTATCCTTGCCTATATAGCCTCCCATCGATGATCGTGTACCAGCCCACCAACCTCTTGATCCGTTTGGCTTCCTCGGTGTTTTCGGGCAGAGTTTCGTTCATTAGGTACTTTTGATATAGGGTCATCCAGTTGTCTCCTTCGTTGATCCGCAGCACTTCCTGGTCTGAGGCATCAATACTGGGTACGACGAGTATTTCACGCAAGTCCTTAGCGTATTGTTTCGGGGATCCTACAGCTGCATCTCTAGCCAACCAGTCTGCCTTCCAATTTTCAGCCCTGGGTATGTGCTCAATCTTGAATCGTTCGAACGTCTAGATCTGGGCCTTGGCTCTCACCAGGTACTTTGCGAGGTGTCGGTTTGACTCTTCGAAAGTTTCCTAGATTTGGTTGACCATAAGCTTTGAGTCACTGCGTATGACCAGCGACTAGGCGGAGCATTCCTTTGCTAGGCGAAGTCCTGCCATGAGGGCTTCGTACTCAACCATGTTGTTAGTGGCTGGAAAGGTCAGCGACATGGAGTACGTGATTTCTGTGTCGTCAAGAGTCCGCAGGACGATTCCAACTCTACTACCTATCCACGTGGACGATCCGTCCATATTTAGGATCCATGTTGGGATGTCTGGCATATCGTTGCCTGTGGGGCTACTGGGGTCGTCTAGAGTTGGGATCGTTGTCTCGACGATGAAGTTCGTTAGGGCTTGCCCCTTGAGGGCCGGTCGCTATCGGAACTCCACGTCAAACTCTCCCAACTCTATGGCCCACTTGACTAGCTGCTCGGAGGTCTCCGAATCTCTGCAAAATTGACCTCAGGGGTTGGTCCATCAGGACGACAATCCGGTGGGCTTGGAAGTAGGGTCATAGCTTCCGCGTCGAGTAAATGAGAGTCAACGCAATCCGCTCTGCACGCGAGTAGCGGGTTTCCTCGTCTGTTAGTACCCGGCTTACGTAGTACACTGGCTGTTGTGCTCCCTAAAAGGTGGGTTGGCGAGGTACGCCTTCAGCTCCTTGAAAGCCTCCTCACACTCCTCTGTCCACCGGAATTCTGATAATTTCATCCCTCGAAGTGTCTTGAAGAAAGGCAAATATTTTTCTGCGGACTTAGTTAGGAACCGTGAGAGAGCTGCCAGCCGTTCTGAGAGCTTCTGTACTTCCTTTACCGTCCACGGGGGGCTCATGTCGAGAATGGCCCTGATCTACTTCGGATTCACTTCGATGCCGCGTTGCGACACGATGAAGCCCAAGAACTTCCCGGATGTCACCCCAAACGCGCATATGGCGGGGTTGAGCTTCATCTCGTGTGCTCGGATGACCTAGAAAGTCTCCTCTAGATCTCGGACGTGACTATCGGCCACCTGCTTTTTACGAGCATGTCGACATATACCTCTATATTCCTCCCAATCTGAGTTGCGAACATCTTGTTTACGAGGCGTTGGTAGGTTGCCCCAGCGTTCTTGAGGTCAAAGGGCATTACCTTGTAGCAGTACGTCGCTTGGTCAGTCACGAAGGTGTGCTCATCATTGTCTAGGTGCATCCTGATCTGATTGTAACCTGAGTAAGTGTCCATAAAGCTAAGGAGCTCGTGCTCGGATGTAGAGTCCACCAACTGATAGATCCGCGAGAGAGGGAAGCTGTCTTTCGGGCAAGCCTTGTTCACGTCGATGAAGTCCACACATATCTGCCATTTGTCGTTCTTCTTCATGAGAACGACATTGGTAGGTAGTCCGGATATTGCACTTCCTTGATGAATTTGGCATCTAACAGCCTCTTAACTTCCTCCCTTGTGGCTATTAGCTTTTTGATAGAATGGTTCCTGTGCTTTTGCCGTACGGGTTTATGGTCGGGATCGAGGCCCAACTTATGGACTATTACTCCGGCCGGTATCCTTGGCATGTCGGCAGGAATCCATATGAACACGTCAGAGTTCTTTCGTAGAAAAGTAATCAGTCGATCACAGTCGTCCAGAGGAAGGGAGTTGCCCACGTGTACGCACTTCTCCGGCTCGGCAGGATCCATTGGAACCGCTTTGATTTCCTCTCCCAACTGAGCCTACTGCAGCGTAGTCTCGTCGTGGAGGTCCAAGTCTTCATCCAAATGATTCAGCACTGCGGACGCGACCTGGGACATGTAGCATGTCTGTCCCATCACCTAGTCTCCGAGTGCCTCTCCAACGCCGTATGGGTTCAGAAATTTCAACTTTAGGTATAGTATCGAGGTGACAGCTCCGAAGGTTGCAAGGAATGGCCTCCCTAGGATGGCATTGTAAACGGATGATAAATCCACAATGAGGAACGTTAGCTCTTGCATCGCGATGCGCGGGTAAGTTCCCATCGTGACTTCCAATTGGACCGTTCCTTGCATGGGTATGGACTCGTTGTCCAGACCGTATAGAGAGCCATCGACTTCTTTTAGTTGGCTTTGCTTTAGTCCAAGTTTTAAAAAGGCAACCATATATAGTAAATTTCAAGAGATTCCATTGTCAATAAAGACTCATTTTAGCTGGTAGTCAACCATACCATCTGAAATGAGGGTGAATATAAAAAGGAGGTCAGAATGGGGGAAGGTTACACGTGCCATATCGTCACTACTAAAGCTAATAACATCACTCCTATCCCCTATCTTTGCTCTCTTGTTGTTGGGAGTCTCTTCAGGGCGTGCCTGTTTGATACTTTTGGCTGACGCAATCAAAATCATGCTAATCATGCCTGCGGCTGTACGGCTACTGGGTGTGGCTCGCTCGCGCCCCCTCCGAGATTGCGGGGGCTTGCCCCGAACCCTTCATGAACCATTTGAGATATCCACAGTAGATCAGGTCTTCTATTTCCTACTGCGGGTCCGACAGGTTCTCCGTGGAGTGTCCGAGACCGCGGTGGTACTGGCAGTACTTCGTCTAGTCACCGATGTTTGGGCCCTTTGGCGCTTTCGGTCACTTGAAGAAGTTTTCGTCCTAAATCTGCATTAGGATGTTCGCGTGGATATCATTTAGAGGAGTCAGGAAAGTTGGTCCGCGCTCCTTCCCGATCCTGAAGGGCATGGCCGCCTTGCGGCGCTCCTGGAAGCGGCTGTCGCCGTTCCTCTTCTTGCTAACGTTGGGTGCGGGAATCTCCGAAGGGCGATCCGCACGCTCGGGACACTTTGCTTCGTTGGCTTCCTCTACTGAGATGTAGGCTCAAGCAATGGCCTCGGTCTCCCGAAAGGTTTGCAAGCGTTGATACAACAGGTGCTTGAAGAAGTCCCCTACCACCAACGTAGCGACGAAGGCATTGAGCTTCAACTCGTCGGAGAGTTGAGGGATCTTGCGCGCCTCGATAATAAAGTGGTTGAGGAAGCGTTTAGACTTTCATCCATCCTCTATCAAAGGCGGACCAGGTGCCAAGGTTGCTTCTCATCTCTCCGGTTGGAGGCGAACTAGCTCAGGAAATTGTCTGCAAGCTTGTTGAAGGAGCGGATGTAGTTTGGCGGGAGGCTATAGAACCAAAGTAGCGCGTCTCCCCTGAGGGTGACAAGGAAGCACTGGCACATCATGGCCTCACTTGCTCTCTGGAGGGACAGGTGAGTGCAGAAGTAGTTGAGGTGGTCCATTGGGTCTTTGCTCCCGTCATACCCTTCCAGCACGGGCATTTTAAACTTTCAATGGAGCGGTTGAGTCCGGAGATCCGTTGCGATGGGTGACCTTCATAAGTCCGCCAAGGATCAGACGAGCCTCTCCTTGTTCAGGAGATCCCGAAGCACCCTCATTTTTCCTCCATCGAGGGGCCGGACTCGCTTCTCCTTGCGTTGATGAGGTCGCGTAGCTCTGTGCGACCCTACTGGCGTTGGTGAATTCGTCGGTAATGGCGACCGTCCTGGCGGGGTGGCCGCGTCTTCGCCGAGAGTCTCAGCCCGTCTCCCCCACTCACCGCGGGAGTCATGGGGTTATCGCTCCCGGCTCCTCCCACTAGTCCCCGCTAGGTAGCTTCCACCTTAAATCGGGCCTTGTTGCCGAGGCCGCCTGGGCCTCGGCGTCGTCAGGCCGGTATGGTCTTCCCCTAGGAGCTCTTTCATGACCTTCTTCCTCACTTGGAGGAGGATGCCTAGGATGCCGGGAGAGGAGCCCCTATCCACGGTGTGCCCAATCGATTGCAAAGGGCCTGGATCATTAGCTTCATATCACCCATGTTTGCCGCAAGGTGGTGGATATTGGGCTCCGGATGGGCATCTACGCAGCTACCCACTAAGGGGTCGTCGCTACGGGCGATTTCTTCTTTTGCTGGGGCATTCACTTGTGCCCTTGTGTTAACTATTTTGCTACAAGAGGTTGAGTTGTGAGAAGGAGATGCTGGGCTTCTTGTTCCGTCCCCACAGACGACGCCAATATTGCGTCTCAGGTCCGCGATTGTCGTACGGATTAGGGGCCTTCAAATTCCTCATCGTCCTAAGGCGATATCGAGCGGGTCCGATCTCCGTTTCTGTAAACCTGGGACCTGCACAACACAACTAACAAATAAAATGTCAGAGGTCCGGCGGGGTTTCTCCCATTGAAAACACCCCAACACTTAAGTCAGCAAATCTTCCACAATGAACGGAAAGGGGGGTTACGCATGCTTAGAGGCGCGCAGGAGTACGCAGTGAGCGTGTAAGGAATGTGAGAATGCAAGAATGGGAGATTGATGAGCAGATAAAGGAGACCTGGCTCTCTTAACGCACCGCGGTGGGTAGCTAACTGTGGCGGCCTGTGTTAAACTAGAGAAAATGGTAGCTAGTGGTGTTCATGAGAGCTTGCGCATGCAGGGGCATATGCCTCAGTGCCAGGCTGTAGTTTTCTCCGTCGCCAGTTGATCAAATTGATCGGAGTAGGGTACAAGGAGTTTCTTTTTTTTTTTGCCAAAGTGTACTCAAAGTGCCTTCTGTATTCGCGGAGTGGTTTTTTCTCCCCTTCCCTCTATGAATGAGAGGGGAATTTATGGCTCCTCCGGTTAGAGCCCTTGGTGTGAGAATCTTCCCGCAGGGATCCGTTGGTCGCTAATCGCTGACGGTAATCGCCGGTGCATCAACTGTCACCTTGGAGTGGCAGGCAAACCATCGGGAGTCGCAGGCTACACTTGGTTTGCTTCATGCACCGAGATTGGTCGGAGAGCTGCAGGTAGCGGCGCGAGCCACGGCTGGCAACGCTGACCCTCCTCCCATTGGCTCGCCCTCTCTGTTGCCTGTCAACTACATTAATGGGCTGCAGGCAATTTTTATTGGGCGTGTGCCTGGGCTACCATGTAGGCTGTTTCTGGATGTGGGTCGAGTCTGCCGCATGGGCCATTGCTCCTTGGACTGGGCCAGGATTTCTCTTGGGCCTCCATATCGGATCCAACAGAATATAAATTTATGATATTTAATAACCCATAAAAGAATAATATAACAAGAAAATAAATAATCAATCGATAATATATCTTAAAACTAAAATTACAATAATATTTTTGAGCTTAGAAAAAATAAAACTTAAATTAAATCACAATCGAATGTCAAAAGTGTTCCTCTTTTTTCTGTTCTTTCTGTGCACATCTCTTGTGTTAAAATTATTTCAAATCCATCCTAAAATTATATCATAAATTTTTATATCAACATTAGTATATGTGCACCATTCGGGTGCACATTAGACCTGAATCTTAATAAAGTTGCCAAAAATAGCGCATGTGTAACCCATATATAATGAATATTTTATTTTTTGTGTAAATTTATCAGTATGAATAAACAAATAAATTATACATCATCTGAGGAGATTCTAAAGAATGGTCGATGAAAATCTTAAAGAGTCTTACATATAAAGAATAGATTATAAGTAAATATAATTTGGTGGAATAATTTATATTGCACTAAACTTTATCACATTTCGGAGGGAGACATGTTGCCCTACCCTTATTAAAGGCTTGAAGAAGTAAAGATGAACATGACTTAACTTGTGTCTTTTAGCCTGGCATGCCAGAAGTGGGACCATATGTGGCCCAAAAGAGTGTCAGGCTTTATCCTCAGTGGGCAAACTGAATAATTGTGGGTTTTTATATGAACTTGAATCACCTTTTTATTTGAAGCAGAGGTAACATGATATAAGGTTAGAACTCAATATTTTTACCTAAATCTTGTGTACTACAGATAATAAAGTAAAGGGACCTGAATATTATTTTTTTAAAAATAAAGCTCTTTGATGACTATATTAGTATGTGCTCAAGCTCGGTAAGAGTGAACCCTTGGAGCTCAATTACAAGGCTCCCGTGTTAGACTAATGAGAAGTTCGTGCGAGCTTATATAGTAAAGTGGCACATAATATGCGCTATCTAAAATTCATCCACCAATAGTAGTATAAGTGTCTGCATGCCTATGTCAATTATTTCTCATGGAAAAAGGAGGAAAAATAGAGAGAGAGAAAAAAGAGAATAAAGATAATTTTTGAATGATATTTTGTCAGATCTGTTAGATCAAAGGTAAAAGGTAAGTATTTTTAATTTTAATTTTGATTTATTGCAAAATTTTTTTGGTTTTATTTATATATATATTGTGTACATTCATGCTATTTTTTATATTGTTGCTTTAAATATCATTATATGTATATAATTTACACCGATTATTTTATATTTTTGTTTGGTTTTATCAAAAATTTGAAAGAACTATTTATTTTTCATATATTAAGTATATATATAAATATTTGTGAAGGAAAAGCTATAAAATTTATATATTTAGTCTTACATGTAATATTCTTTATAAATATTTGAGATGAAACCTTATTTTGCTATTTGTATTTTTTCAGAGAGATTTGTACTTTTGAAGTACAAATCTAAAAAAAGTACATTTAGATTTATACTTTATAAACGTACAAATACTTTTAATATATATTTACAACTTTGTAACAAATAAATATTTTGGATAGCCTTACATTTAGATTTGTACCTTTTTATAAAGAAAAATAAAGGCATATTTATTATATGGTTATCCATTTGTTATTTTTTTTAATAAAGTTGCCAAAAATAGAGCATGTGTGACTCATATATAATGAATATTTTATTTTTTTGTATAGATTTATCAGTATGAATGAACAGATGAATTATACATTGTCTGAGGAGATTCCAAAAATGGCCAATGAAAATGTTAAAGAGTCTCAAATATAAAGAATAGATTATAAGTAAATATAATTTGGTGGAATAATTTATATTGGTCTAAAGTTTATCACATTTAGGAGGGAGACATGTTGCCCTACACTTATTAAAGGCTTGAAGAAGTAAAGATGAACATGGCTTAACATGTATCTTTTAGCCTGGCATGCCAGAAGGTGGGACCATATGGGGCCCAAAAGAGTGTCAAGTTTTATCCTCAGTAGGCAAATCGAATAGTTGTGGGTTTTAATGTGAACTCAAATCACATTTTTATCTGAAGTTGATGTGACATGATATAAGATCAAAACTCGATATTTTTACCTGAATCCTGTGCCCTACCTGAATCAGATATTTTTACCTAGCTTATGTTAATAGTTACATTCAAAATGGTCGATTCTGGCCTGCCCAGGGCTATTGTAATCCATGAGGTGTTTCAATCTCATCCTTATTTTTGTCGGGTCTAAAACACATCTGATCCTAATATGTTTGAATCCTACGTAGAGAGATTTATTAAACTTTAGGTCACATTAGTGTTTTATGTAAAATCATTGTGTTTTAATATTACTAATATATATTTATCAATAAAATATACTGGTATAAATATTGGGTATAATGAAAGATTTATAAAGATAAAACGATAATTCATCACTCCTAGTTAAGGGAAAAAAAAAGTGGGTTATGTGTCATTGATTGAGATTGTAATTTAAAATATTGGACATAGTAAGATGTAAGTTGAAAAAAATATATTAATTACATAAACACATAACATGAGGTTAATAATTTTATCATATCCTAAGTTTATTTGGTCATATTATGATAGAATAATTAAATTTATAAGATATTTTTATTTAAAAAAAAGATTTTTAAATAATTAGTTTAATTACTCCCACAGATCATTTTGATATATGATTAAAAGTAAAAGAAAATAATACAATAGATGTGAAATTATTTTCTCTATACAAGTAATAGGAGTGAATAAAAAAAACTTATAAGCCATCCAAATTAAGCAAAATTAAACTATCAATAACGATTTGATATATGATTAATTTCGATACAAGCAAAATCATAATTTCAATTTGATTATCATTTAGAAATTGAAACTTAATTAATATTAATAGCGTTCGTCTTCTTATTACCATCAATTAAATAACCAGAAAAGATTAATGTGAATAATAATAAATATACATACACCTAATAAAAAAATAAAAAATAAAACTAGTAGAATTATATTTCTTTTTAAATAAAAATTACACGCTTAGAACCCCATAGACAGGTAATTTACCTTAGCAAGCATCAAGTCATTCCAAAAAAAAAGAAAAAGAAAAATGACGCAGAACAATAGGTATTTCCCATGTCCAATTTCAGCGAAGCGTCTCCTACAGTTTCTGTGCCGTCGCCGCCGCCTCCACCTCCATTAGAAAATCGTGATCTTTCTCTAAATTCTCCATTGCTTTCCCTTCCAAGCTAATCTCAACATCAATGCTCTTCCCTCCGCTCTTTCCCGGATACAAATACACCATTCCGTCAAACTTGTTGTTCAGGCCGCTCCTAACGCTCTCCGGCTTCCCCCAGCCGAAATCGACGTCGTAAACCTTAAACCTCGGCGAGCTCCCGACGGCCACGCAGTTAACACCGGCGTCCTTGTACTGGAAGATGACCGGATTCCGCTCCCAGTCGTCGTTCCGCTTATCGATCGCCTTAGCATCGTGGGCCTCGATGGCCTTCTGGATCATCCCGGCGCCGAACTCCGGCTGATTGGCCAGAAGCAATCCTGCGGCGGTGGCGGTGAAGATCGCCTGGATCAGGTTCCCAAAGTAGCTATCCGGCATCGGCGGATCGACGCGCTTCCGACAATCGGCGAAGATCGTAAAGACCGTGGGGTCCTCCGGCTTGAGCTGCCGGGCGGTGGTGACGGCGCGCCAGATGTGGATGGAGAGAGACTGAAAGGTGGAGAACGGCTTCACCCCGTCGGAGAGCTGAGAGTTGAGCTTCGATTTGATATTTTCTATCGCTGACTCCGAGAACCGGAACACCCTCTCCCTGAGCATCGGCTCAGGGGCGCCGTTGGAGGCGTGTGTGCCGTTGGCGTCGGCGGTCCCGTCCTGCTGCGCTTGGGAAGGGACGGAGAGGTTGAGCTTCACGCGCGTGTTGCGGACCTTGGTGCGGTCGTGGAACGGTGGGACGGACACGGTGGCGCGGGGCCCGCTGCAGATCTCGGCCCATGAGCTCATGAAGTGCCACGTGGAGGTCCCGTCTAGAACAGCGTGATTGAAGGCGCAGCCGATCGCCAGCCCATCCCTCAGCTTGGTGAGCTGTGCCCAAAAGGCCGAGTTAATGTTGGCGGCCCATTAAACCAACTAAAATATCTCGGCCCAAATTGAAAAATGTTTTTTTTATTATTTTTTTAAACTCCCAGACAGTTGGGGTCCCACAAAAGAATACTCATTGTTATTATTGTACGTCCGAAGAAGAATTTCTGCCAATGATCATTCGCAAGTGCCTGCTAAAAATTCAGGCCCTGAAATGGTATAGTCCACGACATATGTTTGGAATTTTTTTTTAGTAAAATTTTATTTTTTTATCTGAGTTGTCAAATTAAAAAATTTTAAATATCAAATAATAATTTTTAAATAGTTATATTTAATTATTTTTTTAAATTGTTAAATTTAATATTAAGTGAATTTTAATATTACAAAAAATTGAAAAATATAATAATTTTATATATTTTTATTTTTAAAATTTTAATTATTAAATTTTAATCCAATTGCCTAGACAGAGAAGTGCTGGTATTCCTTGTGGCCCATCTACTTTACGAAAATATAATATATTAAAATATTTTTTAAAATTTGATATTTAATTAAAATAAAAATATATTTATAAAAAAAATTATAATCCAAGTCGAACTAAAATTAGATACTTTTACCCGCAACTATATGACTATGACCATGCCCTCTCCAAAAAATTAATTGAGCATAATTTTATATTTATATTTATTAATAATATTTTTATATTTTGATTAAATTATATAAAATTTTAAATTAATCGGTCAGTGAATTAAATATAAAATGTGTAGAACAAAATTTGATTTCTTAAAAAAATAAATTTTTCTTTTCTTTACCAAATCAAGCGTTGCGATACAGAGCAGGTCCAAGGAATAAATACGTTTTTTAAATAATAATAGAAATTAATTTTATGTTTGGAAATAAATATTATTTTATTAGTGACATAAGGTAAAATAATTGTGAAACCTTCCCAAAAATTATTTAGCACATATAATGGATATTTATTTTTAAAAAGATGAGGAATATGTAAAAATTGGATGGATTTGAATCCAATTTACAGGGGCTATCCCTTTTATTTTTTCTTCCTATTTTAATTTATTTCAACTTTTATTTTTTTATTATTTAATATTTATATATATTTAATTATTTTATAAAATATAAATTTATACAAAAATTAAATATATAAATAAATTTATTTATAAATTAAATCAAATTTTTATTATTTATTAAATATTTATACTTATATTTTATAAAAAAAAATAATAATATATAAAAATATATTTTTAAAATATTATTATTCAAATAGAATTATATTTTATAAATTTATAAAATAATAATTTACGGTTATATATTATTATTAAAATATTATTATATAAGGAAGATTATATTTTATAACTTATAAAATTGAATAATTTTATAATAATATATTTTAAAATATTATTATATTAATAGGATCTAAAATTTTAAAATAATATTTTTTAAATCGATATTTTTTTATCCAAAAAATATTTTATTTTCATTTTTATAAAAAATTAAAAATAAAAAATATAACATAAAACAAGCTTAAAATATAAAAAAAGGAGGGATAAAAAGAAAAAAGAAATAAAAAAGGGAGGGGAAACTCTGGCCGTTAGATTTAATCCAACGGCGGGGCCAGTGCACAGTAGCTATGCCGCGGAACAGCCCAAAACTCTACGGCTATGTGGGATCTTTTAGAAGGATAGAGACAGTTCATCTTTATATCATTGTTACTTAAAAATTTTAACGGGTAAAATTTAAAATTTAAAAAAAATTATCTAAATAATTATTTTTTATTATTTATTTTTATTATTAGTTTAAATATTTAATAGATATTAATATTATAAAAAAAATAAACTTATAAAAGTATTATATATAATTATTTTATATCTTTTAATCTATACCATTAAATTTTTATTACTAATAAAAATTATTACCCAAAATGCAATAATAATTTTTACCCAAATAAAATTATTACTAATAAAAGATATTGAGGTTAAAATGATTTTTTAAAAATAAAAAATATGTATATTTTCATATTTTCCCCAACAATTAGTCCATGAAAAAGTCAATTTATTTTTTGGCTAAGCCCCACAGGCTAAGATTAAATTAATCAAAGGGGCAGAGTAAATGACCAAAAAATTTGTGAGGTGATATGGTCATTTATAAAAATGATTAAAAATTAAATAGATAAATAATTATAATTAAATAATTATTTAAATTATTTATTTATTTAATTTTAAATTCTAAACTCTAAAAGTTGAGAGGACAAAATGACTCTCAACTAAGAATATCCCAGCCGTATTTAATGGATTTATATAAAAACAAATAAACTAATAAATATTGGAAAATATACAGGAAAGAAAGTCGACGGGTGGGGGGATTGCGTACCTGCACAGCCAGGAGAGGCCTGTGTAGACCTTCCAAATTCAAAACTCCATTGTACGGCACCAGTTCCTGCAAGAAGCTCATATCCTGTTTCTCAATCAAATCATCGACGCCGACCACCTCGCCGCAATCGTCAACGCCGGCTTCCAGCACCTCGACGCCGTCGATCTCATCATCGTACTCCACCTTAAAAGCCCCGTCCTCATCCTTCCCCAACTTTCCGGCCAACGGATAAAATTCCTCCAGCACATAGCTCAATCCGTCCTTCAATTTCGCCACCATTTCTCCGTACGATTCATCGCACCGGTAAATGAGCAGCTTCTGGTTGTAGTAGAACGCCAAATACGGCAAATCGAACGTCACTAACTGGCATTCTCTTCTTCCCAGCTTCTTTCTCGCTTGAACGTGGCTTCTGTTGGCCACCTTAACCCTAATTCCTCCTTGCTTCTTCTCTACACCATCTGCCATGGCGGCTTCTTTATTTGGCGGGGGGAACTTATGCGAGAGAAGATTTCAGCGATTGTTTCGAGAGGAGAAAAATGGGGTTTTAAGCTCAAGCGGGCGTTCGACTTTATAGACAGAGGTGCTCATCTCACTCGGCCGGAGGTGAATTTAATGGAAACCGCCAGAGCCGTTGTGGAACATTTAATAACCAACCCCCTCCCCTCACCACCACTGTTGGTGTTTTCTTTTTTTTATTTATTTAACAATAATAATAATAATATTATTATTATTATTATTATTTTTTTGGAGTGTGGAGCAGTGTTCTATTTATTTATATCAAGCAAAAGATAAAATTAAATATTTAATAGATAAATTTAAATATTTATTTAAATTAATTAATAAAATATATATTATTTATTATAATAGATATGCTTCTGGATTATTCAAAAAATAATTATATTATTTTTCTCAATCATCGTACTTAACAGTAGCCCTATTATTAAAGGCGAGCAGATTTTTACTTGTCAAAATATGTTTGCTATTGTACAGAAGTAAAATCTTTTATTTTTTTGCGTAATATAATATGAATGTTTTGATAAATAAGATGATGAATAAAATTATTTTAGCTTTTTGATATGCAAAAAGTTATTTTATTAAAATATAAAAAATAATTGGATGAATGCAATGGTAATATTCTAGAGACAAGAAACTTAGTATAAATTTTATATGATTTAATATGTTGTATTTCTACATTGGACTCTGTATTATTTTTACATATTTCTGATTGCACAATCGGTTCGACGTTTTATCAAATTCTATATTAGAATATTTATTGTTTTTAATTATTAATTTTATTGGCTTGATTTTAGTATGTTTGTAATTTTTTATAATTAACTTTATTGGCTTAAGTTTTAAGATAAATTTTTTAAAAAAATTTTTATTATTTATTAAATATTTTTGTAAGTGAAAATTATTTGGTATGTGATTTGAATATTTAGTAATAATTGAATTTTAAAAATATTTTAAAGATCTAATTGCTTTTAAAAATAACTTAGGTTTAGAGATACTTTGTCTATTATTTATAATTAATTGGTTGTTTATTTGGTTTATCATTTGTTTGGCTAAATTTTATCTTTTATAATATTGTTTTTCATTATTTTGCCAATATCTTAATTTTTTATTATATTTTAAAAAAATATTTATTTTTTTTATATAATTATTTTTGTTAAACTTATGATATATTTGATTTTTATTTTGATCATATAGTAGTTGTAAGTTTTTAGTATGATTATTTTGTAATTGTTTTTCTTTTTTGATTGTTGTGTCATAAGATAATTATATTAAATTTTTATTAATTAATGAATTATTTTTTATTATTGAATTGGTTTAAAATATTATTATTTATTTATAATGTATTTGAGATTTCTGATTGATTTTTAAATGTTAAAATATCAGTTTTAAATTTCTGTGTTGTTAATTTTTTTTTTAGAATTAAAATAATATTGTGTAAATGAATTATATAGTTTATTATCAGATAATATGTTATCAAATATTAGTTTGTAATATTTATGATAATTATATTGAATATTTATTTCTATGTTATTCTTAAAAAATATTTGATACTTTACCGTCCTTGTCGGAGTTAATTGATAATATTCATTCTTTATTAGAGTAAGTTGCTTATTTTTTATTAATGTAAAGTTATTAGTATTATTATGATTATTTTGTTTATTTTTTAAACTTGCTATTATTCTATTTTCATTAGAACAAAATGAATTAATTTTTGAACATATTTGTTTTGATAATTCTTTTTGTGAAAAGATGAAATAATTATTTATAATTGAAGTATGTAATTTCACATCAGAAAAGATATTGTTTAATATTATAGTATATGAGTTCTGAAAATTATCGTTATATAAATTTTTAATAATTATTTGATTTTGATCTTTACATAAGAAAAATGTCACCTGATTATAATTAGGTTGATTAATATATCTAACAATTTTTTTATTTAAAATGTTTTGTTTAAATTCTAATTTTATAGATAAATTAGACTTATTTGCTTTCTTTTGTTTACATTGTTTAGATTTATATCTAGGTGTTTTACATTTTTAATATATGGTTTTTAATAATTTATTTTCTTGAGAATTTTTATTTACTTGGATGAATTAAGTGCTTTTGTAGATGGAAAGGGTATTAAAGAATTTTCTTTAATATTTTTTTTATTATTTATGGATTGTGATTTAGAGAGTGAGAGGGATGATACGGTTACAGTATTTTCTGATAAAGTTGATAAATTTTTAATATTATTATAATGTACTTGGATAATTTCTTATTTGATACATTTTATAGGAGTTTCTTTTTGTTGATTTTATATTTTATTAATTTGACTTATTTTTGTTAGAGAATTAGCTAAATTATTTATTTTCATAGTTAATTTAGCTAAAAGTACTTTTCTTTGTTGTGCAGAGAATGTTAGTGTAACGTGATCTAAAATTAGTTCAGTGAATGATTCAAATTGATCTATAATTGTTAAAGTTTTAGTCGGTCTTGACTTATGATGAATTAGAGTTTCTAAACTAATTTCTTCTTCTTCTTCGTTTTCAGTATCTTCTTCATCCATTGGATTAAAAAGATATTCTAACCAAAGTTCTTCTTCATCAATTTCTTCTTCATTACTTTCGTCTTTTTTATTTTCTGTTACTAGAGTACAAATCATGTTAATGTTTGATTGATATATATTTTATTTAGGCAAATTATTATTTTTATTATCTTTTATAATAGTAGATATATTATTTTAAAAATTGTTCCAAATATTTTTATTTCTATCTAATTGATTAACATTTTTTATGTACGAAATAAACCATTCAAAAAATGGTAAATTCTATTTGATTAAATTCACTGTTTATTTTCACATACTTCTATATTCTTTTATTTGTTATTTATTAAAAGTATTAAAAAATTAATTTCTAAAATTATTATGTTTTTCTAACATAATTTTTTTTCTGAGTGTATCTATATCTGGAATAAATTTTTTTAATATTTATTACATTAATTGTTTGCATTTATGATAAATTTGATGATTGTGGGATTGGTTGTGTAATAATTTTAGGAATAGGGTTTCTACAATCTGTATTTCTTGTACCATGAGAATACATAAATTTATATCTCATATTTATTGATGGTCTAGAATTTTCATATTCAGAAATAATTGACGGAGGTCTTGTAGTATTATAACTTAATGATCTAGGTAAATAATTTTATGGTTTACTAAAATTAAAAATAATATTACCTTCAGATGTTTCAATAATATTTGTAAATTTTTTTCTCGTTATATGTCTAAGTGGTTGGGGAAGATTCACTTGTTAGTCTTGTGATAAAGTGATCTCATCCCATTTTAATAATTTTGAAGTAAACATAGTAGCATATTTAGCTTCTACTTGTAATACAATTGTCTCACTAGGTGGAGTCTGAATGAGACATTTTGAATTAAATTGATTAGTGAGTAGTTTAAATAATTTCGATAAAGGCGAATTTAGAGAATTGATTTTAAAAAATTGACATTATTAGTGGGACAGTAGAAATGGACTAACTCAGAAGGCATGACATCAGAAAAAAATACGGCCCAATGGCCCAGAGAATGATTAACGTTTTTACTGACCGGTAGCCATCCCACAATAAACCGGATGCATGATAATTTACCTACCTTAATCGATTTAGATCTTGAATATTTTTTTAAATCATGATTTTTTCGGGAAAGAAAGTTTTCAATTCAGCATATCTTCCATAATAAAAATCTCAACATCTGCCGTATGCAGCATCTTCCCAGGAAATTAAGGAGTCCCATAAACTAATCACGGTTGTCTAAATTGGTACCTGCAACCTTTACGTTGTTCGGCCGAATTTACTCTAGGCAGTTGGCAGCTATTTTGACCGTCCAAGTGGCCCAAGGTTATAAGAGGCCCTTGCGACAAACTTTGCAAGCATGCTCTATCGAGTACTTAAACTAATGCTGGTGACCCCACTGAAATGAGCCCACAAGCGCTATTCTCCATTCCTATCGCTCACTTTTTGCCGACCTAGTGTTCTAAAAAGCCGTTCTCAATGGACGTACTACCACGAAAATTCGCTTCACGTCGAGTGCCACCTCTGAGTCAAACTAATAAATCCCCCTTCCCCGCATCATTTCCTATAAATTCTATTTCTGCATTCTTGATATCAAAAAAATGGCTGTTGACTTAAACGTCGGAAGATAAATTAGGGAACGAATTTCGTCATTTTTTTGACATCTTATATTGTGACGTGTAGGATCCAAATCAAGAAGTATTGAATTCAAGGTCCGCTTCGCTCGTACTAGAGATCCAACTGTTGGATCTAGTCACTCCTTGTGGGTAACCCAACAAATTGGTTTGTCATTGGAGGATTTTCGGAGAGCAAATGACAGAATTCATTTCGTGAAAGTTCGGATGAATGCTGAAGATGGTCAATAGAGGTTGACCGGCTGAAATGCAATATGTCCCGATCCGGAGTTGACCACTAAAGAAGAGGGGCGATTGAATCCAATCAACAAGAGGTTGACCATCGAGGGCTACATAGAGTACTTTGGATGGGATCGACATATAGTAGAAGATGAGTTAATGGGGAGGTTGACCGGATGGAAGTAGAGGATGGTCAACGGAAAGTTAATCGGCTTAGTAATAGGCCTAGTAGACCGTGAAAAGTGATGGCTGGCAGCGAACAGATGTCTTTCCAGGATTGGTCGACAGGCTGATAGTTGGATTGCAGGGCACGCGTCGCATAATGTGTAGAGCATGCTGCCTGTCTTGTAGGGCATTGGCTCACAGGAAGCCCAAAATTGGTGAAGACGTGGCTTGATTATCTACAAGATGACGATTGAGCCGAGATGAAATTAGGTGGAGTCGGACGTCTATATAAAAACACCATGAGTTTCAGGAGTGTATGAGACGATATCAGAATGAGTGAAAAACCACCAAGTGTGTAGGTGTGTGAAGACACCCAGGGTGGGGATTGCACTGGGTTAGTGTGGGAGATAATACCATGGGCACTGTACACCGACCGCATGAGTGCGGGTGAAATGGCACTTCTTTTCACCAATACTTATAAAATGAGAAAGTAGAGAGCATCATGGTGAAAAGAGAAAGAGTGGAAGAAAGAGATAGCGGTGAGTGAAATACAAAGTGTGATGTCTTTATATTCTCTTCTCTATTCTTCGATTTTTGCCTTTAAGGCTTGTGTAGTCAATGAGGTTGCTGTATTCTGTCTCTGAATTTTTCTAGCCATTTTACATAGTGGACTTTATGTCCCATAGCTTTTTCCTTTCGATATGCGAAGGGGTTTCCACGTAAAAAATACTATACAATTTTTGTATTCCTTATTCCTACTAAATGGTGGCTGATGATGACGAGGGGGTTCAAATTTTTTACTATTATTGGATCGGTGAATTTCAGTGTCGAACCCCAACAAGTGGTATTAGAGATAGTTGAGATCGGTCCAAGCCTGAGTAGGGCTACTTGCGGAGGGTGCTAATCAAAAAGGGCTACCTACGAAAGTGCTGACCTACTGCCAAAGTGGAGTGAAGCGTCGTAAGAGAAAGTCACCTAGTGAAGTGCCGTAGAAATAAAGCCGTCGAGGTCTACGATGGTCAAAGTGTATCTGGTGCCATCGTGGAGAAATTTGTCATTTAGTGTGAAATTGGATGGAATGGTAAAAAGCACAACGAGCTTGTGAGCCAAAGGCGGAGTTGTGTAGGACGATGGTGGGCAGTAGGGGCGGCAGCGGAGAGCGATGGCGGAACCAATAGGGCCGATGGCCGAACCGATGAGCCTAATGGTGGGAGGGTAAGGCAATGAAGAATAATTCGAGGTGGGAAAAGAATGATTGAAAGGGGAGTTGGAATACTCCATGTTCGGTATGGAGAAAGAATGTATCGTGCGTGGAGGCAAACGCCGAATTCCCGATTAAAGGAAGTAGCCCGAAGGCAGGCGATGACGGTTATTGGGTAAAGGCAAAGGTATTCCCCACATGGTCGTGAGGGAAAGTTTATTAGATCTCATCACTTTCTTATAGGTAACCCAACAAATTGGTTTGTCAACGGAGGATTTTCGGAGAACAAATGACGGAGTTCGTTCGGTGGAAGTCCGGATGAATGCTGAAGACGATCAATGGAGGTTGACCGGCTAAAAGGTAATATGTCGGTCAACAAGTTGACCCGATTGAAGAGACTGAATTGAATCTGTCAATAGGAGGTTGACCATCCCCAGGTTATAGGAGTATTGTTGGATGACGCGGACAATGAGAATATGATCAGCGGGAGGTTGATCGGTGGAGGCGAGATAGCGGTCAGCGGATAATTGACCGGTGAGTAATGGGTGTAGTAAAGCCAAGTGAAAAGTGGCGGTAGTAGTAGCGGACAGATGTTTTTCCAGGATTTGTCGATAGGTTGGCAGTTGGGTTGCAAAGCATACGTCTACACATTGCAGAGCATGCGCCGTCTTGTAGGACATGGGCCTACAGGAAGCTCAAAAATTAGTGAAAATATGACAACAATTATCTGTAAAATGACCAACTGGGCAGATGGAATTAGGTCGAGCTAAGACGTCTATATAAGAATACCATGAGTTTCAGGAGTGTATGAGACAATATCAGAATGAGAGAAAAACCACCAAGTGTGTGGGTGTGTGAAGACACCCAGGGTGCGGATTGCACTAGGTTAGTGTGGGAGATAATACAAGGGGCACTGTACACTGGCCGCATGAGTGCGGGTGAAACGGCGCACCAATACTTGTAAAATGAGAAAGTAGAGAGCATCATGGTGAAGAGAGAAAGAGTGAAAGAAAAAGATAGCAGTGAGTGAAATACAAAGTGTGAGATCTTTATATTCTCGTTCTCCATTCTTCTGGTTTTTTTTTAGGGCTTGTGTAGTGGAGAGTAGTTCTTTTTTTGTCTCTAAATTTTTATAACCAATTTACATAGTGGACTTTGTATCCCGTAATTTTTTCCTTTCAATATGCAAAGGGGTTTCCACGTAAAAAAAATTGTGCAATTCTTGTATTCATTGTTCCTACTAAATGGTGGCTGATTATGACTAGGGGGTTCAAATTTTCCGCTACTACCGGATCAGTGGATCCCGGTGTTGAACCCCAACACCAATTGTACCCGAATCCATCGACAACTTACTCGGATTTATGACGCATTAAATTTAAATTTAAATATTTAATAATATTATTTAAATAGTTATTTTATTATATTTTTTATATTAGATTTAATATTAAATATATATTAATATTATAAAAATTATAATTATTTTTGTATTTAATTATGACGTTTAAATTTTAATCGAGTGGTCATAAAAAGGAAAGCAACTCCTGCTTTTTATTAAGAAAAGTAGAATTCCCTAATCTATTATTATGGCATGCAAAAGTGTCATTATTATAATAAATCTAATCAAGCTATTCATCAACTTAAATGAATCAGTACATTAAATATATCTTTTTTATTTATTTAATGAAAAAAATATAGCAAAATAGATTTAAAATTTAAAGATAATCATCTAAATAGTTATTTTTTAAAATTATTATTAGATTAATTATTTAATAAATATTAATATTATACAAATAATGGAGATTTTCTTGATGAATTATAGTTTAGAAGTAATGAATCTTATAGATTTGAATTTTTGTAGAAATATTAAGGTTTTCTATTTTGGTATGTAAGATTTATTTTCAAAAAATAATACTTATATTCTATATGTAATATTGCTTTATAAAAATATGCGGATGAAATAAAAATTTCTTTTTTAATGAAAAATATATTATTTGTTTTATTTTAATTTTTGCTAAATATTTTAAAATCTTAAATTTAAATTAAAAAAAAAAACAATCTAAATGGTTTTTTTTTATTTTTTATGTTTACTATTAGGTTAAGGTGTTAATATTGTAAAAGTAAATCTATAAAAAAAAATAACATGCATAATTATTTTATATTTTTATCTCTGCCATTATATTTTTATTTAATAATGGAGATTAAAAATTTATCAAGTTCATCTTCTTAATAGATTTTTGACCCTCAAATTCGCGCAACTACCACATAATTAGTTTGTTTGATAAAATACTTAAAAGTACTCTATTTTTTACTAGTTATTAATTTTATAAATAAAAAATAATTAAATAAAGGGTAAAGCTAGGGAATTTATTTATCTACTGGAGATTACAATCAATTTAGTCACCATTTATTTTAAAGATTTTTTTTTTTTTTACTGTCAAAAACTTATAATTCATAAATTATATCTGTTGCGTTTTCAAATTCGAATTACTGTACGAATTAGGGATTCAAATATTATTCAAAGCGGGTCCAGTCTCCGAGGATGCAACGTTGACGCCATCTGTAAGAATTGATTAAAAATCTGATTAATACACTTTCAATAATTACAATATGGTGAACACTCGATCAGTGCCCCACTTAGAGATGCTACTTCATGTGGCAATTACCATCCTGTGGACAGTAAGATGGACAACCATCCTGATCCATGTGTACAAGTGCTTGTAATGAGAATGAGCAATATCTCTAAGGCCATTCAGACCATTTGCTTACGATTGGAAAAGTGGTTGAAGGGGGCGCCATCCTCAACCTCTTAGATCGCCACATCCAGAAAAAGGAAAAAAGAAAAATCTCATAAAACTCTCTGAAAAAAACATTTTTCTTTCTTTTTAAAATGTTTTCAGAAAAGCACAAGCTCCAATATAAAGTTAATTTAATTTTTAATTTACATCATATTTTTTCTTTATAAAAGGTAAATATTGATATATCGGTGAGTTAATCTCGTCAATCATTTTATTGTGTTTTTATGTTACACAGAATTTAGATTTGAGTATACAAAAATCGAACCTATTTCAAATAGGATTTGAATTTCTAATCCGTATAATAATTTAAATTAAAAAATGCAACAATATCAAAAACATTTACAATATATATATTTGCACAATCAACTTTTCTAAATAAAATAAAAAGACCTAAAAATTGTCCCTTAGGGCAGCAGTAGACCATAATTAATTCACTCATGAAGCCTTCACTGTGGCCGAAAGTGGGTTCAGTGGTGTTTATTTTTATTTTTTTAGAAAAAAATATTATAATTTATTTTTATTTTTTAAAAATGTAATTTCTTATAATTTATATATTATATCAATTCAGAGCAAGTTACAGAAATTTTCAATGACTATCTAATTAAAAAAATTTAAAATATAGAAAAATATAAAAAAACATATTTTTTTTTGTGATTCATTGTTTAATAAAAATTATAATAAAAAAATATTTAAAAATATAAAAATTATAGCATCAACAGTTCATAGTATTTTTTTTATTTTATTTTTTGCTAGAAAATCAAACAAAAATATTGATACCAGAAACGTATTTTTTTTTGCATAATTTTTTTATAAAAAAATATAAACAAATAAAAAATATTTATTTTTTATTTTCATTGGTTTTTTATTTAAATTTTTATAAAATCAAATAGACAATTTAAAAACTTTATTGAAATGTTTAATTTACAAATTTTCAAAATTATTCCAAAGACACCTTTTTTATAATTAGACCGTGCAGTTTATAAATTGCTGTGGAATTTGTTGGCAGCGAGACTGGTGGCTTGGCAAGCTTTAATGATAGGTGGTTAGTCGAAATGTACATTAAAGTAAATAATTAATAATTAAAAAACAAAAACATTAAATATATGTTAAATAATAATTGATATGAACAAAATGTCAATTATACTATTTTTTTAATTATATAAAATTTAAACTTTATAAGTTAAATTATTTAATTTGGGTAGCTTATGGTTCTTTTTCTTTTCTTTTGTCTGACATTTATCGTTCTCTTCGTAATTACTCTTGTTACTATCATTATTTATCTCAATTTTAATTTATATTTTATTTATATAAAATAATATTTTTTAATTAATAACTCTTTTTTAAAACATATATTTTAATAATTTGACAAATAGAATTTGACTATTCAAAGATAGATTAAAAATTATATTTAATTATATTTGAATTTTTTTAAACTATTATTTAATTAAAATAAACGGCCTATATATATTGTTTAATATGTCACATAAATTAAATTTAATGTGTCTTGATAACCCAAATTAATATACGAATTAGAAGTCGCACACTCGACGTTTGAATAATAAATTCATTGATTTTTATAATTTTGAATATGGATCTTGTGTACTACAATAAAATAAATTAAAGATAAGAAGTATACGAGATTTACTCTCCAATATATTATTCGACATTCAAATTGGTGATCTTTTTATTCAAATGTGAAAGATATAAGAAAATGAATGTGAGAATTTGAAGATGATGGAAATAAGTATATACATGGAGGGTAATAGTCTTTTTTGTATACTTGGATGAGTGACTTCTATTTTTGTGCACTCGTTTGAGTGACTTTTGTTTTTTTTTCTCTCTCTCTTTCTTCCTCTTTTCCCTCTTCGTTGGGGGAGGGCTTTATTTATAAAAAGAGATATTGTTTGGTTGGTTGCGCGTCTGAAATCAATACGTGTGCACGATACTATTTCGCATCATTAATGAGGGACGTTATTTATATATATGTAACGGTCATCTCAATTCAATAATAAGATCGTTTTGCTATAAGTTATTGGATTGACTTAATCGCCCTCTGTATCTAACTATTAAGAAACTCATTATCATCATTTAATATTTGACTATTCGCCCCATTTGTGTTAGTACTCAAACCGTTTTATCCGTTTTCCGTTATCCCTTCCCAGCAAGTGTGTTCCCGTATAAGATATATCACTTTGTTAGGCTAGTATGAAAGGGATATTTTCCATCTATTTTCCCTCTCTTCCTCTCCCTCGATTTCCCTTTTCCTCTTCTCTGTCTCTCTCCCTCGATCTTCATCTTCTCCCTCTGTCGGACTCCCCCTTCCGTCCTCCTTGCATCCTCCTTAGGGCGTGACCTTGAATCTGCAGCATTGAAGGTGCTTTCATTGAGAAACACAGAGGAGACGATCAACTCCCCTTTCTCTGCTTCCATCCACACACGATAGAGTGAAGAAACTCGAGAAGGCGTCGAACAACACGGCCATTGAGGATCCGGAACTCACTTGATGAAGTCCTTCGTTCTCTCCCACGATCGTGATAGAGCTCATCTCGCATCTCCCATTCATTCCCTCCACCGTTGTTTCCACCACCACCCGTCTCGAATTGATCTTCTCTCATCCCCGAACAAATTTCAACTACAACTTTCGTTGTCTTGACTTCATCACCGATTTCGGCTTCCATTTTGCAAATTTTCCTCACACTTCAATTACTTGAGCTCCGTACCATCACCTGCTTTGCTCGAATCGTTTCCTCCTCATTATCACCTGATTCGAACCACCCACTTACATTTTCCCTACCTTGAACCAAGTACACCTTCAACAACCTCACGCATCCACCCCACTGAACTAGTTCTTCCATCCCTCGTTTGCCGTCCTTGGGGAATCAGGCAGACAAAGCGTCAATTGGCTGTGAAATTGTCGGGTCTTGGTAGCCTCGGTGGAGATGATGAGGCGCTACGGCTGAAAGAATCGACTCTTGCTCAAGCATCACTGTGCATGATTTCCTCTTGTTTGTTGTTGTTGAATTCTTGTGGAAAGAATCCATGCTCGTGTGGAAAGAATCGACAATGGCTCCTCTACTCTCTGATTGTCAGGGTCAAGAGAACCAGACCAGGAGGTCCTCAGCTCAAATCAAGATTCCTTCCATTTTCGGCGCCGCACGCATTTTTCTTCAAATACAAGACTCCATCGAATCTTATTATACCCGATAATTGGACAAGCAAAATTGCTAGCCATTCTTGAATCAGTGCCTATCATTCCATATAATGAAGCTTAAATAATAATTTATATGTACAAAATGTCAATTATACTATTTTTTTAATTATATAAAATTTAAACTTTATAAGTTAAATTATTTAATTTGGGCAGCTTACAGTTCTATTTCTTTTCTTTTGTCTGACATTTATTGTTCTCTTCGTAATTACTTTTGTTACTATTATTACTTATCTCAATTTTAATTTATATTTTATTTATATAAAATAATATTTTTCAATTAATAACTATTTTTTAAAAAAATATACTTTAATAATTTGACAAATAAAATTTAACTATTCAAAGATAGATTAAAAATTATATTTAATTATATTTAAAATTTTTTAAACTATTATTTAATTAATATAATCGGCCTATATATATTGTTTAATATGTTATATAAAATGCATTCCCAATTTAATGTGTCTCGATAACATGGACTACAAATATCCTTCTCTATATGGAATTCCAATATATCAATGAAGCTTTAAGAAAATTTGGATGAAGCAATAGCATTGGAGAGCTTAAGCTTGCTATCACGCATGGAGATTCGTTGTGAATAACCTAGCAAACTATATCTGATTTTCATAGTTTCTGAATATCGATTTAATCAAACAAAGTTGCTGATAAAATAAATGGATGGACTCCTGCTTTGGGTCTTGATGAAAATAGTGTGCGTTGCCAAACCGAGAACAACTAGCTTTGTTATAAAGAAAAAGTCTTGATCACATTTCCTCTTGGCTCAAATTCTATTATTTGTCCTTTACATGGAGGCTTTCTTGTGAAAGGGAGAAACTTCATTCATTTGTGCGATTGAGATATAAAAATATGAATGTGAGATTTGAAGATGATGGAAATGAGATATATACAAAGGAGGGTTGGAGGGCTGAGTTACCCAAGATCTTTGTGGAGTTATTGAAATAATGAAAGAGGAGAAAAAGAATGGCGTGGCTTGGCAAGGAAAGTGCTGAGCAGTTGGAGTGACTCTTATTTTGTGTTCATTTGGATGAATCCATTACTTATGTTCCAAAGTGCAGCTAGGTTTGAGTGACTTTTTCTTTCTTCATGACTCTTATATTGATGGTGAAATTCATCACGTGATTATATGGGGAGGAGTTGATTTACCAGATCTACCCACTCTATAAAAAAGATGTATTGTTTGGTTGGTTGTTCCTCTGTGAGTTGTGAATTTGAAGGAATCAATAGACGATGTGCCCATGTTGATTGTTGGATATTTTGCATCATGGACCCTATGAAGAGCTTGGAGAGTTTTGCTATATGTAAAAATAACCCTTTGTCCTGAAGAGAATGCTATAATAATATCGATTGGAGTATAAGTTATTAGATTGTGGTGCGGGTCCACATGAGCCGTTTGACCTTGAGGACAAGTCGATTTGATGGGACGGCAATGTAACGTGCTCAAACCTCCGTTTTCCGTTATCCCTTCCCGTAACCGTGTGTTCCCGTTTAATATTTTGTTATTAATGAGAAGGCGAAGATATTTTCCATCTATTTTCCCTCTCGCACTTCCTCTCCCTCGATTTCCCCTTTTCCTCTTCTCTGTCTCTCTCCCTCGACACTTCCCCTCTTCCCTAGACTTCTCCTCTGCCGGACTCCCCCTTCCCGTCCACTCCACTAGTTGTCATCCCTGCTGTTCTTCCGGCGTGACCTTCATCAACGGTGCACGCATCAATTTGGTTCATGTGTTTGTACACTATTACCTGATGGGTTTTATAATATCTACTGTTGAACCGCCGGCATTTAGGCCTATTATTTGCTTGAGTATTGAGCCGATTCGTTTCTAGCCGTATCCATTAAATTTAAATATCTAAATTTAAAATAATAGTATAGATATAATAATTTAAATATTTAAATGGGACAATCATATATAATTGATTTTACAACTTTTCAAACAATTTAAAATTAAAATTATAAGGTGGGCGTTTCACCCAAAAAACAAAAATCTTAAAAAATTGATTGAGATCATTCAAAAAAATTTTAGTTTAAAAATAATATACAGACATCATACAAATTCATTTGATAAAAACGATAAAACATAATTTCTTTTTAAAAAATATTTTTTAAAAAATAAAAATTAATTACCTATCAATAAAATTTAATATTCTTATTCCATAATAAATAAATAAATAAAACTAATATTATTTGTATCTTTTGTAAATGACATAATTACCTTTTATCAGTGAAGAGTAATGATTCTTTTTTAAATAATAAGTGGACGATTTTTCACATTTGAGCTTGAAGGTTTTATTAACTTGCCATTATTTTTAAATTAAATTATTTCACTAGAAAACTATATATTATATTTTCTCTTATAAATTCAGTGATTTTCATATAGGAACAATATGAAGGGTAAAGGGAGATAAATTAACTTGTAATTTTTTCAAAAGAATTTAGACATCGATTAAGGTTTGTTTATAATATTTATTTCTGTATTATAAAAATATAAAATAATATGATAATTCTAACGATCCATATAAATATTTTAATATCATAAAGTTAGACTCAATTACGCAGCATAGGGTAGTGAGTTCTCATCTTATATATTCTGAAGTATTAAGAGCAGATCGCAAAGTAAATACCCTTTTGCTATTATTGGATCTGACTTAAAATAATTGTACACCGATACTGATAAAATAACAGAATAAGCAATGTTCATTAGGATAAGAGCACGCCCTAAACAAACTATATAATGCACATTTTTCGTTCTTCTTCGCATACGCTTTTTGAATTTCTAATTATATTCTTCTCACATTCTATGAATGCATATATTTAGTAATTTAGTAGGCTCAATATAAACACTATAATTAGAAAATTCATTTATGAAAGTAACTATGTGGATCAACAACTCCTCACCTAACCTAGTGAGTCTTAATTTATTGAAGCCCAAAAGAGGAAGAAAATTAACCTAAGTTATTATTTCATTATGTGTAAAGTTAGAATTTGATCCCCTCAATGTCACAACCACCCATATATTTTTATGGGGGGTGGGGTGTATTTTAGAACTTCCTTTTATTACTACTATGGTATTTATATGTAAAGCAATTAAAGAGTTTAATGCATATCAAAATGGAGATTTATCAAGAATGATAGTTATCTAATGTAGGATTTAATTCCGAATACCTTAATTTAGATCCTACACATTACAATAATCAAAAGTCAAGAGGATCGGTTATTATTTCAGAAAAAAATTTTTTAATACTTAAGTTAGTATCGGTTTGAGTAGATTAAGAGGGAGAGTGATTTATAAACTCTTAGAATTCAATCACAAAACTCCCGTGTTAGGCCACGTGATGTGGAATGATCGAGCTCTTTGTGAGGCTCGATGGGATACAACTAGCCAATAAACGTTCATTTTGTCAACTTTTTTCTAAGTATGACAGCTGCTTTTTTGATACGGTAGATATAGCTAAGCAGTGTGACAGACATGATACTTGCCAGCCAGAGAGGTGACCAATTATCTTTAACTACATGCAGGTTCTAACATATCCTCTTACATAGGCTCACTGCCTTATCCTATTATAACATGTCAAATGTTTTAGGGATCGATGTTCGTACAAGGCCATTCAGTCTTTAACAGTCCTTGCCGGAGGTGCACAAGGTCTTGTTAGAGTTAAAAATGAGTTGCACCTAACATATTTACCCCCATTTATGCATTATTTTAGTATTTGAAACAAGCTCGGGTCGGGCCTTATTTTCTAAATACGAGCTTGACATGGAGAAATTGTCTTGCCCGAACTTAACCTAGTTTTATTTTGATTTTACATCTACGAGCCGAGCTCTTAGTTCTATTATCAACTTATAACTCTTTACACTTTTGAAGATTATAACATTATATGTATAAATATGTATATTATTTTAAGATACGGATCAAAATACGATCAAAATTACATTGGGGACCTTCCTCTGAGTAGACTCTCTCCCACAGCATTTTTACCTGAGATGGGGAAAAGCCTTTATGCTTTAACTTGGGTGTACGGTGGCTAACGCCATGCATGGCTTCCTCGTATTGTCTTTGGCAGTTTGGCTTTTGTTGTTATATTTTAGGGTTTGGATTTTTGTGACCTTTGCTATTATTTTGTTAATTTTTGTACCTTTTATCATGGGAAAATGGGGATTCTATTTCTTTCAGTGAGATTATGAGATTAAAATTCAATGATATGGATATAAGAATAAAAAAATATGGAAGAAATTTTTATTTTTATTTTTGTAATATTAATATTTGTTGAATATTAGATATAATATTAAAAAATATTTAATAAAAATAATTATTTAGATGGTATTATTTGATACTTAAATTTTAACTATTATTTTTAAAACCAATTATCGAAATGGGAGCAGTAGGATCTCCAAGTCCCATATCATAGGGGTTAATATATGTCATAAATTAACAATTAGAGACAGACTTTTGTACATTTTTTTATTTTACTTTGACTAATCACCAAAAAATACTACATTTTTCTAATTCTATTCTGACTATTTGCCAAAAAATATTGTCAATTTGAGTTAATTTATTTACAATGAAAGAGCTCTATATCCTATTAAGTGGGATAACCTTTTTATCATTTTATTTGATTTTATTGCGTCCCGAGTTCTTGATTGTTGTACGGATTAGGGCGTCTTCCAATCTTCCGTAGATCTGGATTGGGTCCGATCTTTGTCGCTGATAACCTAGAACCTGCACAATACAAACCACAAATAAGAGATCAGAGGATAACGGAGGGTTATCCCCCATTGACACTCTGATACTCAAATCAGAAATCTTCCACAATAAACGGAAGAATGCACGTTTGAAGGTAAACGTTGCGGGAATGCAAAGATACAGCGATGAGGGGAGTGCGAGAGGGATATATTGGGAGATTTCAGCTCCATTAATGCGCCCGATAGAGGGGCGACTTAGAGTGCGCCCGATAGAGGGGCGGCTTAGAGGTGCACCCGCGGAGGGCGGCTTAAAGATGCGCCCGACAGAGGGTCGGCTTAGATGTGCTCCCGCAGAGGGAGGCTTAGAGGTGTGCTCAACAAAGGGGTGGCTTATAGGTGCGCCTGCCAGAATGGCGGCTTAGAGATGCGTCCGCGGAGGATGACTTTGAGGTGCGCTCGGCAAATGTGCAGTTTAGAGGTGCGCCCATGGATGGTGGCTTTAAGGAGAAGGACTAAATTGTACTAGAGAGTTAATGTTCTAGCTACCTGAGTGGATAGTTGACTCTTGGACAGCGCGCTCTTGACTCCGGGATGGAGAGAACGTGGCTCCAGGATGGATGGCGAAGGGCCTCCGGATGGGAGGAGGGTTGAGAGCCACCCGGCGGCAGAGGACTGAGAGCCTTCGGGAGCGGTGGAGGGCTGATGGCCTCTAAACGGGAGGAGGGATGACGACCTCTGAACCGGCAGAGGGCTGAGGGCCTCCTAACAGGCGAAGGGTTGACGGCCTCCAGGACTGGCGGAGGGTTGATGGCCTCCAGACGAGAGGATGGCTGATGGCCTCCGAACTGGTGGAGGCCTGACGGCCTCTGGGACTGGCGGAGGGCTGATAGCCTCGGACGGGAGGATGGCCGATGGCCTCCAAATGAGAGGAGGACTAAAACCCTTAAGAACTGAGATGGCTGAGGTGCCCTGGACAAGCGGAGAACTGAGGGGCCTTCTAGATGAGAAGAGAGTCAATGGTCTCTTGGCCGCCAGTTTGCTCTCATTAGAGATTAGCTAACAATAGCTATGCCATTCTCCGAGCCATATGAAGTCTTACGGAATTTCTTCGAGTTTCTCCAACTTGTCCATCAATACTTAAGGATGTTTGCTTTTCTAGTGGGATTTACATATGCACTACTCTTCCAAAAGTAATGTGAGACTTTTATTTCAAAATAATTATATTTGATTGTGGGTTTACTGCGGAACCTGACCCATTGGCCCATAGTTATTGGACCTATCACTAGCCCCCCATGCTGGTGGACCAAATTTTCGGCCTCTGGCATATTCATGATCGGACGAGACTGGTCATATTATCCCCTTGACCTGGATTCATTGACTGAAATGTTTGATTCTGGAGAGTGGATGGAACCAGATTGATGGTTGACCGCATCACTTGATCCGGAGAGTGGAACAGAGCTGAAAATGTGATTGTCCGGTTTTGTTGACCGGCGAAGTGCTCGAATCTGAAGAGCAATTCGGAGCTGAAAAGTTTCATTGACCGACAAAGTGCTCGAATCCGGAGAGCAATTCGGAGTCAAAAGGCTTTATTAATCGGCAAAGTGCTCGAATCTAGATAGCAGTTCGGAGCTAAAAATTTTTGTTGATCAAATCCGTTGACCGGCGAAGTGCTCAAATCCTGAGAGCAGTTTGGAACCAAAAATTCTTGTTGACCGGATCCGTTGACCGACGAAGTGCTCGAATTCAGAGAACATTTTAGAGCCGAAAATCGTTGTTGACCGGAGATCAGTTCAGAGCCGAAAATCTTTATTGACAGGATCCGTTGACCGGCGAAGTGTTCGAATCAGGAGAGCAGTTCTGAGCCAAAAATCTTTGTTGACCGGATCCGTTGACCTACGAAGTGCTCGAATCCGGAGAGCAGTTCTAAGTCGAAAATCTTTGCTGACCGGATCCGTTGACCGGCGAAGTACACAAATCCAAAGAGCAGTTCAGAACTGAAAATCTTTATTGACCGGATCCGTTGACCGACGAAGTACTCGAATTCGGAGAGCAGTTCAGAGTCGAAAATCTTTGTTAATCAGATCCGTTGACCGGCGAAGTGCTCGAATCTTGAGAGCAGTTCAGAGCCAAAAATTTTTGTTGACCGGATCCGTTGCAAGTCATTCGAGTCTCAAGCAAGATCTAGGAGTGCGCAGATGGAAGATCTCAGGCTCGAAATCAGATCTTCTCACTGTAAGAATGCGCTTCGAGAGGTTAGGAGGTGACTTGTCTTAAGATAGCTGATAGTTCGAGATGTGGCGATAGGATGCACCTTGCGTTCCCGAAAGGACTCTTCTCATCGTGCATTGCTGTTGGCGAGTCAGCTAATGGGACTAGGAGTGAGAAGCCCCCAAGAAGCTCAGTTGGTAAAATTGGGGATCATTTGACTCTCGGGTCAAGCAAATTGGTCAATATCATGACCATGGCCAAGCCTGGGATCCCGATCTTTGTGACTCCCTCTTCGAGGATGCCGCTTTGCTTTCTAGTAGAGTGTCAGGGTTGCTGGCGATAATTTGTGTTAAATCCTGATCATTCCCGTGAAGGGAAGTTGTGGCCCTGAGGAGACGCGATTGTCATCTAATGGTTTTGATGAATGCGTCTGGTTGGTCGCGCTCGCCCCTGCCAAGAGGAGGTTGTGGCACTAAAAGATATAGTTGCTGGCTAAGCTTTGAGGCTATCATTACCAGACTTTTGCTAGCCTAGGCCGTCACCCGCATGTAGCATCAATGCTCAGTCCTACTTGAGGACGTCGTAGCTTTTATGTGTTTGGTCCTAATCCGTCAACCGTCGTGACTGATGGTGCTCTCTCCTTCGGGTGGAGGTCACCGCACGCATGATGAAAAGCCCCTTAAGGTTTTGAGTTCGACCACACATGGGCTGCTCGGTGACTGGACCGAGGTTTAATTCAACCGCTTACGGGTTGCCGGATGATTAGGGTTTAATTCGACCGCTTATGGGCCGCTTGGATGACCAAGATTTAATTCGACCGCTTACGGGCCTCCTGAATGATCAGGTTTTAATTCAACCGCTCATGGACCGCCTGGATGACCAGGGTTTAATTACGACCGCTCATGAGCTACCTGAATGATCAGGGTTTAGTTACGAGCGGGTGAAAATTCACCCGACTTAGGGGCAATCTAGGTCGCGTGATTTTATGCAGTGTTATGTAGTCACTCGCATGAGCATATAATATTTCTATTCTATTAACAGAAATATGATTCAAGCAAGTAGTATGGTGTATGCAAGACTTACCTGGATTCGAGGTGGAATCGTCGTCGGCGCGTGAGTGGTGCTTTTGTAATCGGCTCATCGTATCAAGTGTACGGCTAGTGCGCACCACTTCGGAGGGTTGTCGGGCGTGTTGGCAGGCGCATTGGCCTATGGCCCTTATGCTCCGTAGGATTCAGTCCCGTGCCATTAATTATTTGGGTGGCGTACTGTTGCCATGCTAGGTAACCTGTTGGCCAGTGGTTCAGGTCCCGTTGTCGGCTGATATTGCCTCAGGTGACTCGGACCAGTGCAGCGCTAGGCTGGATGACATTTTTTGCGGTGCAATGGGTGGTGGGTCAAGCACGTCGGAGGATTAAGCTGGAGAAAATCTGACTGGGAGAACTCCGACAGGCCAAAGGAGATCCGGGGACGAAGAGCTACTTGATAAATTTTATTATCAAAATTTATAAAATTAGGTACGAGTCTTTAAAATCTCATAAAATATAAGTAATACAGACATGCAAACAAGTAGAAACAAAGACTGACCATGAATGATTAAATGTTTGTATATTTAAACAATAATTAAAAGAAATATTCTAAAGATTTCAATAATAAATAAAAAATAAACTTAAATATACTTACTTTAAATTAAATTTCATCAAAATCTAGCATGAAAATACTTAAAAGTTATATTTTTTTCTCTCTCTCTTTCTTCTTCTCTCTCCTATCTTCTTCCATTTCTCTCCCTCCTCCCTCAAATCTTAGAAAAAATGACTAAATAATAGCTAATGATCACTTATATATCCAAACCAGCTGCATGAAAGCTAGTATTCGCTCATCAAACATGAGGACAAAGCATTTCCAGTGTACGTCTGTCATTTGTGCGTGGCCTAAGGCACATAACTGCTATCATGCATGGATAAGCGTTCTTTATGTGCTCTTCAAACATCACTATATACTGTCACGCACGCAAGAATTTCCCTTCTTATGTCTCTCAAGGACCCAAGTAATTTTATTAACGCACAAGTGTCACTTAAGCATTGTTTCACTATTCTCAATTATTAGATTTTTCACCCAAATACATAATTATTTTTTAATAATTTATCTAATTTAGTCAATTTGTGGCTTCATAAAATATAAATTAAAAATCAAGAGTTGCAATTTTTATCTATTTAATGCTTAATTGTACTTTGTGTTGATGTTTGATTACGAGATGAGGGCCCTGCACCGCATTGCTATAGCCGCCTGGATCAAATCCAACGACCAAGTATTTTTCTTTTTTCTTTTTTTTTAATTTACAAACAAAAAAAAGAAAAATTCACACGATCCTCGACCGTTGGATTTGATCCAAACGGCCAAGGCCGTACAGCATGACTTTACTAAATGAGCAAAAAAAACCCATAGGCCATATGCCGTGTCAGTGCAGTGCAGGGCTCCTCGCACAATTTGATGGCTCAATGTTTTGATTTTTAAAATATAGATGGTCTAATAGCCATCTTATAAAACTTTTCTTTTAGTTTTACAGGTATATTTTAATTATATAACACATTTAATCTTATATGTCACATTATTATTTATATTTTTGATTTCTAAAATTATTGATCATAGATAATGAGATATATTCTCCGGAGCACCTCGACATTTCTTGATTTTAATTTGTTTATTATCATGTTAAAATCATACGCTTAATATTCTGTTAAATTTTTATTTATCTTAAACTATTTAGATTTTAGCTAATTTTATATTTATAATAAAACTTGTAGTAAAATAAAAATTAAAATCGATTTATAGAAAAAATAAAAAACAAAAAATTGTAAATTATTTCCCATTAATTATGGGACCCGGGGGACATCCTTCTCCCTTGTAGAGAAGGATCGTCCTTTTCTTCATCTGAACCGTCGGATGTAAAATCTGACGGCCCACACGTTTTGAATGGATAATAAACATAGGCCGTTTGATTTTAAATTTAATCATCCAAAACATGTAATCGTCGGATTTTACATTCGACGGCCCAAATTAAGAGAAGGACGCCCCCTCAATTCATTAATTATGTACCTGAAAAGCCTGAAAAATGAGCATATAAGAACTAAAAATTACAATTATTTTGTGTTTAATGTGATCGTAATAAACCACCGAAAAAGCCCCAAAAATAGGTGAGGCTAATAAATTCAACGCTCTCAGCCCTCTCAATTAACCACCGAAAGGACAGAAATGAATATTATTAATTAATTAATTAATTAATTAATTAATTAACCCATTAACTGATTATTACATTCAATAATAATAATTAAAGGTATATTATATTTTTTTAATTATTTCAATTTTATATGATTTTGCCTAATATATATATTTTAAAAAATTATATTACGTACCAAATATTTATTCTAAATTCGTTTACTAAACGATAAAAATAGCTGAAAATATTTTATTTTTGTCGTAAATAATAATAATAATAATATCGAACAACTCATATATCACTTGACTGTCGGCCACCTAACTCAGCTGCGTTCAATAACTGCTGCTTTGGTAATTGTTTAAAAAGTTAGTTTAAAGAGTTAATTATTGTTAATTAAAAAATAAACCTAAACAAATTTGAAATAAATAATAAAATAAAATTTTTAATTGTATTTGCCAGATGATACGAAACTAATTAAATTTGATTAAAATTAATTATTTTAATTAAATTGATTGGACTGATTTAAAATTTTATAGGGACTGCTAAATGTATAAAAGTATTATGGGCCGACACGATAATAAAATTAAATCCGACTAATTTTTTAAAATGGGCACGATTATCAGTTTTTAAGAAATTATTTTAGTAAATTATATTTAATAATTTTTTATGTAAAATTTTTTTATTAAAATATATATTTAGGTAATATTTTATTTTAAATATTATAATTTTTTAAATATTATGTATTTATATATATTTAATATAAAATTTTAAATAAATATAATAAAAAAAATTCTTTATATTTGACAGGACGAGGGGCCAATTTGCCATTTATATTTGGCAAATAGGGTAATGTGGTTTTTTTTTTTTTGAAAAAAAAATATTTTTTTCTGAAATTATAAATTTTAAAATTTAAACTGATTTTTTAAAAATCTAAATTAAACCGTTTTTTTTTTTAATCACGGCAGCTCATTCCATTTTTACTAATTTTATTTTTTATATTTTAATTTATTGTTAAGTCAATACAATAATTTTTTTTTACGGAATTATCATAATTGTTCTGATTTTTACATAATATAAAAATAATAATATATATTTTACGTAATTTTACCATTTTGACCTTTGTCGTTTAATACTAAACAATTATACTTGATGTGCTGTCTTGGGTGATTTGGGTAAATAGACCCTCGTCGATGGCACGTGAAAATATGAAGAAGCCACCTATGAACCTTATCTCCACGTGGAGTATTTATGGTTCGGAAAGTAGCGGCATTTATAGCAATTTCCCCAATTGAATTTTACATGGGTAATCGTGAGCTTTAACACCCCCAAAAACGGATTCTATATTTTAAAGAGATAAAAATTTTTATTAATAAATTTTAATAATTTTATTTTTAAATAAATAAATATAATTTAATTATTTTAAAATTAGTTATTTTAATTCAAAATAACAGTCAGGCAAGTCGGGATCTATTTTAGGTAATTTTGACCCCGACCTCAAATCGTGTTGATTTTTGCCTTGTTTTTGCCTTGATCTCCAACGGGGTAGGGATTTTAGTTACTATCCTCGAGATGATCAGGGTTTCGTCCAATCCCAGTATCCAAAATATCTGAAATGGAGGAAAAGAAAACTAGATATTAAAAGTACAAATTTAAAATTTAGGGTTGAGGCTTAAAATATCACGAATAATTATAAATATTGACATGAGTTTTAGCTATTTTTTAGATTTTATGGTGATTTAAAATACCAGAATCCATTAATTTTGGGGCATTTTTGGGGGGTGAGGTTTTGAGTAATTTTTAGATATTATATATGAACAAGGTTCAGGTCAATTTTCAAGGTGTGATGAGTAGATATCGAAACCGTCATGTATGTAAAAATTTTTAATTTTAATATTTTTTGAAAGCAATCTCAAAGCCAGTTATTCATTGCGTTGGCCTGTCGAAGTGATTTGATAAACTGCGAGGTGGGCCAAAATGATCATTTTTTATTTTTTTTATTTTGATTTTTTTTGTCAAAGTTAAATCTTAGCGGCCGGTACCGGCGGTGGTTAGAGGCCTGCCGCGGTGTGGCGCCACCTGGATGAATATGAGGTAAATTTGATAAAAGCTACTACAATACGTTTTAAGAATTGAGGGTCATGAAACGACGCGGTTTACAGATCAAGGCTCATGAAACGACGTGCTTTTAGTCGTCATCTTCCTTCAAAATAGATCTTTGCAGCGGTGGTGAATAGTAGCATACATTAATCTTCTACACCCGCGTATAATTAATTAATTAATTAAAGAAACGGACGACTTAGAGTTAGCCATTGCTTTTATCTTTTATTTATAATTTATATATTAATATTATTATTTTAGAATTTAGTTATTATTTATCACATATAATTTTTTTTAATTTTAATAATTAAAAATTTTTAAAAAACTATTATGATACTCTCATATTGATCATATCACATATAAATAGTGATTCTGAAATAATAGAAATATAATTCACTCCAAATATTAGTATTCTCTCTGATTTTGGCCATCCTAGGAAAAGTTCGGGTATTATATGACATTTTTTTAAAAAAAATTATTTTAATTAACATTAGGAACATATTATTTATAAATAAATATATAAAAAATAATATACTTATAAAAAATGTAAAAGTGTTAGACACTTAATACAATATATGAAAAACATATATGACTGTTGCGTATCAAGAATTCGGATTTTTCTACGGATTGGGGGCCGCAAATAAGATTTTCGTGCTAGTCGATCTGACGCGGATCCGATCTCCATAACCTCGAACCTGGATCCTACACAACACAACTGAAAACAAGAGATCATAAGACGGCAAGAATTGCTCCTACTATAAATCATTTGACGCTCAAATTAGATATCTTTCCAATAGTATAAAAAGATGCATGGATGATACATATGTGGTAGATTGAGCGTGGATGCGTCCTATTAATAGATGGTTTAGAAGTGCACCCACTGATGGTGTCTTAAATTCGATCCCTATTGAGGGCTATGGAAGTCAGGCTTCCTGGAAGAGAGCGAAAGTCCTCTCGAAAGAGGATCATCATTTCGAGAGGGATGAGTAGCATTTTCAGGTCTTGTCTTTTATGAAGAGCGAAAGCCTGGAATGGATGTATTGTACATTCGAGTATCGATCTCTTTTATGAAGAGCGTCTGCCAATCTCATTTATGGCTATTGGTGAGATAGTCAGAAGTGATTTCTTTGACAAGAGTGCTCGCATCAGCTTTGTTTTTGTACTTTTTGGTAGTAGAGTTGGCCTTTTGGCCGATTCTCACAGACGGCGCCAATTTTGTGTACCAGAAATTTTGGGTTTTCTTACGGATTGGGGGTCGCAAATCGGATCTTTGTGCTAGTCGATCTGACGCGAATCCGGTCTCCATTGCCTCAAACCTGAATCCTACACAACACAACTGAAAACGAGAGGTCAGAGGACAGTGGGAATTACTCACACAGTAAATCCTCCGACGCTCAAGTCAGATATCTTTCCGATAGTATAAAAATATGTATGGATGATACGTATGTGGTGGATTGAGCGTGGATGCGTCCTATTGATAGACGGCTTAGAAGTGTACCGATTGATGGTGTCTTAAATCTGATCCCTATTGAGGGTTATGGAAGTCAGGCTTCCAGGAAGTAAGCGAGAGACCTCTTGAAAGAGGATCATCCTTTCGAGAGGGATGAGTAGCATTTTCAGGTCTTGTCTTGAGGCCAAAGTGGGTGGTTCTTTTTCTCCCTTCTCTTCTCTGCTTCCTCTCCTTCTTTTCTTTTCTTCCTTTCTTTTTTCTTTCGAGCGCTCCCCCTTTTTTCCTGTTGGGATAAGGTCCTTATATAGTTGAAGAATCTTATCCAATATCAACCGTCAAAGTGGTTGAATCTTATCCATAATTGACCGCCGATAATAACCGCCTATGGATTGGATAAAGCGGTTGAACTTTTTTCTTGAGTCGGATTTACCGAACCCATCGGTAATAAAAATTATATTCAACTCTTATTAAATTAACTATTTTCAGGTGTTAAAGGATTAAGAATTTTTTAATGAGATTAAAAATAAAATTAAAAAAAATTTGATAGAGTATATTATTTAGTCAGATAATAATTTTTTAATGGAGAATGCCACTTTGCTCATTGGTCCTTCTCATTGGGACAATTAATTTGACTTTTATATTTATAAGAGGTCTGTTTTACCCTTTCTGATAATATAATTTTTTATAATAATGTTGTTGTAATTAGAATAGTAATTTTTTAAAAAATTTTCTAGAAAGGATATGGCTGTAATTTTAATGAAATTTTTTTTAATTTTTTTTAATAATAAAGGTAATCTAGTTGTCTCTTATCATTTTAGAATTTTTATTCCGTATTATTTATTTAAAACATAAAAATAAATATATTAGATATAATAAATATATTTTTATTAACTAATTAATAATTTAATAATAATTAGATTATACTTAATTAAAATCAAATTTTGACTAAGTTCAAGCTAGGTTTTGGTTAAAATATGTGACAAATAAAGCCGGGCAAAAACCGGTTTGATAATTCGGGCCAAAAACTATAAATGTGCCTATCCATAATCTAAATCGAGTTGGTTCGGACTAGTTCATAAATATTCTTACTTTTTAGTTATTTTTATTTAAGAAATAATATTTATATAAAAAGAACACAAAATATAAAATATTTTTAAAATTATGTTATTCATATTAAAATATTATCAATGTTGATATTTAAATAAATAATTTTTATATAAAATTTTTTTATTATATAAAATATAAACCAATCAGCTTTCACCCATCATAGTCTGAAAATTAATCAAGTTTAAGATTTTTTATCTGTCTATTAATAATATTGATATATTTTAACTTAAACCTATTAATTTTGAATTGAACGAAACAAGCCGATTAAAGTGAATCATAGCCAACATATTAGTTTCATTGGTCATGCAATTGGAAAGAGTAAAATATTATAAGATTACTATTTAATACTTTATCGATCTATATATTTTTATATAATTTTATTAATACAAATAAATATATAAAATATTATATTATTTGATGATATTCAAAGGCCATTATTAAAACATTTATTAATGCCTATTCAAGTTTGAAAAAATATAAAAGCAAAAATTATTTGGGGAAAACTTTAAACACCCTCAAGAGATCCTTGAATAATTTAGCATTTTATTCATTCATCAAAACACTGTTGGATAATAATAAACAGACAGATAATGTGGTGTTCGAAGAACCGATAAGGAGGGGCTAAAATGCGACCATGCAACATTATTCTAAGAAAGAAATCACAAATAGGAAGACACTTTAACTATTTTTGAAATATCTTTAATGACGTGATATTTTATTTATTTATTTATATTAATAGATTTTGATAGGTATAGCTGTAGAAGGGCCGCTCAAGTCATGATATGAAATAGACTAAAGTCACACCAAGGCCGACGAATATAGCCCATCAAGATCCCATATTGTAACATATTCCAACTGGATTGTGCACACAATCCCACGACCAGCAGGCTACAACCGACAATTCTAACTGATTTACTTTATCCAGTGTAACACCACGCCACGAGTTATAGTGGAAACGGACAAGCAGAACTGTCAAGGTATCATATAAAAGGAAAGCATCGAGCGATGAAGAAAGTGAGGTGAAAGAAATAAAATTATTCAAACCTCATAAGTATGCATATTTACTACTTAAACTAAATTTCCTCTCCTTTTTTCTTTTAAAACTTTTTTTTAAAATAAAATTAACTTAAGTATCGGAGTGTCTGTCGGGGAACAAGCCTCAATTGACTTCTAAAATTCTGGTTTTTAGTTGTGGTGCGCAGGCCCCAAATCGTCAAAAATGAAAGTAAGATCCAACTTGTTCATCTAGCAAATGAGGTATAGCTGATCAAGATTGGTCACGAATTAGGATCCCTAAATTATATCAAATTTATATAAAAATAGATAAATAAATGACACAATATTATTTGATGGTGTTTTCAAAACATATCTCAACAAGTATTTCAGATCGGCCCAACACCATAATAAGATTGATTGACTTCGGCCCAATATAATAATATGAACGATGCAGTTGGGCTTGATAGTCCACTCCGTACGGCCCATCATTTAATACCTCAAGAGTGAAAGCTAAAACCCTAAACGCTGCCTTCTCCGTATTTTATAAAACCCTAAAATCCCAGTTCGCCTCTTGTTTTATGCGCGACGGAAAGGTGTGAAACTTGCGGTAGCAGTCTCAATCTCCTTTCCCTGCAGCTTAGAGAATGAAGCCCCTAGGCCGAGGTAATTCTGTCTCTTTAGATAAGTGTAATGTCTGAAAATCTAAGCATTAGAGCATTTTTTAGCTTCAGAAAACAAGCTGTTAGTTGTTTGACATCGAAAATGAATGACGAGATTCCTTTAACTATCTGCGTAGATTTCTTTAGCTGTAAAGGGTTACTATCATTTTTTGTTAATGCAGGACGAGGTGGCGGCGGCGGCGGGGGTAGGGGAAGAGGAGATGGAGGGAGAGGGAGAGGCGGAGGACGAGGTGGAGGGTTTGGACCGAGAGATAGTGCCATGAAGGGTAGAGGTGGTGGCCGTGGTGGTGGCCGTGGTGGTGGAGGCCGTGGTGGTGGAAGAGGCCGTGGTGGACGTGGTGGAGGCATGAAGGGAGGTAGCAAAGTTGTTATTGAGCCTCATAGGCATGAGGGTGTATTCCTTGCTAGGGGCAAAGAGGATGCTCTTGTTACAAAAATATGGTTCCTGGTGAAACGGTTTACAATGAGAAAAGAATAACTGTTCAGGTGAGTTGGTGCTAGAGTTTAATCAAGCCTTTGACTTCAATTTTCAATCTCTTGAACATGGATGAAAAGTTCATACTAGTTGAATGATTTCCTACTATATTCTGCTAAATGAACTTGTTATTTGAAATTCGGATTAAATTAGTGGCATGGTATATATAGAGAAGATCACATCTTTGATGGGAAATTGGGCCTATATGGTGTATACCTTCATTATTACCACTAGCTTAAAATCTGATGTCTTCAATGTTATCCTATATTTAGTATGTTTTCTTGTCATATATATTCTTGTGACACAAACAGAGAATTGATTCATTCATATCTGCCAGCCTATCAGGATCCTACTGTTCCATCATATTTAGTAGCATGTTTTACATTATTATCTCAAACAAATACCGCATTTCTGGATCTCTAACTATAAAACAAGTCTCAATATGAGAAATAATGGCTTTCCAAATCATAAGCAAAATTAGAGATTGGTAGCTGTTTCCATGACTTTGTGTAACTTGACATCTTTGTATGCTTTATCCTGGTAAGTAATTATTATCTTTGGACCTTGATAGATCATCCAACCTTGGACCTTGTGAATGAATGACTGTTTTGATCGCATCCACTATGCATACACATTGCATACTCTAGAAGAGCAATTGTTCTCTTCCATGCACTCATGTTTCCTTGTCAATGAAGATAATCACCACTAAGGATAGGAATTTAATATTCATCCATGCATGCCTATTTCCTTGTCAATGGAGATCACAACTAAGGATGGGAATCTAATATTCATTATTAGACGATGGACAGATAAAAAAGAACTTCAATGCTTCCTATGTATGATTGTTAATTGATGTGGCACTTTTGTTTAATGTTGTTTTTCACATCTGTTTGCTTAATTTGCTACATTTTTCTTTCTGCTCCACCAGACTGAAGAGGGTACGAAGGTTGAATACAGGATTTGGAACCCTTTCCGCTCAAAGTTGGCAGCTGCAATTCTTGGGGGTGTTGATGATATTTGGATTGTAAGTGTCCTATGTTAAATGGCTTGGATTCCCTTTTTGAATTAATTTTGTATGTGTTTTATGCTTTTGTTCAAGGATTTTTTCATGTGATTATTTGCTTAGAAACCTGGGGCTAAGGTGTTGTATCTTGGAGCTGCTTCAGGGACCACTGTATCACACGTTTCTGACATTGTTGGACCTGTGAGTTCTTCTGGTTATTGAAACTGGGTTATGAAAATTTACATCTTTTATTGAAAAAAATCGTGACAGAATTGCTTTTTTGACAGAATGGTGTTGTTTATGCGGTTGAATTTTCACACAGAAGTGGGAGAGATTTGGTGAACATGGCTAAGAAGAGAACTAATGTTATACCTATCATTGAAGATGCTAGGCACCCATCTAAGTATAGAATGCTGGTTGGTATGGTTGATGTGATATTTTCCGATGTTGCTCAGCCTGACCAGGTCTGCTTCTACTCCGCCCTTCATCTCCCTAACTTCAGTAGTATCATCTGCTGTTGAATGAAATGAGTTAAATGGTTGAAATGATTTCAGATGAGTTAATTGTCTACATGTCCTGTGTTAGGAAAGATTAGGGATAGAATAAACTATCTATGCCTAACTCCTCTCCCCTCCCCCCCTTTGTAATATTTAAACTGCGGAAAGCTCACGCATTGGGTGTTGCTGGAAACGCAGGAGGCTCAGAATTCTGCCAACCTTCCCGGCATGGTAGCCTTGTTTGCCTTCCTTACCCCTTAAATTTGACAAACAAAGAAGGTGGAGGTCCCATTAAGTTTATGATAATTAGAATATTTTTTTTGTACAAAAAAAGATTCCTTTTTCCATTGTTTCGAAAAAACTTCATTTTATTTTGTCTGCAGTATTTTTTTTCAGAAAAACTAATGCTAGTTTTTATTATTCATATGCTATGATGTGAATATACTACACCGATTAATTTTGCTTGGACGATTAGATTCCATTGATACAAAGCAAATTCCAGATATGTTATTGTCTATATGTCTCGTGTTCACGCTTATTCTTTATTTAATTTTCAATACGCCAGATATATGTTTTGGTTTCTACAAAGTTTTTTCCTTTTTGGGTTTCATCTGTTTCCCTATTTCATTGTTTAAGTGTTGAAGTTGTTTTTGTTCTATTTATATTGTGGGAAAAATACTCTTTGTTAAGATCAATTGCAAGTATCTAATATACAGACTATTTGAAGTGGCTTTTGGGGTCTAGTCTTGGCTTTTTTTAGGCTACTTTAGATACTAATAATTGCCTTACTTTTTTAAATCTTTGTTTCTTGGAGGGGTGTAATGTTGATTTTTGTTTCTTTCACTGATTCAAATATTGGCTGATACGATACGTATCACCTGATATGTATCGGTATCGATGCTCCTAATATAAATGTTTTTCAATATTATGACAATATCACAATATATGTCCACTGTATTGATCGATATAATCATATCTGCTGACTATTTTCTGAAATTTTTTTCTGCCATATTTATCTGATGCCAATACAAATTGTCTAACATGTCTGATACTGATGTGATTACGATTGATACTAATATTTTCATCCATGATTTCTTTACTTGTTGTTTTCTTTGGAGCTAAAATGATGCCTTTTTCTGTTATATTGCTGTTATCTATAATGCGAAGCACATGATGAGTTTCTCGGATTCCCCTTCAAGACTTATGGGTGATGTAAACTCCGAGTCTCTGATGCAGTTCTTCCATTTGACTATACTATCGATGATTTATTACTTGACTTCTATTTCTCTTCTTCTTCTTGTGTTCTTATAATCTACCATGTCTTCTGCTATTCACGTTGCTTTCACCATGTAAGATTCACCATAAGATAACTTGATGCAACATTTAAGGCTCTGATGCACTGCAACCATCTGATCATGTGCTACTATTGACGTAGACATCAATTAATATGTATTGGTATTAAAGCCTTGATACTGATATTTTTTGATTTCATGATAATATCACAATATGTTTTCACATCAACTGATATGGTCTTGTCAATTTACAGTTTGCAGAATTTTTTTTGTCTAATATATCCAATACCGATATGTATTTTTTAATATATTCGATACTAATACGATTGCGATCAATACCAATACCATTATTTTTATCTATACTAATTCTTAATTACTTGTTTTTTCTTTTTATTTTTTCAAATGGGGAATCATGTGGTTTTCCTCTGCATCCCGATTATGAAAAGGTTAAACAGCTTACTTCTTTTGTTATATTCGATTTGCCAACACATTATTTTCTCACATATGTTGAAAAAGACTTAAGTGATTAGGTTCAAGTTTTACTATGATGTCATAATTTAGCTCGATGCTTTGAACGATGGCAGTTTTGCCGCCAATTCCTTGCAGATTTTAACAGGGGGAACTATAATTGAATCAAGCAAAGTATCATTTAAATTTTTCTATTTTAGTGTGAGAACCATGGATAAAAATATTGACATTGATCACACTTGCATCAATATTGTATATGTCGGATAATACGTATCGATATCAAATATATCGGATAGGAAAAAATTCTGAAATTTGTAAACTGATAGGGTCATATCAACTATATTGACCGATACGGAAACGTATTGCAATATTGTTACAGTATCGGAGGCCTCAATATTGATACATATGTATTGGCCAATATTTGTACCCATGAATTGACAGCAAATGGAGAACACATTTCCAATGTGACAACATCTCTTTTTTGTGGAATCGAATTTTTAGATATTGATCTGGGAATTTCATTGTCCATAATGGAGCCGAATGAAGTCAAAGTTTCATATCTGGTTTTGAATTAGTGACATTAAAAATGCTGAACTGATGTCAACGTTAACCTTGTCATCATGATTCATGAATTTGTATTAATTCTATTTTGTTAATAAAAATGACAGACTGAAATATTTATTGATATTTACAAAAGGCAGGCTTTTTTGAAGTATGAACTTATTAAAAAATAAAGAAAAATGTCTTTAATTCAAATTAAAAGGTAAGATAAATTCTGAAACACTTTTTTGATGTTACAGCAGATAGAATTCCGTTGGGCTACAAGACTACTGTTGTTTTTTATGATTTGCTTGCCTTTCTCGTGGAAGCATTGATGTAGCGATTAGTATATTGTCGAAATGATGTTATGGACTTTGCATTGCAATCTCTTCATCATTTTCTTCAGTTGATGTCATTTATTTATTATGAGATTATGGTAGTGATGCATTTTACTAAATTTTGGTTTCATCAATTTTCAGGCCCGGATTCTTGCATTGAATGCATCTTATTTCCTGAAAGCTGGAGGTCATTTTGTCATATCAATTAAGGTTGGTTTGTTTTTTATTTTTATTTTTATTTTTGTTGTATGAGGTTAATAATTGGTTTTATTTATATGGCATTATATTCCCAATACTATGACAAAAATTGCTGCCATATTGGTGATTTATTGTAACATATCATCTGACACTCAACATGTTGGCTTATTTATATGGCATTATATTCTCAATAACATGACAAAAATTGCTGCCATATTGGTAATTTATCGTAACATATCATCTGACACTCAATAGTTGGCACCTGATATTTTTAATTTATCGGCTGATATTTGCTCCCATGATTATATTTGAATGAAGAAATTCGAGTTTAATACAACGACGAGCTATATAAATGCTGATATTTTCATCCATGAACGCTAGCATATTCTTCTTAGCGTCTCTCTCTTTATTATGTAATCCTTGAATGGCCAACCTCTTCGCAACAATATTCAATAGCTTGTTTCTGCTCTGATCTCTCTCCAAACCTCTCACATGACATTTATTCAGTTAAAAAATATAGATGATTATCATAAATTGTTTTTCTCTTTTTTCTTACTTTCAAATATCGAATACCCAGAATTGTTTAAAATACATCTATTTATTTTGGTGACTGGAAATTATTAACATTTTGACTAGTCTTCTCCCCAACCGTGCTTGCTTGTTTAATGTGACATTCTTTTGTTCTGAAATTGCTACTCAAGCTTTACAAAATTAATCAAAGCATGAATATTCCAGTTGAAAAGCCCCTGTCCAAAATCAGCTTAGCACTTTAGATTTTGAACGGGCTGTTTGTTACTGATTTTGACGCGTGCTTGTGGGAGAAGCCATAGCTTGTAGCTTCTCCTAGAAGCCCTTCTGGGTTGTTTTGAGAAAGCTCTAAATCGAAGCTAGTTTGAAATCCCAAATCAACTTACTGAGAATTTCAATAACCTTTGTAGGAAGTAAGTTCTAATTAGCCTAACGAGATCAATTTCACTGTTGAATCTCCTCCTGTGGAAAACAAACACGCATTCTCTTCTCAAATGGGAATTGGTTATTGAAAATATTGTCAATGTATTGACGGAAATGTAGAATATTAGTCTATATATTGTAGTATGATATATATTTCAAATATCAAGCCTACTTAATATTAATACGTGCGACTGATAATTCAAATGTTGTTTGTTATATTAATGAATCAGTTATATTATGAGAATATGAATTGGTGAACAAAGTTACGTTAGCTGTTAGCCTTACATGTAAAATAGGGGTTCACGAAGCTCTTGTGTATCTATTCAAAGTATATTGAGTCCGTTATATGTAATCTTATCTTATATTATGTAAACAAAGACCATTTTTACGATTTAAACTCGTGATCAACAGATCATACGGTAATAGCTCTGCTATTCTGACCCCTATGTGCGTGTCATTATCGACTGCCTTGGTAAATGAATAGTGTCTAATTGTTGATGTATAAATGTAAGGACAAGCCCCTTAACTTTGTTTTTGGGGGCGGGGGATGGTGCAGGCCAACTGCATAGATTCAACCAGCCCGCCGGAGGCAGTATTTGCGTCGGAGGTGAGAAAGCTGCAGCAGGAACAGTTTAAGCCGATGGAGCAGGTTACTCTCGAGCCGTTCGAGCGGGACCATGCATGTGTCGTTGGTGGCTACCGCATGCCCAAGAAACAGAAGCCTGCCGCAGCCGCCTAGACCCACTGTTTCCCAGTGTCTTAGCTTCTTAGGCTGTAGTTGCTGTCTTCTTCATCTACTTTTTTTCCTTCGCCTTTTTCCTCCATTATTTATTTCCTGCCTTTCTGAATTTGTAAAACTTGTGTGAAATAGAGACCCCCCCTTTCATGAAGAAATCTCATGAATGTTCTACTTGCATGGGTTTTGCTACTTTCCTTCTAAATGTGTTTTTTTTTTCTTTTTTTTTTGTTTCAATTATCGGTATACTAATTTAATTACTTACTAAAAAAAATGCCAATTCAATAAATTAATATAGAAAAATAGAGATTATCACTTTGTGACTTTATGACAGAAATTGGATTTAGACACAAACAATAAAGGGTTTGGGGCAAAAATGTGGGCCATATAACTGATAGAAGTTCATATATTGAATACTTGTAATTAATTATACAATGAAGGTATTTATTGAATGTTCAGGTTATAAAAGAAAACAGCTGCAACTTATGAAGTTAAGAAAATATAGAAATTATGTAATTAGAGACTTGAAAACTAAATACTTTGATAGCTATAGAAATAATATATTAATATTATTACTATAATTAACATTTTGACTCATTCAATGAGGTAAAGTGGATATCAATTTGAGTTTAAAAGCCATGCCATATATACTGAGATGTAATATTGACTAAAGATATAATTAAAATAAAACCAACGAGTGACCAATTGAAAAACATACAAGAATTAATGAATGGATGAAAGTAAATGTTAAGGATCATAATCGCCATGTAAGAAGGATAACTAAAGGTTGAGTAGGAATAACACCCTCAAATAGGGTAAGGGTAGTTTTTTTTTTATTCCACAATAGAGTAGAGAGTGGATAGTTTTAACGAGCAAAGGTAGTAATCCGTCTATTTTAACAACAGATGTAGAGAGTTATTTATTTCAATGGTCAAAGGTAAAAAATCATCTTATCACGAACCCGAATCAAAAGCAAGTAATATGAATAATCAATAATAAATAGAATTTACAAAATAAAATTTCAAGATAATAACGACACAAACCGAATACTCAAAATTGGGCGTCACCTGATGATATATCCAATAGTCCAAACAATAACAAGAATAATAAATAACAATATTAATTATCACAGGATCCCCCGGATTATCCATCCAATTAACAATACATAAAGGCTGCTTTAAAGTTTATAAGAAAAAAGTGATCATCCAATCAATACAAACCATAAATCTGATCTAACATAAATCAAACACTACAGTAACCAAATAGAGGAATAGTCCAAATTCTCATTTCATATATATCAATATATTTCAATCAATAAGAATGGATAAGAAATAATAAAAACGTGAATCGAATGTTTAGCAAATATTAGTATATCATATATATAATAAACGAAACATCCAAAAATAGAATGAAATAATAAATCAAATAAAGAAAGTCTAAATATTCAATACATCAAGCCAACTAATACCCAAAGATGGTCTCATACTCAAAAATATAATCTAAAAACAAATGCCAAATGTTTTAAATGCACGAAATTAACCAAATCCAATATCCAATCAATCGGCAATCAAAATCTGTAAATCTCTAATCAAAATATTAATTATTCAAACCAAATGCAGGTAAAACATTTAAAAATTCTAAAACATGTACAAATTAAAAAATCAAAGATCAAAAAACTGATTTTGAGGAAGGATTACTATCAATTCCAATAACCTTAGGTGATATCATTACTATTTAGACTTGTAAGTTAGCCACTACATATTCTCCCTTATAGATGAGGATGAAGCCACTTTATTTTTCCAACTATGGATATGGGGCGTAATTTCTAAATTTATCTGAATATATTATATTGTTTGAATATATTAGTTTTATTTATTTATTTACAATAATTCTTATAAAAATACAAACTTGGGGGTCTTTATATTACAAATCTAAATTTTTTTCTCACTGGCAAAAAAGTTTAAAACTTTTAATCAAGAGGGTCAAATACAAAACATTTTACCACAAAAAAAGTACACATACTGAATCAAATATATAAAAATAGAGCCAGACTCGTAACACATGTATAGATATCACATATAATGCTTGTATATATATTTTTGTGACTTTTTCTTAGTAAATATACTTATACATAAATATAATATCTTAAAATAAATATTTATTTTAATAAAATAAGTAAAAGTCCTCAGATTATAACAAAATTAAAGCAAAATTCTAAAATAATTGGTAAAAATAACATACATGCACGAGGAATTAAAATTAGGTAAGTAAAATGACATACATATACATTAAATCTACCAAATATAAACAAAGCTAAACAAAAACAAAAACAGATCAAATATATGATATAAAGATACTTATTTTAACATTAAATATTACATATATTACCAAAGAGTCATCTAGTTCAATAATCAAAGATAGAAAATTATTTTTTTTTAACAACCAAATAGAGAACAATTTAATTCAATAATTAAACAGACAGTCATTCATTTCAACAATCAGGCAGAAAATTATTTACTTCAATGATTACATGAGAGTGGTCTATTCAAATGATTGAGATAAAAAGTCATTTGTTTTAATGATTAAAATAATAGAATTTGATTTTAATACCATGTTTGAAACCGATATGTATATTGAATAATTGTAATTAACATATATAATGAAGGTATTTAAAAAACATACAACCAAAACTATAAAAAAAAAAAAAACAATTACAACTTATGAGATTAAGAAAACACAGAAATAAATAATTATATATTTAAAAACTAAATATTATAACAACTATAGTAATAATATATTAATATTATTACTATAATTAATACAATCTTTAAGTTCAATGCATAGAGGATGATTGCAGCCACTTGGTCTCAACGACATAAAATCAATCATTAACACAGACAACAGATCTCCATAATTTACCAATGGCTTATTTGTTGGGTTTTGGATAATCTTTTTATGGGTATCATAACAAACAAGTAGATTATATAGAAGACTTATAATATTCGTGCGTAGTATGCTCAAGCGAAGAGGTTAAGCAAATATCGCACGTGGTCCATATGAATGTTGGCTAAAGTTCGGATGAGAGTCGTTAAAGTAATAAAAGATATTAAAGAGTCATGCAATAACCGTGCAAAGGTTAGCAGAGTATCGATCGAAGGTCGAGTGGCAAATGTAACTAGAGATCATATAAAGCTCGTGTGAATGTCAGTCAAGTGATAGAGTTTATGCATGGCTCATACGAAGAGTGTTCGAGCGAAAGATGTTTTTAATGAATAAGAGGTATCTGGTCCTAGTGAGTGTATGGTAGACAGTTGTCCACTAAATTTGATTAATTTTGATTCAAGCTAGATCAATACTAGATTTTTTATTTTTTGAGTTTGAGCCTAATTAACCGATTAATATTTTTACTTTTTAAATTTATCAATGTCTTAACTATATTAATTAATTGAACCAATCTAATTAATATTATACCTAATAAATGCTCAATTATTTTTTGCCAAGGTACCCCGAGTTTCAATCATGCAAGGTGCAAAAGGAATTTATTTACGTTAGAATATGAAATTATTTTAAAATCTTTATTTACTATTTTGAATTTCTCAATCTCTCGATTACATGAAAAGATGGTTCTCAACGGCTATTTATTTTTGAAAATAATAATAAATTAGAAATTTGAGTAAAAAATATATATATTCTCTTTTTAAAGCTAAAGCATTTAAATTTGAATTTAATTTAAGTTAATTTTATTATATAATTACAATTGGGCATAATCCTATCTCACGTGAGCTCCACGCGATGCTAGATTTTATTAAGATGTTATATTATTTAAGATCGAGAAAACCAAATCATTATTTATAATATCATAGAGAATTAATATGTGTTATTTTGAGAAAAAAATTCAGTCAGCCAATTGAGTCATATTTAAATAGGGAATTAAATTAGCACCAATTAAAATAAATAATAAAATCAAATAAATTATAAATATTAGAATAATTTTAATACTTTTAAAATTATTTATTATTTATTGTCTTTGAAGAAATTACCTTCAAATATTTAATCTTCAACTCACATTTTCCAGCTGAAGATTGAAATTTTTTAATTGATAAATGAAAAGTATTAATATTATTATTAAAATTTTGATCTTATTCTTATTGGGTCCATCAAATTTTTTTAAAAAGGTTGGCCCGATAGATAAGCCCACAAGACAAAAGAAAGCCCACGAAACAAAGGGAAGCCCATTATGACTCACTGTGGCATGAAGCCTACCCACACTGTGATCAAGTAGCCAGGAGGTATGAATTTGGACCTGGGGCCCATAAGGAGAAATAAGCAACACTAAGCCAGAAGGACAAGCCAGAGAAAATATATAATGTGCGCATTTTAATTTATAATTTTAATTATAATTAATTAAATTAAAATAAAATAATTTTAAGGTCAAATGAAGAATCGGATCAAGGTCAATATTTTAATCAAGTCATATCAAGTTGACTCGTGCCTAATAAGCACATATGTGTATTTGGGCAGAATGGTCGAGCTTAAAGGATGCAGATTGGCGTTTATGAATACTTTTGACAGATTATTTACGTATGAATTGTGCTTGAAAAATGCTCATGTACGGCTTTGACAAATTTCCAACACCTATTGCACACTTGAGGGATGCTCGTGCGCTATCCTATTTGTGTTTTGGCATCTGATTCGCACCTAATTGATATTTCTGTGCAGTCACGCTTGATATGTATCTGATTCGTGTATGATGCGTCTATTTGCTGTGGAAATGTATTTTTTGTCAAATTGGGGTCATTTTGAGATAACCCTTCAGAGAGAAGAGAGATAAAGTCCAAGAGAAGTGAAAGGAAGAGAGAAGCAGAAGCGAAAATCAAAGAGAAATCAGGTAATTTTTAGGTAAAATTAAGTTGAGACAAGTTCATCGAAAATTTCTTTTATTTATTGCTAATCCTTTTATACTTTATTAAATATTTATTATTTTAGATACTAATATATGTGATATTTTCGTAATAAAAATATTTATATGTTATATGTATGAATTTTTATTCCCATTAGTATATTTACATGTATGAATTTTTACATGTATGAATATTTAAATTATACTCATATGTAATATTTTTTATTGTGTAAAAACATATATAACTTGAATTTTAATTATTTGTTCGTTTGTTAGTGAAACCGTACTGATTCTTTATCCAAAAAAATTAGTATAATTTAAATATATTTTTGTTGTGTCCTCGAATCCTAATCTCTGTGCAAATAGGGACCCGAATGCAGAGTAATACAAAGATAGTTTTTTAAAGAAGAAGGAAGAGAGAGGGACAGTGATACATGATATTTTCACGTGAAAAATTCTCTTTTGAATAAAAGAAAAAAATCACGAGACTTTGAGTCTAGGAACGGTTTCACTATTCAGATTTGGGAGTACAGAGGATGGAGAACGAGAGGTAACTGGTGATTCTCAAAGATCACTCTAACTGTTACAGGAGTTCTCTCAGTTGTGCAACTTGTGCGCCTTTCTATTCTCTTTCTATGTGAGCGTAAATGCAAGTGTAAGGGAGCATGAGCGTCAGAGTAAAATAAAAGGGGTGTGTAAGGTACACAATAAATGTATATATAGTCGTCTGAGCTCTCCTACGTGGAGCACCCATGTGGAGTTGGCGTGTGCAGTGGATCCTGCCACAAACCTTGCAAATTCATCTTGTCGTATTAGAAACGTTACGTGTATACGGGCTTACTCTGTGAGACATTACTTCTGTAGAGATTGCGCATGCTCTGCAAATTATTATGCCCTGTAAAGATCGCGTGTTGCAGACAGAGATTGCGCGTGCCTTTATAAAAGTCATCCCTCTGAGCTGACATTCTCGACCATCTTGAGCTTCTTTTTCTGCGCTCATGTCGTTGGATACTTTTTAGAATTCTCATTCTTGATAAAAGCCTCGTTTTTATCAAGGTCTTTACCCTGTGATAAGTTCGTGTCTTTTCACAAGTCCTTGGCCTTTAACAAGGTCTTTGGTCGTTATCAAACTATCGGTTTTTAGTGCTGTGTCCTTGAGTCTCAGTGTCTCTTGGGTTTACTCAGCCAAATCAGCCTCTTGGGCCATGTTAGTTTTTGGGCCTTCTTCGGACTTTGACCTATTTCACGAAAATGGATATCTTAATTGGGCCTTGGATATCTACTACCTATCAATTTTTATAGTGTATTGTTTAAAGTAAGAAAATGGATTATCAATTTAAAATTTATATATAAATATTATGAAAATTTTATAACCTTATATTTAAATTTTGATCATATCCTTTCTACCATATTTTGATATAAATTATATTTTTTATTATAAAAATTTATAAACCTTACAAAGAAATTAATTTACTCTTACTATTATTTTTACTAACCCATTTAAATTAGTAAGCTCAGGACACACTTGTAGGTTGAGAAAGTTGACAGAAAGACTATTCAAGGAAATAGAATTAGGAATCGAAAAATTTAGATGTTGTACTTTATCTCAAAATAATAGCCTTAGGAAATTTATTTTTACTTTGATTAAATTGTTTAATTAATGTTTAATTATTATGATATTTTTATCAGTGATATAGTTAGATTTCGATAAATCCAACAATAAGTTTGATATGTGGTAGTTTATTTACTCTGATTTTTATCTAAACATATTTTTTACGTATATTTTAATGTCATAATATAGTCAGCATTTAGAGTACTTTTAGGTATGATATTTTAGATCCTATGATTTAAATGATTATTTTATTTTGGGTCAGCTCTTGATATTTGACTTGCAGTTCAAGTCTAATATTTATTAGGATTTTAAAATTTCATCAACAAATTTTTGAGTATTTAAATTTGAAATGAATTAAAATAATAATTAAATTAATACAAGATAAATTAAGCTTTTTGGACTAGGGACGTAACAAAATAAGTTCATTTTGTCGAATAACTACTAAATCATATCTCACTTACGACCTACACTCCATACAATTGCAACTCCAATGCCCACGATCATTGTGTTGGGATAGATAATGTCCGACTACCACCATAAATAAACACAGTAAAGTAATGAGGAATAAGAGAATGAACACACACGAATTTTTACGTGGAAAATCTTTATCAATTAAGCAAAAAATCACGGGACAATCAGTCCACAAAAGTAATTCCACTATGTGAGGTTGGAATAATTTTTTCCAATTACACAGTCAATAGAGAAAAAAATGGAAGAACAGAGCACAGTTAACACATTAAGTTTTGCTCACAATTGCTCTCACTTTTACTTCACTGTTTTTCTTCCTCTTTTTGTTTTTCACATAACCTCTCACTCACCTGTCTCTCTAAAATAGCAAGTCCATCTACTTGCTTTTAATATCGAGGCCTATATACGGTAAATCTGAGAAATATTCCATATCCACCGATAAGATCTATCTTTGCCAACAATATGAATATATCCTGTACAAAAGCGGCTCATGTATAACTATTTGAGATCACGTATCCTTAGAAAATCTTCTGAGCTGGCACCATTCTGGATTTCCTGGCAGACGGCCCACATTCCACCGTCAGCGTTCTCCACAGGGTCAGTCAATGCCCGTTGACCGTCCTCTCCACATGATAGTCCATGTTGGCCTTCTTGATTCTCTCAACAATGCTGGTATCTCATGCCTTCAACCAGTTAACTTGTTAACCAGTATTATTGCCCATTAAAAAGTTTCAGTCAACTATGTTGACGAAAATTTTATTTGCATATTCTGTGTATAGTAGCACATAAAATTTACATGCTCAGTCCAAGTCCTCCGCTCACAAGAACTTTCACACGGGAGTGACTCCCAACACATTGTTACTTAACATGGTTAGGGTTCTTTTTTCTAAAATAAAAGGGGTAAAAAAAAGCACTCTGTTCATCTATTGGTCAATTATATAATCCTAACTATTATAGCAATTAACCTAAATATAGGAGTTTTGCACTAACTCTCCAAATACATTCTTGTCCTAAAACAGTTACCAGGAACCCAGTCCTCTTATCCTCTATTCGCTCTTTCTGCTAACTTATTTATTGTGTGGCTAATATTAAGTTGACTATCTAACAATAACTTAGAGAATGAATCTTATATCTTTTAAGACTTTCATTCTGATTTCTAATATGTTAAATTTAGGTTAAAATGTTTAAAAATTTGCTCTAATAATCTCAAGCTGAAAGATTTTCGTTTTATTAATGAGATCTATTAGTTGAAAATATGTTTCAAATTAATTACCTTTCTAATTGTCCATTAATGCATAAGTGATTTAAAGAACTTTTAAAAGATTAAAAGATAAGAATTATTACTATTTCAAATTTTAAATTTTTTTTATATTATTAAATTTGGTTAAAGTTTTTTAAATAAAACAAAAGTTGATATTATAATCAAAATAATAATAACTTATTTTAATATTTTTTGTTGAACGGAAAGAACACTTTGAGATATACAAAATAAAATATAATATCACTTTTATTTATTTATTAATATAAATAAATAAAATATCATCTTACATTATTATAAAATTATCATAAAATATTTTATTTATTTATTTATTTATTTTTAAAAAAAAAAGCTAAAAGGCGAAAGGCAGAATTTAAAGAAGCCGTGTCGCGTGACATCGGCCGCCACGAAACAACTGTCACAACCGTAATTTTGGATTTGACATTTCATTCTGTCCACTGGCGATAGCCAGTTGGCCGGTACGTCGCACCGACTTTCCGCCGGCTCGTATTTTAAAATCTCTAAGTCGTCTGAACACCGGCAACCGGCAGTTCCTGGATGCTTGATTAGAGCACTAACATTGGACAATTTTTCTAAAGTGCTTGAATAAATTATTTATATTATTATTATTTTAAAATTTAGATATTCATAATAATTTATATATTAAAATATTTACACAAATAATTTATAATAATTAAATAAATATTTTTTTAAAATTTTAAAAAACAAATATATTCATCTAACAATATTTTTAATTTTTTTTTAAAAAATTGATTTGTGAAGAATAAAAATCGAAATTAATATAAGTGGTAGTGATGGCAATTGAGTAGAGAATGACAAGTATCGAAGATTAAAAAATGAGCGAGAGCATGAAAAGAATGCATATATTTGAGGAGAAAAGAAAAGATCAGGTAAAATAAATATAATTTCGTCAATAATAAATAAACGCCAATATTTAGTGAATTAAAATCGAATTCTGTTACATAAATTCTAAATTTTATATAAACTAAAAAATTTAGAATATCTAATAATGATGCTTTTGCATCCGAATCATTGACGAATTCAGATACAATTGGGTCTCGGGTTCGAACTGACATGGTGCCCGATCTTCGCACTTCTTGGCTTGGATTTGCACACCATAATAAAAGATAAAACGTCAGATGAAACGGACGAACTCACTCTCTAATTTATTTTCCAACGCTTAAATCAATTTTCTTCTTTTGAAATGAAGAATATAAAAACAGAATTTACTAGGGAATGATGCGGGGAAGGGGACTTATGAGTCTAACTCGGAGGTAGCACTCGATGTAAAGTGGCTTTTGGTGGTAGTGCGCCTATAGAGAGCAGCTTTTGGTGGTGGTGCACCTATAGAGAATGGCTTTTATAGACATGAGTCGACAAAAGGTGAATAGTGGGAAGAGAGGACGGCGCTTGTGGACTTGTTCAAGAGTGAGATCGTTAGTGTCAATTTGAGTACTGAAGCAAGCGTACATCTGGAATTTATCTCGATGACCTTTTATAATCATGTAACCTCCCCACCCTTGTTTGGGTGGCAAGGTTGACTACCAACTACCTAGAGAAGATCCCTTTCATCCGGTGGGCGAATGCTGGTGCTATTTAGGGAAATTACGATCGGTCGAAGGGATTCTTTATTTCCTTATAAAGATGTCACACGTGGTAAATATTAGGATTTTCATTGTGAGAGATACGTTGAGTCGAAGACTTCCTTTTTAGGGGAGATCGTGATTTGAAAAAATATTTGAAATCTTAATCAGTTAAAGTAGGTAATTTCTTGTGCGTGAGAACAGGATCGTGGGGCATATTTGGTTTGGACCGTATCTAGTCATCTGAGGGATTCTTTCTTTCCCTCAGATGTCACACGCGGTAAATATTAGGATTTTCATTGTGAGAGATACGTTGAGTCGAATACTTCCTTTTTAGGGGAGATCGTGATTTGAAAAAATATTTGAAATCTTAATCAGTTAAAGTAGGTAATTTCTTGTGCGTGAGAACAGGATCGTGGGGCATATTTGGTTTGGGTCGTATCTAGTCATCTGAGGGGTTATCTTGGTCAATTGGGACGTTGACCGTCCTCTAAACCAGCGGGCCGAACTTCTTTTGGGCTGTCCATCATTTTAAGCCAACCCATTTTAGTCGTCCTCATCAAATATAATATCTTTTTAATTTTAAATATATATATTCAAATATAGATACTTATTTAGACGAATAAATATGAGTACTCCAAGTGATTCTGTTTATTTACAATTTATACAATTTAATTTTATAAGTATGGTTTATTAACATTTAAAATACCAAAAAATAGAATTAGTCATATATATTAAAATTTAATTTATATAAGGATGATGAATATGTATGAGGTTTGATATTTTTTATTTTTTATATCTTAAAATAAATTTCTAAAATTTTAATTTTAATTAATTTTTATAATATTTTTCATGGTCGTTTTAGAAAACTTCAAATTTAATTTGTTTAAGATATATTATGCAAGCTTGTTTGAAATTAATATCCGCATCTAATTTACAATACTCTAACATTAGCTTATGATAATTATTTATTATTGTGAAGAAAGAAAATTGTTAAAATTAAAATATTAAATCTAAAAAATTGTCTATTTTTTTAGAAAATTCTTCAGTTTTAAGGTCGAATCAGCTCCTTTTGATGTATGCTTTCGAAAATATCGCATGTTACAATTCTTATTATTGGATTATACGTTACTTCCGTGTGAGTTCACACCTATTTGACGTATCATTTGATAACTCGAATGAGGTCACACGGGTACTGTACTAATATTATAAATTTTTTAAATTAAAAAAGATTTGATTTTCTTTAATTAAGAAATTATACGAATATCACAAATTTTTTAAATTAGAAAAGATTTGGTTAGGAAAGATTTTATTTTGATTCTATTTGAGAGATATTTGGTAAGATTTTATTTTAAAAAAATATGTTATATTATTTCTTAATTTTGAGATATCGTTAGTTAAAAAATTATATTTATTTTTTAATTAAAATAGAATAAAAATTTCAAATAAGGACTCTAACTCTAATATTAAAGATATGTAATCAAGTAAGTATTGATGAGTTGAGAGAAAAAAGAAGAGAAGTAAAGAGAAAAGGTAGAAGATGAAGATTTAAATATTTGGCTGATTTTTTAATCGTATTTTAATTTTCATCGACTTTGGGTACGGTACTTTTAAAGTTGTAAAGAACGTTTTTATCAGTCATATTTCTATTATTTTTACCTTATAGTTATTATTACTCAATCTATTTGTTATAATATATCTAATCATTATATTTGTGGGGTGTATGCATCCAAATTGATTGTATCTGTAATGTCCCCGGAGCATCCGCACTGACAATATTGTCCGCTTTGGACCGTCCCCTGCCGCCAAGGCCGTCACAGGGCGCCTCACGGTTTTGTTCCTGGCAGACCCTCACAGGCTCCCAAAACGCGTCGCCAATGGAAGAGTATCACACCCTTTATAAGGCGTCTTGCGTTCCTCCCCCATCCGATGTGGGACTCTCTGACCACCCCTGGGACCTGCGTCTCCCGGCTGCACACGGGACCGGATCCCGCTCGATACCATCTAACGCCCCCGGAGCATCCGCATCTTGTCGCTGAGTCTGGCCCCATCCGGGCGATATTATCCGCTTTGGACCGTCCCCTGCCTGTGCCAGGCCGTCACGGCGCCTCACGGTTTTGTTCTGCCTGACCCTCACAGCCCCCAAACGCGTCGCCACCTGGAAGAGAAGTATCCACACCCTTTATAAGGCGTGCTTCGTTCCCCTCCCCATCCGATGTGGGACTCTACAGTATTGTTGAGATATTTCGGACGTATCATCTCATAATTTTTTCCTCTTATTTTTAAGAGGATTTTTCACATAAAAATTACGTCTTATTTCATTATTGGTGATTATTATATATTTATTATGAATTGTTATTTATTTTCTTGCAATTCAAATAAGCAATTCGAATCCTAACACTTATTAATACGATTTTATCCTAAAAAAATATCAAATAGTAAAAAAATCTTTGGATTTATAAGTAGGTGGCCATATTTTTATTAAAATAAATATAAAATAATCCACCCCATTTAATTAATTATAGGTTAGTAGATCTTTTTTATCATTTCTAAAATAAGAATATACTTAATTATAAAACTTAATTAATTATTTATGCATTATTTCATAATTATTAAACTATTAAATAAAATTATATATTTTATAGAAAAATGTACTTAGCTTTCAAAGGTTGGTTCCAGCGAACACGGGGCGCTCAGACGTCAAAATCAAAGCTTTTTGCGTCTGGCAACTCTGTGGGCTCCCTCGCCGGCTGGACAGGCGCCCTTCAGTTCCGGATTTCGTCCATCTCTCATTTCAACAACCCTAATTTTCTTTGGTGGGCCCATCGCATCTCTTCAGGAAAAATAAATTTCAGTTTATTTTCATTTTATATACTTTATAAAGATATCAAATCATATTTGATTTTAAAATTAAAATATATTGTGTACCTTAAATCTAAATTTAATCCAAAAAAGCTTAATTTAAACTTTTAAACTCTTTAATTTGAATCCTACACATCATAATCACAAGTAAGAATTTTAAAAGAGACGAGACTCACTTTTTAATATATACTCAAATGCTCATTTTAGTATCTTTGGCTCAATGATTCTGGGTTACTTAAAAGAAGATAAAATGCGTGTGAGAATTAAAATAATAATGAATCATTCAAAGCCAAGTGGTGTACTCGATTCTTTCTTTCTTTCTTTTTGCCTTTCACTTGAAGAGGGTTTATTATTTATTGTACCATCCGAAGACAATTTCAAAAAGATGGTTCATGAGAATCGATTTTTCAGGAGTGGGATTTAAATCGAACAGTTCTCTTTACTAATATGATTGAGGAATCGGTTGCGGGCCATATTATTATTTTGTTATCAGAACGGTTGTTAACTACATCAATTTTGAATAACTGGCAGATAGCCGCTAGCAGGAAGAATTAATAGCTAAGCAACACATCTTAGCAATTTGTAATAAAACATTCTCTTCAATTTCCTGGTAATCTAGCCCATGCAACATTGGACAAATATTGGGCTACTCCCTTGATTAGGCCCATGCATCCCCATCTCGTGTTCTTTTATCGGGCTTAATTTTACACTTTGCTTCAACCTAGCCCAACACTAGCCGCTTAGTCTTGAAGTTTAAAATTAGGATTTAAGACAATATATTTGGTTCTGAGTTCGATTGTTGATTTTTATGCAAAAGGTGCTCATTTCCAATAAATCCATCAAATCTTTTCATTAGTCCGGTTACGCCATTCGCTTTCGGTGCCTTGATTGATAGTAATGGCGGAGAAACTTTAAATTTATTCTGTGCATTAACCATTTGAAACACATTATTTCTGATCGAGTTTACGATCTATAAGAAGAGGGATGATTCGCCTTTAATATCATTCATATCATCATTTCTCTTACTTGCCATTAATGGAGTTGTCAAATCTTTTAAGCATACGTTTGTGTGGAGAAGTACTTAACCGAGGCATTATGGGTTAGAAAATCAATCTCAATATTTTTCCTTCCAAAGGCTATTATGATGGCTATCTTGATTTCATTCTTTTCGATAGGAAATCGTTTTGGTTTCATTCTTTTACACAACTTCACCAGTCAAATTATTGCCCTAATCGAGTATACGAAAGGGAAAACTTGAGCCTTTAGAGGTCTTCTTGCTCATCTGCATGTCTTTTATAGGACTAGCATATAAATCTGAAGGTAGCTCTAACTGTAATTCGATTGCTGCTACTATCTCTTTGGGGTTGAATGCCCAAATGGAGTTAGAACTATGGATCAATAATCAATTCCTGTAACTTGGAGACATTCAATTGCTCATTTGATATATGATTTTTAAGAGTTGTATGACTATTCTTCACTCTTATCTTCTTCCTTTTTGTTCTCCAAGGGAGAAAGTCATGGTGATGAACAATCAATGTCTCCATATGACTCAGCTCATCTTAGGGGTAACTTCATCGGCATCTTTAGCTATGCGTGGAATGGACACTTTACTCCATTTTTCCTTTCCGGTTCAAGATGCTACTGAAGTCATGTATGGTGATTTTCTAGGGCTTTTAATGATCATTACCAAAATGTTGCTCTTTTTTAACCTAGATCTTATGACTTAGCACCTATGCATAACTTATCTATACTTCAAAGTCGAAATGAATGAAATATTGAGACACTTAATATTTATCCATATATTTTATTTCTCGGTCCATTAACTTAATCTCCTTCTTAAATTCACATTAATTTAAAAATATATAACCCTTTAGGATAGTGTTTAATAATTGAATTTGGCAAATATCCTATTTAATTCGTCAATTGTACTGGAGTAATATTTTAATCAGTATTAAAATTAATAACCTAAAAATGAATGTCTCAAAAGTTTGGATCTATAATTTCCAAAAGCATTTCCTAATAGGTATATCAACAAATATGGTCTAGATATGAAAATTTTATCAATTTTTCTAGATTATTCTATGAGCTCAAATATGATATTATAAATATTGACAATCAGTAGTAATTGACCAACTACATGTGTAAAAGGATCTATTAGATTTAGATAAGTTATTCCATTGCAAAGATATGATTTTAGAGTAATCATGATCTATACATTAAATGCATCCTAGTTCTTATAAATGGACCTCTCTTTCTTCTTGCCTGACATGTCACTTAATAAGCCATCTCTCATCTCCTTCGCGTCATTTTGAGGGGACAATTAAGCATGTTACAAAGCACCATTTGGCTAGAGATACAAAATGTTTCGACGATGGGTCCCACTTTAGCCATGTAATTTCAAAAAAGGGAGTGCTTTTTTTGCTTTCGCTTTTGGCATTTGATTTATTTGACCTTTATCTTCGAGTTTTTAAATGGAATTTTCTTGATTTGCCTTAGTTTTTGAATCTCTTGCACTTTTACAATCTTTAACTCTGTTTTTTCATATACACTCATGGCACCATGACGGGCCAGTAGTTCTTTCCGTGGTGGGGTGGCCAACATTGCTTCAACCATATCTCTTGATGACATATTTGGAATTTACAATAGGCATAATATTCCTATCTCTATTCTTTTCAAAATTCCTTCGCTTCAAGATAGGGTTTCTTCTCCTAGGGAAGGTTTTGTCACAATTTATGAGTCCCATTTGAAATGTAGACTTCGTATTCTTATAGCAACGGAATTTATTAGTACAATAGATGCCCTTTGGACCCCTATTGCGTATCTTCACCCTAATACTATTCGATACTTGGTGGCTTTGTGCATTTTCTTTTGCTAACATCAAATGAGATTTGATTCCAATATGAAAAGGATTATGCTTCAATTTAATTAGGAAAAACTAGATTTCTATGACTTTTCAAAATAAATTTAAAATAAGTAGAGGAAATCTAGATACCGTTAAGAATTGAAAGGATTGATTATTTCTCAATAAAGTTAATGATGATAAGATCCTATCTAATAAATAGGGAGATGTGAACTCGGCTTATTCTAGAAGTGTGGGAGGTGAAATTTTCAATGCCAAACCCAATACGGATCCTATATTTCAGCATGCTAACAAGTTACGAGAAACTAGTCGATTCTTTCTTCAAATAATCTTGATGCTGGCTGGTGCTATATTGTTGTCAAGGGCAATGCCCTAGCTGATGTTCCACCATGCCCCAAGAAGCAGCATAGGCGATTAATTTTGAGGACTCTCGGGTAACCAGGGCTGAGGTTGTTTGTCCCGAAAATTCCCCTAGCCAAGTTTCTGCTGCCCAAGTTACCACTTTTTCCACATGGGTGAGGTTATTTGCTGAGATCAAGGCTCTCTTACAGGGCTAAGATTATGGATGAGGAGGGTGGGTGCAGCAGCTATTGCACACATTCTTGGGTCCCTTTCTTAGCTTCCTTCCAGGTGGTACCTTCTGATAAGGTTCATTCCTCGCCTGTTCCTTTAGAGGAAAATCCAACCCAGGCTTCACCTTCAAAGGAAGTCTCTGATCAAGTTGTATTAGATGAGAAGTTTAATATATCTCGTCGATTTACAGGCAAGAGCCGGGCTGCAATTGTAGCCATTGCTGTTGCCAAAGTTAGGGTACTGATTTAGTCTCATGCTTCGCTAAGGTCTGTTTCTATGGTGGCCCCTCCTGTTGCTCATTTGATTTCTTCAGGACATGTTATTCCTCTAGGTAATTTAACTGTGATGGCTTCTTCTCCAATCGGTGATATGGATGTGCTTATGAGATCTGCGCCTTTGCCTAAAGAAAATAAAAGCATGAGTGTTCTCAAGGCACTCCTTCTGCTAATAATTCTTTTCATCCAACTTCTTTTTCACCCAATCAAGATACTGAGGTACATCCTAAATCCACCCCCCTACAATGAGGGAGGTGTTGGTCATGGGCATCCGTGGGAAGTATTTGGTAAAAGAGTTCTTTTCTTCGAGTGGTTTTCCCTGTTTGCTATTGATTGCCGCCTGCACTTCCAAGATATGGTTCGGCTGGCAATGATCATCTATTCGAAGAGGTGTTTCTCAATCTTTTTCTCATATCTGAGTATGGTATTTACCAAGAAAGTAGTTATTAACTTATCTCTTCTTAGTCTTCTGCCTTAATTGATCAGATCAAGCGACTGTTTCTCTTTTTAGGTCAAGAAGTGGAGAGTTTAACTGGCACATATAATAGTCCTAAAGCAACACAAGCTTTAGAATTTCATTCCAATGATGTTGATGCTAGGGCGAAAATCTTGAAGGATGAGGTTAACATTCTTGAACATGAGCTAGCCAAATAGATGTGCAAGGCTTGTATTGCTAAGGATTGAAACAATGTGTTTGTTAACCGAGCATATGCCACTCAGGATAGAGTTGCGGCTTCCAAAGCTCGAGCTGTGGCCAATAAGTTTGAGGCTTCCCTTTCATTAGTGAGAAATGAAGCAATTGAGGCTAATGAGCATGCCATTATTGTAGTACTTGTAACAAAAGAATGAGCTAGCTTAATTGGAGGCTTTGAGGAGGCATCCGGCTCGAAAACTTTGGTTTTTTCCTTAAGTCTCGATTCAATGAGGACTTTAATCTTTGTAAAACCCTAGTCTTCTTGAAGGCTTTGGATTTTCCTTTAGGTTATCTACACCCATGAAATTTAAGAGCTTTTCTTACATTAGAGACAATATAATTGTAACTTTCCAACTTCTGAGTTTGAGCTTATGATGAACAAACCTCCTTTTGACCGTCTTTTGTAATGATCATATTCTTTGTGTACTTTTATGTAATATTTGCACATTAAATCGAATGATAACATAGTTCATCAAATCTTGTGTCACTTATACTCAATCCTTGAGCATATGACTTTTGGTTCATATATTACATGATTGCCAAATATGCACTTGTTTAAATCTTTCAATGACTTTAATAGATTGATCAAATTTTAATCTTAGATTGTGTAGTGTAAAAATGTGATGCCCCTTTAATTAAAAAGGGGCTTCATTCCAACTACACTCTAAAGCATCCCTGAGATTTAATATCTTAGGGCAATCATCTTGTTAAGATGAGTTCAATTGGACTTATACTCGCTTGTATTTTGGTCTCCCTTGGAGTGGTATTTGATTTGTTAGTCTTCAACCCTAGGATCACAATTTATATGGTGTGAGAGACCATCACAACTGTCATCTATTCCTCTTTTAGACTTACACCCTTGATTACTACCTATTTAGGTTGGTATTAATATTAGAAGGGATGTCAGAATCATTTATCTGATTCAGGATTAACCTTGGTCGATAAATACATTTAAATAATTCACATAAAAGCAATCATGTAAAACTAAAATTGAGTAGAAAATTTTATTAAATATTAAGAAAGTTGTATACAATACAAGCAAATCAAAGAGATAGGAAGGGCATACCTTCCTATTTCCAAGTTTAACCTATTACTGAAAGTACTTCTCTTAGTGAAAATCATTCCACGTTTGGGTGCTAAGGTTTGTTGCCTGAATTCGTAATTTGCATACTACATTCTAGAGGATTGCTGATACAAGAAAATGTCCCTCCCAAGATGGAGATAATTTATTCTTGTATGTAATTTTTTCAGTTGGCTCCATATTTCTCAATATCAAGTCTCCAACTTTAAATACTTGCCCCTTTACCTTTATGTTATAAAACCTCGACGCTTTCTGTTGGTTTGTTTGTATGCCTTGACTTGGATTTACAAAGTGCTCCATACTTCCTCTAAAAGGTGAAGGTTTTGTCTCAAAAGTTAGGAGTTCTTGTTGGGACTAAATTTTGATATTTGGTAACTAGGATGTCCAATCTTTACTAAGATGATAATATCAGGTACTACTAATCTGCCACTAATGTGTATAAGTACTGCCAAAGCGCACGTCAAACATGCAACTTCTACCTTAGACACATACAGACATAAGTCAAGTATCTTTCATGCACTAATTAAAACTCTCAAAATTAAATTTTTCTTCGATTTTTATTATACAGTTATTTTTGAATTAATCTAAAATTATACTAGTGATGTCATAACTCAATAAAAGAAAATCGGGCATTATAAGTTAGAACCCATATCGCGCCTGAAACTGAGCTCATCCCTCTCTCTCTCTCTCTCTCACTCGAGTGGTACTCTCACTTTTCCCTCCCCTCCTATTTTCACTTATTTTTCCTCAAATCTCTCTCAAAATTCAAGAGTTTATCTCACAATCTAACAGAGCTAGCTATTCTCCTACCATCTTTCATGATCATCCTCATAAATTTGAAGATATTGTATATTGTTCATATATTTTTAAATCTTCACATATTTCTAGGATTTTTTAAATTATTTTGCATTTTTCTTTAGAAATAATATTAGCATAACAATTAGTAGTATTTTATTCATCTTCAACCTTGTCGATTCATCTCGATATGAGTTTTTTCGACCTGATTTATACCTCAGCAGTTTTGACACTTGAATGCAACTCAAACAGCATTCTCATACTAGCAATGTCTACACGTTTCTCTCATTTTTGTGTAGTGCATTTATTTTGATATGTATGGCCTATACTTGAGGTGTTTTACGGCATTTTGACATAGATGGCCTTAAAATTAGTTGAAAAGAAGAGTGTTTAGAGACGCCAAAGAGTTGAATTTAGTGCACTCATTTTTGATTTTGGTCTCCAAAGGCTGCTGAGCATTATTCTTCCCCCTTTTGTACTAGGAACCTATTATTAGAGGATGAGGTGTTGCTCCATTTACCCTCTCCACTAATTTACCCACTCCTTTTTATCTAGGGAGTGGTTACCTCCTGCCACTAATTTGTCACATCCATCTATTTCTCTAGTCTAAAAATTTTATTCCAATGCCCACCAGATCTATCCCGATATATTTGAGTTTCAATATATATTCATGGTCAGACTATCTGGATCACATTTAAAGTGATTTGGAATGCAGTTGATCTTTTCTTTGTACCAGCCCCTAATTATCTTTATAGTAAGGAGACAAAAAAATCTACCAATGAGGTCTTCTCTATCTGTTGCATTATCCACACTTCTATGATGGTCTAGAGATTAGGACGAGCACGTTGTCACTAATTTTTCCATCATTAAATGCATTTTGAGCACTAACGTCTTTTTTATGTCTCATATTCCGATAGATTTACTTTAATTGATTTAAAAAATTTAGATGATTTTACTCAATAATTGTTTGATTCTTAAAATTTTTCTTCATCATCACATCTTATTTTTATTTATCTTTACGCTTTATTTATTGTGTATGTTTGTGATATTGAATGAGTAATATTGATGTTTTATTTTCGTACACCTAAATATAAATATTCTTTACATGTATTAAATACTTGAGTATTTTGATCTATCATAGTATAAATGTTCAAAACTATAGTTTTTAAGAACTATCAAATTTTTTCAGTAAGGATGCCATTTTATCAGGGCATTATTAAAATTATTGTTCATGTTAGTTGTTTCAATTGCCTCGCATGTGATAACGTAATAAAGAGAACTATAACGCCCGTAGACAACGCTATGTGTCATGACCATCCCTCAAGTGAGAAACCGGAGAAAGGAAGGAGCAAACAAGGAATAAAGACTCTATGAGAACAAATCAAGACATGTTTTATTAATGTTCAACAATAAAAAAGTCACTCTCCTACCAAAACTAAGAGTACATACACAGGCAAATAGGTACACATTTGCACAGTCGATCAGTGGCACACGTGGTAGGGAAACACGGTTGGCCATGTGTGCCACTTCTTCTCGAGACCGCCCTTCCTACTCCGTGAAGCAAATGTTTCACCCCATATTTGAATTTTTTGAATACAAATTTTATAAAAAAAATAAATAAATATGGGGCAAAATACCTGTTCCGCATTACAGGATCCCCCATTCTCTTTTTCTAGGTAATTGCAACCGTTGGCTTTAGCCCAATTAAGAAAATGCTCTCGGCATTCTCAGAGCAGCCTTTGGCAACTATCCACATTGCCTTGAGCAACTGTTATTGACCATCTCGGGCAATTCTTATTAATCATCTGTCCTACCTGTGCCCAACATGTGCACTGAGATTCATCCGAGTGCCATACGGGTGGTGGAGAAAGAAAGAGAGCCTTTCCTCTACTACTAGTTGCTTCTTTTCAAATGCTTTTATAAGTTTTGTTTATTTTTTAGGATTTTGTGATTTATTTTTTTAAAATAATTATAAGATTTATAATCAGTAAAAAAAATAAAATACGACTCTGATCTTCATAAAATATGAATTTACAGTAATCAAGTACCAGCTATGCTCTTATATGTCTTTGTTAGCTTCCAATAAACTTTTATTTACTTAGATCTTTTGATAAATTACTTTGATTTGAGTCAAAATTTTGACATTTGATCTTTGTAATTACTATCACAAGATAACGACATTTGCATTTCATTTGACAGATGCTTCAAATACAATGAATCTATTAACATGTCAATGGTGAAATTAGCATGCATTATTTTAGCTTAGATACACAAATAATAAACGTGATAAATAAAGAATAATTTGAATAATTTTAACATAAGAATTATGTAAATAATAATAATAACAACTACGAATTTTTAGCATAAAATATGGACGGTTATTATTTTTAAAAATAAGGAATCATTTTTCAAGTTATGACATGCTCAAAAGAAAAACTCTTTTTTCAAGGATTTGTTCTCTATTATCTTTGATAGGCATGACTAAAAGCCAAACTGATTCGAATTAATTGGTCTCCAGTTAAGATCAAGATAATTAGTCCAGAATGATAGAAATTGAACTGTCAACCACCCTATTCGGGGGCTGAAAGTCTATTAGTTAGCTTATATTCTAAATATTCAACGATAAAACCAGATGACTAAATTGATAAAGAATTAAAATAGTCAAAATGCAGTAGTTCTAGAAAATGGTTGGTAAAGGTATATCACAAGAGATGAGCCAATAAGCACAGACTGTCAAGCTAGATGGACGATTCTTTATACTTAACTAATTTCTTAATCTTTTATAAATGATTCATCGGTTAATCCAAACATTCAGTCTACCATAACTGTAAGGTAGTTAACCTCATATAGGCCGACCCTAGAGAAAGTTTCACATTAGCATAATCTACTAGAACCGTTTACTAAGCCCGTGTCCATGAACGTTGTAGTGACCTATACTCAAATTATTCGACTTGATTTGAATTAACGACACGAAAATAACTCAAACCATAAATACTTATTATAAATCTATCAAAAATAAAATATTTATAATAAATATTTAATTTTTTAAAATAAAAAATATTATAAATGTTCTTAATAAATAAGCTCATGGGCATGTAATCTCGATAAAATATTCATCTAATAAAGTAGAAAAGAAAACTAGAAAAAAAAACGTATTTCAACCCGTTATCTTTTAATAATAAAAAATATTCAATACACGATTCTCAAATTACCTCTAAATAATTATAAGCCTAAAATTCTCATAATCGAGAAAACACTCCGAGCAAATGTATGAAATCAACTACAAACCGGGTGGTAACGAATACACTATCAACTCCTTGATTTGCTATTTTAAAGTCAATAAAAATATAGGGGTGTTCACGTCAATCTTTCCTCTCGATATAAATAAGATCGGATCTCCTTCTTCAACAACCAACGTCTAAATAAGGTAGAAATACCAAAAGGTTAAATGAAAAAGGAAAGAGATGAAAAACTCTTTAGAACATGGATTTCAAAGTTGTAATCATTTAGTTTTTTTAAGAGAATAAATCAATCAAGCATGAAAGGCTTTCTTCTCAAGTTTAATGACTCAATATAACGTTGGACATCGCGTGCTTGGGTTTCAAAAATATAAGGTGAGTATTTATAGAGGACGCAAAAATCGTTCAGAACAACTATCAAGAGTTAATCGGCGAAAGGGCACCCTCGGGGTTTTGGCTCGAAATGGCGAGCCGGGGACCTCTTTGTTTAGGCTCGGCGGGTATCAGCGAGTGGCCGGGAAGGCTTTGGACGTGCTCGAATATATTGGGATTTTAAACCGACAACCTACAACCCGAATTGATACAATAATACATAGTTAGGGAATATCTTAATTGCATATAAACGCCTCTCCAATGTAAAAGCTACCAGATTCTCAAATTACCTTTATCTAAAATTCTCACAGCAAATGTAATATCTCTACTAACGCACAATCAACTTACTCTATTTTAAAGTCAATAAAAATATAGGGGTGGGCCAAAATTTTAGCAAGTGATATAAATAATAACAATAATCAATAAATATATCAGACAATAATACCAAATATGTAATGATAATGACAATATGTGATAAATCATCAACTATTCGAGACTCAATATAACGTTGTAACAATGACTCAGATGTTATAAGAACAACTATCAAGAGTTTCTACTGAAATCGAGCATTATGAATATATTTGGGATTCTACTGAATCTAAATATTAAAAAGGATATAGGTTCCATCGAACCTATTTCAATAAATGTTACAATTAAACGACATACAACAATAAACTTCTCAGATTTTATTTAGTCGCTATGAACCAACAACTATATACCCACACCAACAGTTTAGTAACATTCATGAGATAACTAATATTCATAAGTTTGACGGGTGACTAATTCTATAATATTATAATACCTTGCTACCGTTGGTACGCAAATATTAAAATCAAATCATAAAATAAATAACTCTTCAGGTAAACTCAAAATATACGATATATGTATTTTCGAAGTCTAATTGGGAGCTATGTCTAAATTTAATGTCAAATCTAACACCCATTGATATGATATCTTTTAATATATTATCGTGTATTATTTATAGAATTATAAATATCTATTTAGAAGTAAAGACTTTAATCTACTAAAATATGGACCATATATTAGGTAACCGTGAGTTGTACTACTATAAATTAGATTATTATTATTTTCTGTGTGTATGTGTGAAGAAAATAAATATTAAAAATAATTATAATTAGTCTCGTATCTGTGCCACCAAATCTGGACCGTTGGATGATATGTTGACCGGTAACCCAGGTAACCGCTCATCATTTGGACTCCCGTCTCAGTTCCGTGTACAAAGACACGGCCGACTTCCGGTTTCGTGCCACTTCAAACAATCTTCGTCAGAGTCTGTCGTCGAATCAGTCAAAACGGCGCGTGACTTTTCCATCACCCCTTTCCCATCCTTATTCCGTCTTATTTTATTATTATTATTTTTATTTCACATGTGAAACCTTTTTTTTCGGAAAACTTATGAAATAATTTTTCTAAAAATTCGTCATAATTTTAAAAAAGTAATACATAATTATTTAAAAAATGTGTAAAAAATATCCACATATAATTTTCTAATAAAAGAAATAATTACCAATTTTAAGTTAGTAATAAATATTTCAAAAAATTTAGTAAATTATAATTTGAAATTTGATGAAACTCTGAATGGAAAAGGAACCGGCTATATGCAAAAACAATAACAATTTTTTAAAATACTTTTTTAATTTTGTCTAATTATATTATAGAAGATTTATCGAATGTATTGGATTTTAATATACCGTGACTTTTATTTTGACATATTTTAAATTTTAAATATTATTAAATTAATATACAAATAGATGCATATTTGGGATCAAAATAGTCATTCGATAAAATCGAGTTAAACATTTGAACATTTTAATTCAAATAATACACACCACAATAGTTACAACAGATTATAACATACGAAATTTACTTCTCTATATATCTTTCGATACTCAAAGCAGATTTATTTATATGAAAATAAAAATAATAATAAGCTCGTTCATCTATATATCATTCGATACTGAAATCAGAAATATTTCTATGAGAATAAAATATAATAATAAATTTAATATGGAAAAATGTGAGAAAATATTAGAATTGAATGGCCCGACTTAATAATTATTAAAAGGCACACGTATATTGAAACTAGTATTCTCTATGTGTGTGTTTCTTTCAAAATTGGGGTCTTTTTGGCCGAGTGAATGATAAATCTTTATACTTTAATTGTCAAACAGTATATTTTTTTATAAAATTGGCACCACAGTGTAATAATTGAGGTTCACAATTGTTGAAAACTAAACAAACTGATCATTACATAAGTTTACAACTGCCCAATGTATAATACCTATCATATGATAGCTGTAACTGTATGTCTAATATGGCCAATCATCCCAAAATTCATATAAATGTTCGTCAGGATCTAATACCTAATTTAATTTTTTTATCAAGCATTAGGTGTCTCAATTTTTTTGTATTTTTAATAATTCAATAATTTAGTTGTTCGATTGATCAAGAGTCCGAAAAGATTTAAGATTCTTTTCCTTTTTAGGTCTAACAATTTAGTTGTTTTACAGCCCTTTCACAAGCTTGCAATGCGAAAGTCTCATATTTTATCGGATTAAATTGATCTTATTTTAGATCATACTCAACACATATTATCATAAAAATCACAATATGGCCAATTTATCATGAATTTTGATGCATATTATGAATCAAAATTTGAGTTAAAAATTTTCATATCGGATTGTTGAATGTTAATAATTTGAATATTGTATAACATGAATGTTACGATTCCAATAAAAAAAGATGATAATAATAGCATTATATATAAAGATTATTCATAATTAATCACGATTTAATAGTAAATAATGAATCAAATACTGCATAATAATACCACAGAAAACATAATCAAATATAATCGTAGCAGTATTAGGGCAAGCAAACTATCATTATCTAATATCGCAAACAGTATTACACCTACTCAATTCATAAATCGTAATAAATAAAAATTATCTAACTAAACCCCAAATATACAATAACAAAAACTATATATAATCTTATCAGACCCATCAAATTTTATTTAAAAATATTTTTTAAAATTTTGAAAAAAAAAAGCTTGTAGAATATAATTAATAATATTTACAAATATTTTTCATGGTAAACTCATCCCATGATGTAAATAATGGGTAGTTAAAAGGGAAAACAATTTAAAATGGGGGATTATTTTCAAAAGTGGAAAAAGTAAATGAATTTAATTAAAAGAACAAAGTCAAGGGTGGTTCGGCCATTGAGATCCAAAAAAGTGACTTAAGCTGTCATTTTTTGAGTAAATGTTAAGCTACTTTTACAACAAGTATAGACAGGAAATATTTAAAAATATTTTTAATTAATTATGTATTATTTAATTATTTTTAATTTTTAAATAAATAAAATAATAAAATATTATTTAATAAAAATATCTCAACAGTGACTAAAAAATTTCACTAAAGGTATTTAATAAAAATATTATTTATATAGATGATTTTACCAAATAAATGTATTATATTTTTATAAATATAATCAATAATTAATTTATTGGGCGTATTTTGAGATAATAATAAATAAATATTTATATAAGTAATTTTTTATTATAAATAAATAGTCAGGTTAATTTAAAACTAATTAATTATAAAATTAAAAAATATTTTAATATATTATTCTATTCCTAATATTTTATATTATAATGATAATTTAAATAATTAAAAAATAAATATATTTAATATTTAAATAGCGTGGAGATTAGGGAAATTTGAAAATAATTAATCTCATCACAAATTAATAACATAAGATTTTGTGTTACTTATAATAATTAATTATAGGAGGACTATTTGATTGGATAATTATTAAATAAATATCATTAATTCGAATTAATAATCAGTTGCGTGTCTGGACAGCTGCCGGTGAACAGTTTTCTTACAGCCTATTTCCAGTAAGAATGAGAGAAGAAGGTGACCGACTGTGCGTTACAGCTGCATAGCCAAACAGTGACGCCAGGTTTAGTTAGGAAATCGATTTTGTGTTTATTATTATTTTTTAAATTTTTTTTTGAGTTTTTAATAAAAAAAAGTTTACTTATTTATTTTAGTTAAAATATAAATATTTTAATAAGGTAATATTTATAAATTATTATTTAATTTTTTATAATTTGATATATAATAAAAATTATTAATTAATAGATTAATTGATAAATTTATTAAATATATTTAATTATAAAAAGTTAAATAATCAAATTTATTTTATGATTATTTGTTTTAAAATTACCCAATAGTAAATTGTAGGTCGAATATAATTTACACATATTAAAAATTTTAATAATTTAAAATAAACTTAATAAATTATTTAAATTTAATTTTTATCATTGTAAAATTAATTTTTTAATTAGCTGTCACGTATATATTTAATTGCCAATAGACTAAAAATATACAAACTAGTGACATATTATTTTAATGTCGGTGGAGATTTGAATTATTAAAAAATAGTTAATTTATTTTTTTATTAAATTAATAATAAATATATATATTAAATAATAATATTAAATTTATATATTAAATTTATTTTTTATCAAATAAACATATTTATATATTTATAAACTTACAAAATAATATTTTTTAATTGTATATTTTTAAAATATTATTATAAAAGTAAATTTAAAAAATTGAAGATTTTATATTATAGTTAGTAAAAAGAACTTTTAAAAAGATATTGCTTTTTAAATTTTTTAATACAAAATTATAATATTAATTTTCCATATAAAAAAAAAAATTAAACATATTTTATGATTTTTTTAAAATTTTTATAAAATAGTTACCCTACATTTGGTTAGAGAAAATTAAGTGAGAATAAAATTTCTATTTCCTGGGAATAAATAATCCTCTATTTAGTTATAAATTTAATCAAAAATAAATATTTTTAAAAAAATATTTATTTTTACATATATTATAATAACTATTTCCTCATTAAAGATAAGAATAGTTGTTTCCTCTATTTATTATTATTATTATTATTATTATTATTACTACTACTACAACTACTACGTATTATTATTATTATTATTATTATTATTATTCATACTATTATACAAAAAATAATAAAATACTAATTTCTACCTTATTATATTTCAACAATCAAATATAGAAATAACAATTTAACTCTATTATCATCCTATTCTATTATCTGAAAATAACTATTCTATTTTTACCTTATTTTATTTCGGTAACTAAACATGCCATTAGTTATTAATTTATATTAATAAATTTCATTCCAGACCCTTAATTTTTTAAATTAGTTATTAATTTATATTCTTAATAGAACCACGTAAAATAAAAAGATAAATTGATGACATAATATCAGAGATTTCATTTATAATATTTAATATTTTTTATTTTCAAAATTTTACTATGCATTACATTATTTATATTAAAAATATAAATACTTTAATATATTAATATTTATTAATAATTATCTAAATATTTAGTAAATATATTTATTTATAATAAGTTACTAATCGAATTCTTTTTTATAATAGTTTACTTTGGTCCTATAACATATTTATCAAATTTATACCTATTTTTAAATAACATATTTATTTAAAAAAGTTTTTATAAAATAATCTTAATTTTTTACTTACTCAATTGGCTCACAAGACATTAAAAAAATGAAAATATAATAAATTATCATATAATTTCCCTCCATAAAATCCTAACAAAAAAAAATTATTGTTATTGAGATGAATAGTTTTGTTTTGTTTAGAATTTTGATTTTATTTCAGCTCCACAATTTTTAAGATTATAAATATTCAACCTGACTATGGCCTATATTTATTCAATTATTTATTAAAATATAAAAATATTTGTTATTATATATGTTTATCTATATCATTGGATGATAGTAAATGCTCTTTATACCTCTCTCTCTCTCTCTCTCTCTATATATATATACACACACACACGATGCGTTTCTAAAATTCAGATTATTAAACGTATTTCAACTGTCATATATATATATGATGCGTCTCTAAAATTTAAATTATTGAGCGTATTTCAACTGTCATATATTCACGTTTGCAGTTTTTAACTTTGTTGTGTTACCAATGACGGTGCAACTTGATGAACTAATGATACAAAACCCAATAGATGATTCCTCTCGGTTGCAAACTCTCGTGGATAGGTTGTATCGATGTAGTTCTACTGCATGTCATCATCTTTTTCAGATTTGAGACGCATATAGCCAAGTACCCTTAAAAAGTTATTGAATCGGCTTGGCTAATCTAAATCGAAATTTCTGTTTATTTTTTTTATATAATTAAACTATAAATAGTTATAAATTTTTCTGGAAATAATTTAGACAATCAAATATGAACGTCTGTGAGTTTAATGAACCTTCTCGAAGACAATCCCAAACTAATGGGTTATGATGCGTCCTAAATCTAATTTTTAAACAAATTCGGGTCGAATTGTTCGTCGGATCCTGGTTGTGTCCACTGAATCTCAAATCCTACATATCACAATTTCAAATAGGAGGTTAGGTGACGGTGTGATTTGATCTCACCAAAAACACTCTGATACTCAAGTAATAATTTGTCTTCTAAGACAAGAATGTGGATGCAAAGAATGCACTATGAATGTTGGGTGAGTGTTTGTGGATGTGAGAGTACACTAGTAGAAAGAGTGGCTTTGTCGTTATTGTTCGTGAGGAGTAAACTCTCTAAATACTGAGTTTGTTGTGAACTAATAGTAGAGAGAGAGAGAGAACATTAAGATGCTCAACTGTTTGAGAGTTTCTAAGAGCTTTTGTGAGCTAGAGGAGGAATTTTTTTGAAGGGAGCTTCCATAGCCTTTTACCACCATGGGCTCTTGGCTACTTTCCTTATACAGTGAAGGTGGATGCCCGCCTGCTGTGTGGGATGTTTCCTTTCTTGCGTTGGCATGAGTCTCATTCCTGACTATAACGGTCAAGAAGGCTGATTGCCTTTCTTCTACGTTTTGTAACCGTTAAGGTTTTCAACAGATCTCGTGTGGACTTTTGGCACATTCCTCTCGGAATGTGCTTTGACTCTAGAGGTAACCGTTACAGTGAAACTTGTCTTCTTTGAATGTACGAAAAATTAGGATAGACGACTGTTGTGACTTGAAGATGGACACGTGGGCCAATCTAGGCTTGGGTCGTGTGTGTCCCAGGTTTCAACGGGTCTACTCGCCGCTTGTATAACGTCTCGAATATTATTGAGTTTATTATTTTATAAAAATAAATCATCTAATTAATTTGAATAATAATTTAACTATTTAGTAATTATTTTGGGTTTAGAATTTGATAATTGGATTTAAAATATGAACCTAGGATTTTTGGATCGGTGAATTGGGTTTAAATATTTGGACTATTAATTAAAGTTTAAAATTAAATAGAAAATTTAGTTAATCTTGAACCACACTAATTAAATAAATATTTATTTGATCAACTTTAATTTATTGGTATTTATTGGTCAAAAATAGAATTTATTTAAAGGAAATTAAAATGTTAGAAATTTTGATTAAAATATTATTATAGTGGTAATTAAATAACTAATTAAATAATTAATATTTTAATGAATAATAAATTAATAAATAAATATATGTATTAAGATATGTTTATAATAATATATATTATAATAATAAAATAAATAATAATAATAATAATAATAATAATAAAACAATTGAAAACAGGGGCAATTGAACGAAGAACAAGGAGAGGACAGAGGGAGAAGTTGATGGCCAAAATTGCTGTGACACTTCGGCCAATCGGTTGAAGTAGCCATTTTTCCTAATTTCTCTCGGTCGTTAGCTTTATTCTTTTCATGGGTGTTGCTTGATTTGTTTTAAAAGCAAGAGTTGATTTTGTGTCCCTCTTTGGAGACTTGTGAATGGATGAAACCAGTGAAGAGGATTGAGATTCTACGGCTGTAACCGTCGTCGCCATTGTTTTCCTTGTTGTTGCCGTTAGGTTGTCACCGAAAATCATCGAAGCCATCGCCATTGGTATTCCTCATTTACCGGGCAAGTTGATTTGAGTTTCATTCATAATCTCCCTATATTGCTATACTCCAATTCTTGCAAGTAATCTATCCCTTTTGTTGCAATTAACCACATTCTTTCTTATTAATGTCAAAATTTTGTGTTTACTAGCCGTGATTATTGTGGGACTGATAGTATCTGTTCTGGAAGTTAAATGGTAAAAAACAGAGCCTTAGCCTTGGACAGTAGAATTGGATTTGGTTTCGAGGGGTTTATGCTAAGTTAGGTTATAATAGCTAGTAGATTTATACTATAAAGTTTATTGATTTACTTGTTGAATTATGAAAGTTGAAACTGTTGGCGCAAAACGCGGAAAGCACTCGGACTGCGATGGTGACCGAGCAGACAAGAGTTCTCGGACAGCACACAGAATAGAGCACTCGGACGGCAAGGAAAGTAAGGATAGAGAACAAAGAGAACACACAAATTTTAACGTGGAAAACCCTTCTTAAACCAAGGGAAAAACCACGAAGGAATGTACTATAAAAGAATTGTTTACAAGTGTTAGCTACACAAGCTCTAACGAAAGAAAACAATCTCAAGTGTACAACCTTCCTCTCTCAAAGTGTATCTCTCTCTATCTTTACAATAAAGATTGCCCACAGCTCTCTCAAGGCTTATAGAACTCAAGAATGTCCTAGCTCTAGCACACCCATCAGCAAGGGCAATAAGCTTCTTTATATACACAAGGATGGCGTGTCTGCCCACCCTACTGGGCGTAGGTCTCCAGACCTACGCCCTAGGGCCTGCCATGACAGGCGCATGCTTGCCGTGTCAGACGGCAGGCCTGTCCTTGGAAAGTTGCAGCCGCTGCAACATCCAATCAGAGTGGGTGACCAACCCACCTATAAAAATGGCCACCAGTAGGCCTACGTTGATAGAGTCAATGCCTATGACTCTAGACTCTTCGTCCTCGTCCTCAGCTATCGCTCGGACATGACGCCTGAAGAAGTCCTCGTCCACAAGTCCTCTCGAACTTGACGCTTCAACAAAAGTCCTCGTCCGTTCTTCTCAACGGAGTCCGCGGACATCTTGCCACTCGGGAGTGACCCCAACAAACTTCCCCTCACGACCGAGTGAAGTTAGTTAGACCGGCAATGTCACAACAAGCTTCCAGCTTCCCCTTTGGCAAAATCTTGGTCAACATGTCAGAGACATTTTCTTCTGACCGAACTTTTCCAATTGATAGCTGCCCATCATCAAAAACATCTCTCACCCAATGATATCGCACGTCAATATGTTTTGACCGAGAATGGAATGAGGAGTTTTTACACAAGTGAATGGCACTTTGACTATCACAAAGGACCTCGTACGTCTCATGCCTTAGACCCAACTCTTGGACGAACCTCTTCATCCAAAGCATCTCTTTACAGGCCTCGGTCACGGCAATAAACTCTGCTTCCGTCGTGGAGAGAGCGACGCACTTCTACAACTTGGACTGCCAGGAGACCGCCCCTCCCGTAAATTTCACCAAGTATCCGGACGTTGATTTTCGAGAATCAACGTCCCCTGCCATATCTACGTCCGTGTATGCAATCAGCTGAGTCTTTTCATTTCCAAACTGCAAACCCGTCTTGGAGGTACCGCGAAGATATCTGAAGATCCACTTCACCGCTGACCAATACTCCATACCTAGGTTTGAGAGGAATCTGCTCACAAGACCAACCGCATGAGCAATGTCCGGCCGCGTACATAAGGTCAAAGTAACGGCCGAGGAGTAAGGTATCTTACCATGCGCGCCATTTAGTGTCCGAGGGACCGACACCGCTGTTTGCTCAACTTAAAATGGTTGGCCAAAGGAGGCCGACAGTTTGACCCTTCCATGTCAATCTCGAAGCACCTTTTCAATATAACCTTCCCGACAGCTAAAGCTTCTTGCCCTCTCGGTCGCAAAAATTGATCCCCGAACTGCTTTCGTCATTCCGAGGTCTTTCATGGCGAAAGACTGAAGGAGGTTGCTTCTTGACTCCTTGATCCGAAAGCACTATTCGTCCGACAACCAAAGATGTCGCCCACATAAAGGAGAAGGATGACGAAATCGCTTTTCCGAGAACTTACGCACAAAGACACAAAGTGGGTCCGAAGAAGTCTTATGGTATCCTTGTCTCACCATAACAGACTCGAACTTCCGATACCACCGTCTGGAGCTTGTTTCAGCCATTTACAAGCTCTTTTCTTCAAACGACAAACCAAATCACCTTTCCTTTGACTTCAAACCATCTGGTTGCTCCATGTAGATCTCTTCCTCTAGATCTCCATGGAGAAAAGCTGTCCGGACATCCAGTTGCTCAATCTCCGGTCCAACGTCGCTACGCCCGAGCACCACACGGACCGAGGACATCTTCACAATGGGCGCAAAATTTCACAAAGTCAACACCCTTTCGTTGACCAATCCTCACCCACAAGTCGTGCCTCAGGTCTCGGGCGCTGTCCTCGGTCGCCTTGAATTTAAGACCCACTTGTTCTTCTTGTGGCTTTGTTTCCCCTCGGGTAGTTTTGCTAGTTCAAAGGTATGATTCTCATGAAGTGAGGCCATTTCTTCTTCCATGGCCTCAAACCATTTATCCTTCTGAGAGCTCCTCATAGCCTCGCAAAAATCCTCTGGTTCTCCAGCATCAGTGAGGAGGACGTACTCACTTGCTAGAAGGCGGACGGACGGACGTCTTGGCCTGGACGACCGTCTCACAAGTGCCTCCTCATCCTCTTGAGGCACCAAATCCTCAACCCGATCCCGAGGCGCTGGAATCGCTTTGATGAAGTGGTTGGCAACAACTCGGTCCGGCGGCCTCGGACGCAAGACGTCTGAGTTGGACACATTCGTCACTTTTGTCCGTCTCTGGAAGTATCGGTAGAGACTTTAACTCTTTCCCAAAGTCCTCTATGGTCTCGTCCTCAACGAAAACCACGCCCGGGACCGTACCCGCTTCTTCTCCCTTGGGTCATACAATCCGAACCCAAACTCATCCTCATCATAGCCTGTAA